>VXBI01007953.1:0-33134 GCA_013397375.1 Toxostoma redivivum | reverse complement strand
GAGGAAACAAGCCTTCTTACCTGGATATAATCTGAGGTTTGGAACACCACAAGCAGCCTTATCCCTTGGATTCCCAGAGGACAAGAGCTCCATAACCACCACCAGATCTTCAGAGGAAGATCAGAGCCTTCTACAGGATCACTGCTTCAACAGAACCACATCTACCACTTCAACAGGATTGCAGCCACCATTTAATCAAACTGCTACCAACACCCTGACTGACAGGGTGTCAGATTGTATCCTGACTCTGTCAGTGTTTCTATATTATTGCATTTATTTTCATTTTCCTATTAAATTGTATTTCTTGGGACTGCCCCCTGGATTGCTTTCAAACTAGTACAACTGCTTCTGTACCTGACCAATCATTTCATCTTGCTATCTCTGGCCATTTCCAGTTCCAGCTGAGCCTTGAACTTCATATGTGCAACTCTACATGCCCTAGCAAGGATCTTGTAGTCCCCAGTGGGTACCTGATTACCCTTCTGTAGAGGTTATGCTTCCTTTCTGCTTTTAAGAACACTCAAAACCTCATTATTAAGCCTAGGTAGTCACTCATTCTGTCTTCTTCCTTCATTTTTTAGGCAGTGAACTGTTATTTTGCTTCCAGTAG
Source organism: Toxostoma redivivum (assembly GCA_013397375.1). NCBI lineage: Eukaryota > Metazoa > Chordata > Aves > Passeriformes > Mimidae > Toxostoma > Toxostoma redivivum. Next base: position 32,524 of record VXBI01007953.1, on the reverse strand, counting down.
GACATTACTCAAAAACTCCTAGCACTCTCAAACTGCTTTGCTTTCCACACATGCTTCCTGTTAAATTCCTCACATCTGGGCTCTGAGTATACCGAAGCCATCTTATCTAAAATCCAGAGCCCTTTTCCTAATACTGGTCTTTGGTATGTTCAGCAGGATCTTAAACCCACAACATTGTTGTGATTGCTGCACCCAAAGCTATAATTTGAAGTTGTCCTTTCAGTTTGTCAGCAGTAAATCTAGCAATGCATTGTTCCTAGTCAAAATGACCAGCACATTTAGCAGGATGCAAGTCCTCATGTATTCCAAGAATCTCATGGACAACTTGTGCATTGCTGTACTATTCTCCCAACAAATGCCTGGGTAATCGAAGTCATCCATGATGACCAGGTTCTTTTGGCTCAATACTTGCTTGAAGAGCCAAAGGAAGTTTCTGTCAGCCTTGTCACACTGCTTTGAAGGCTAGGAACATCCACATAAAAAAAATCCTCCTTTGTGATGAACCATCTAATCTTGATCCTAAGATATCTGATAGACATTTTGTGGTCTCCATAGGTTACCTTCATAGACCCAGATTTCTTTTTTATGAAGTACAGCTCCACCTCCTCTTCCTATCTTTGCAAAAGAGTTTGACATCTATTGTGATCTTCCAGTCATGCGAGTCTTCTCACCAAGCTTCTGTGACTCCTTTCACATCATAACTCTCAGACTAGGCATGAATCTGCAGTTCCTCTTCTTGTGCAGAATTCATGCTTTGGTATGTGCGTACTTGAGGTGGTTTGACTTAGGATTCTTCCTTTGCAAAGTGTTGGGAAGCATTCCCCCCTACTCTAGTACACCTACATGCTCATCCATGCTTTGCTTATGAGCATTCAGGTGTCACAGCTCTGGATCCTCCTCTTAAGTTATTTAGTTAAAAGCATAATTCATTAAGTCAGCTAACGTGCTAGCAAGGTGAGGTTGTGTGTGATTAGTCATTTGTCCACTTCTCAAAACATTTCAGGATTTCTGAGTCCCTCTTTGTTAAACATATGATTCAGGTCCACATTGTACTAGCAATAAGCCGAATTAACACAAGTCCTACAAAAGTAAATTGATTTAATGGGCTATTTGAGGTCACAATTAACTAAGTAAATTCTACATCTAATTGGCCACTGGTACTTGCTACTGTTTTGTGTCAGTGGAGGCAGGACAGACAACAACTCCCCTAAGTGTGCTGGACTATTAAATTAGTAGCTATTAACTGTACTATACACACTCAAGCTTTGCTGGCTAATAAGAAGGAAAAAACATCAGTGGCACAGCCTACAGAAAAAGAGAATGTGACAAACATATTTCATCTTGATGTAAGATCAGACACAAACATGTTTCATCTGAACAAAAGAAAATTTTTTTCTGGACAGATAATCACTGGAAAGACTTCTGCAGGGATGTGGCAGAGTTCTCATTGCTGGAGGTTTTTAAGCTGCAATGGAAAAGGTTGTTGGATAATCTTATCCAGGCTCACTTTTCCACAAAAAGTTGGAGTGGATGATCTCTTGAGGCCCCATCAACCAAAGCTGTTTTATGATTCTAAGATAGCACGATTTTCTTAAGACAAAGATCAGGTAACTCTAGGGATAAGAGAAATAAAGAATGCAATACATTTTATCTAGAAAGGAGACAACCATGTGAATAATTTATTAGAAACATGAACAAACTTCCCTCTTTTGATTCTTTATCTCTGGTACAATTGTTGCCATGAGAGTCAAAGAGAAATATTACTAGAATAATGGCAGAATTGTTTATGATTTATGAAAATAAGCCTTTGGAAAAAAAATGCCAAGCTTAACATGCCTGCCTCCTGCATTTATACTGACACTTTCAGAACAGCCTAAAAAAATTTGATGCCCAAAACTCGCTCAACTGGAATTTGGATTGGATGCCTACTGCCTTTATGTCTGTGGAATGTGAGCTGTGGGTACCAAGACAATTTTTGAAACACAGGGGATATGAAGACAAAAAAAGATAGACTTGACCTTATCTTTCAAGTAGTCAGTTAAATTGCTCACTAGGAACTGAAACAGTAAAGAAAAGATACATTTTTAATCAGCCATCACAATTGGACAACCCTTCAAAGCAGAAAAGGGTGCCATTAACATACTTTACACTGAAGTCTACTGGCTTCAAAATTAGTGACATAAATGCAGAACTTTTCAATCTGAGAAAATTTTGTTTCTACATTATGAAGTATTTGGCATGAAAAGGAAAGATTTTGTTTTTGTTATTGTTGTTTTGGGTTTTTGTTTTTTTCCCTATGATAGAAAACAACAGAAAAGACCTCCTACCATTAGAGAAAAACTGAAAGATGTTTTGCATACTTCATTAGTAATGCAATAATTAATAGGCATATGAATTTTTTAAGGATTTGCTTTAGCAAATCATACCTATGCAAACTTACACGTTTCATACAAAAAATACCTCAATAAATCTCTGGATCTTGAAGTTAAGCAAGTATTTTAGTCACTTACTGAACCTGAGTCAAAGCAGTAACAGGAGAAAAAGCCCATCAGAAACAGTTTGACAACTTACTAAGTAAACATCCAAAACTGAAGCATTATCATTTTCCATTTCCAGTGTGCTCTGTTCTGAAGTCAAATAGATGGCACTGTCTCCCAAAGTGAATGTTGAACTTGAAGGTAACCCTTTACTGCAAAGAGAAGGGAGAGTACAATCAACCAAAAGTCCAAGTTACAAAGCTCAGTCACTGAAAATTTAAAAGTAAAGTTTCTCTATTAAACATAAAAATATTCAAATATTTGGAAAAAAGGAATGTAAATAAATACAGATATTTTGGCAATGGCTAGATAACTGGAAGCTCATATTTGACTAATTGTACAGAAACCTCAGATTTTATTTTTGCATTTACTAGAATTTTATCAGAAATTAATGCTATTCCTGAACTTCAGTATTTATTTAATGAATGAAATTATGTCACAGTAAATGTCACATAATTTCATTAATTTTAAGACACATTACTTCTACATTACACATGGAGTAAATTTTGGCAGCATTTTATAATTCAAAATAGGGAAAAAAAGAGTAAGCAATTAGGCACATCATAATATTAGTAATATTGGACTTGTCCATGCAGATACAGATCACTAGCAGCCATAAATTAAAGGAATAGTGGGAGAAAAAAAGTGCATTGTAATTAGTACACTTATGCAAGGAAGTGATGTTTACAGAGCAGATGCACTCTATTACTTTATTCATTGATTGATTTTTTTCTTCTCTACCTTAAAGAAATAATACGAAACTGCAAATGCAACTCCACAGAAATCTCATTTTCTAACACAGTTGGTCAACAAAGCTGAAACTCTCAAAGGTGTTTTAATGGAGTCAGATGTCCCCTACTGCATGTCTTGACTACCTGCCAGAAATTGGGCTCCAGGCTGCCTTGAAAACTCAACTGTCAGTTGTGCAGAGACATATTTTAGAAGTTCTTATCTATTTACAGACAAGGTGAAAAACAAAAATTCTCAGTTACAACTTGGTATGAAAACATGGTTACAGCCATCAATCTAGATATGATTAATTATCCCCTCCCTTTGCACTACTTCAATTATATTTCAGATGGGTTGGAACTTCAGAAAGGGCAAAATTAGCATGCAAAGTTCAACATGCAGAAACTAGCATATAAAGTTGAGATTCAAATGCTCAACAAAATAATTAATCAATGTCATACTGCAACAGAGCTTTACATTCACTGCATTACAATGTTCCTTTTATCATATAATACACTGGACATTTCTTTCAAAAGCAAGACTATTTCTCTTGCACTAGGATGACCCAGGTCCCATTGATTTAGCATGATTCTCATATGTATAACTTGAATTTTATTGAGCAGTGTAAAGAGAAAAACAAAAATCTTGTAATTAATCTCTTAACAGCAATACACATGCTGTCAGCAGTTGGTAACTGAAGTTCAGATTTCTTCAATAGCATAATCACAGCTGCATTTATTGCCAGTTTTAACACAGATTGATTTTAATGAGACTGATAAGGCAAAGACATTTTGGGGTGGCACAGGAGAGAACAAGTGAAATCCCCACACACAGTGTTTCAGAAAGAACAATTCAGAGGAACGCAGTTTTAATACAGTTTCTACAGTGCACTAAGTTCTCATCCTTAATTCTTAGGTTGGAAAAGAAAAGCCAAGCCAAAAATAAAGAAAGCACTTTTACAAGTACTTTCTCTCATTTGCTAATGACCAGCCACAAGGAGCATGCTCAACTATGCTGTTGCCCTCCTCTGGCTAAAAAATGCTATTTGATCTTGGTTTTTAATTAAGAAAAGAAAAAAAGAAGCAAAAATAATTCCATCATTAGAGAACTGGAAAAGCTTTATTTTACTTTAAGCCACAATTACATGTTACCTCAATCATGGTCGAATTTTTTATTCCCATGCGGATACCCCCAGTGTCTCAGTGCATCTGTTCATAGCATTTAAGCATTCTTTTTCTTCCACCCGACTGCTTATTATCATAAAGCATGTGTGAATTTAATCCACTTTGAATCAGATTCAGACAAAATTGTCTAAGCTTCAGAAGCTAGCAGTAGTGTGTGGACAGACAGAACATTGAAACTTAACACACAAACGTTTGTTTTTGTAGAACATCAACTGGCAAAAAGGGTGCTTAATATTCCTTACAACAGAAAAACCAGTATCTGTAAATCTCTGTCACTGGGAAAAGCAGCAGAACAGCATTTCAAAGTCTGTATGTTCCAGGAAGCTTGACTATATAAGAGAAAAAACCCACAATCCCTCAAAGCCTTTCAAAACTTAAAGTGGTCTGTCTCCACCAAGAAACAGCAACAAACAAACAAAAAATTGAAAAACATACAAATGAGAAAGAAGAAGAAGAAAGAGAAGGTGGAAGTCCAGACTACATATACATCTTACAGAAATGGGGCATAGAATGCATAAAGAGAAAGAAGAATTAGATTTCATATAGATTTTTTCCCTTAGGCTCAAGTGTATCAGAAGAATTCAGCAGTCCTCCTTAAACAGCCAATAGTATCTTGGGATTGCTCTAAAGAGGGAGGTGAAGCACCCTTTTATGCATCATGGGATTTTCTTTGGGCTTGGGACTGGAGAGTCCCATGAGACCTGCTGAAAAATACATTGCAAAAGACTTTCTGTATTCTTGAAATATTTAAAACATCTATGGTTTAAAACATTTTAAAATATTTTAAAGCAAGTTTCCAGAAGCAGTATTGGCCTCCTTCAGCTCTTTGCAATTCTAAAAGCAATTATCAAGTGAGACAAGAATCATAGTGCTTAGGGCATTCAGATTTTTCATCTTTAATTTAATTTGTCAGTACTTAATAAGAAAACTTCTCCTGGAAGGGGAAAAAAAAATCTGTTATCACTTCTATAAAAATAATCCCTAGTATAATATGTAAGTATTACATTTCCTAAGATAAAACAAATAAACTCTTTTAAAGAAGTGGTTTTAGACTAATAATTACCTTTTCTAGTGGAAAACAGACCCTAAAATATCTCTGCCCCAAATATAAACCTACTTGAGGAATGGGAAATATTTGAAAATTTTAATAGAAGCAATAAATTGTCAAGTCTCTTACTAAAGGAATACTTGACATTGCTTATGTCAAAACCAGTTGACTGAGAAGCAGCTTCATGGAAAAGAAACCAGCTGTCCTCTGACAATCAAGAAAGCTTACATTTTCTGAATAGCATATGTCATGATTGTCTTTTTTTTCATTTTTTCAGCACCAAAAGGACTGGTCCTTTTGGTGCTGAAAAATGCAGCCATTTCCCACTCTATACTGCTCTTTCATTTGTACTAATTCCTCCTCATGCTGTCTGTATAGCACCTTGGGTTTCCTCTACTTTTTTAACAACTGAGGAACAACTTGGTGAAAATATTCAGCTTGCAGCCTGGAAAAACACTCCTAATAAGCTGTATGTTTATGACTGCTGCTCAGTCTTTTTAATCACTTTAATCACAAGTCCCCAAAAGCTTTGCATTTTCTACCAATTAGTTATGCTAGTTCTAATCTGTACCAAGACAGCTTTACATAAAAGCCCTCCTCACAAGACACAGCCTCAGGAGCTGGCTTCACCTCAGCAAGTCTGTCTTTTTAACCTCAGCAGCAGCAGTTTCTCCCTTTCTACCACAAACGCTGAGCACTCTCAAGGAGAGATGGTCCTGATTGCCTTTCTTACGTTATAAGCCATTTTCCCTTCCTTGGGGAAGTATTACATTGGATAACAGAAACAGAGGGTAATTCTGAAGGAAAAAACCAACTCAAACAGAAAATACGGTGTGCGCTTCAAGGTATCCAAAAGTATTACTGTTCTCTGTTTAATGAGGAAAATACTACCATCTGTTTTCTAAGTGATATGGGCACATACTGCTCATCAGTAAGAGTCAAGGAGCTGTACAAATATCACATTATTACTATGCACACAGGACTCTCCTCCTTTATCACTTTAAACCAGAAATTTCTGACAAGTTATGAGTCAACTCTCTACTTTGTGCTATGTTACTTCGACAGACAAGGAAAAAGCCTAATAAAGAAGATGCCAAACTGTAATTCTATTAAATAACAAAGCAGAATGTTGTAGCCAGTTACATACTTAAAGACTGAAAGCAGATTCACATTCGTAAAGAAATCTTTAATTCAGGCTTTATTTCAAACACCGCTTCAAGCTTTCTGTTTATCAGAGACTAATGGTAAAATGATGAGTCCAGCATCACATAATTTTCTAATACTCAAAAGAAGAACTCCGGCAAGAAAAAAATAATATCTGAATTTAAAATTCAATGCATCATTGTAGCATAGTTTTTTTTGGTGGGTTTATTTCACTGCTAGCTTTTTTAATGGGAGGACTGAAGTTCCTTCAGTGAACCATAAAAACATAAGTAAAACTTCAGATGTATGTATTATTTAGCGCCAAGAAGAAGGAATGACCTCCCTGAACTGATGCCAAAAGAAGTGGGTACAAAACAGCAGGTGCCCAGATTCTTCTGAAAATAAGTTCAATACTGAGCATGCTTAGCAGCTTTTTTAACTTCTAAGAGAAAACCACTAGCTATGACAGGGAAGCTAATCCTCATGAATTGTGCATACTGAGATTGTGACACACACCACTACTTAATAAGAATTAAAAACTGCCACCAGGCCCTATCTGAAGAGGGCACACCTAGACCAGCAAAGATATTAGTTGGTAAGCCCCTATGGCAGATCTCTTTGGTGTAGATGTTTTGGCAGAAGATGTGGGGAGAACCACACATCTGTGAATTAGGTATCAGGTCTACTGTGTAAGAGAACATGCCCTCTTGTAATGATGAAGTCCATACCTGGACTGCAAACACTAACAGTCTGTGAAGGTAAGCATGCTAATCACATGGCTGGCAACATGTCCTGCATTAGAGGTTATTTCATTGAGTGAATCACAACTGGAAAAATACATGAGTCTAGATATACAATCGAAGTGTAGACCTGCTAAAAATTTATTTTAGAATTATGGAGTATCTTTACAGTAAAATCTAATGGAATTACTCATAGGTTTACTGTACAGTTAATTTTTAGAGAGTACAGAATATGTGAAATGCTTTAAACCTGAACTCTTTATTTAGACAACTCCACCATTCTCTTTTCCTGACTGGTGCTGATAGAAAGCTGTTGTGTAGTTTTATTTGATGCTTAAAGCAAATAAAACCCTACAGTACTATGTAACTTTATTTCTGTAAAAGAAGAAGCTTAGTGAAAGATCATGAATATTGAAGACCTACAGATAACTTGACAAAAGTTAAAGTGAATAAGCTCTATTTCTACTAATGAATATTCATTAGCAGTTTTATTTCCTAAAGCTTGTGTAGAAACATTTTTTCTGCAATTAAAACTTCCTCTTCATTACACTCCAAAATATGCATCATTCAAATTTTTATAGCAAACCATCATACATACGGAAGATGCCACAACAGAGCTTTATTTCAACTTAATGGAAGTGGAAGCTGTAAATATGACACAGAATCACACACAGAACCACAAGGTTGAAAGAGACCTTTAAGATCATTGAGTCAAACTCAGCCCAATACCTCAACTAAACCATGGCACCAAGTGCCACATCCAATCTTTTTTTAAACACATCCAGAGATGCTGACTCTACCACCTCCCCAGGCAGATCATTCCAGTACTTTATCACTCTTTCCATAAAAAACTTTTTCCTAATATNCCCCCAGGTCCCTTTCTGCCTGGGCACTGTCCAGCCACACCAACCCCAGCCTAGAGCACTGCAGGGGGTTATTGTGGCCTAAATGCAGGACTCAGACTTATATCACTTTCATCAAGTAACACTGCAAGTCACTTTACTTTTTATGTAAATACAGTTGTCAAATATTTAAAAGTAATTAAAATCCTACTGCCTCAAGATTGCTTCTAAAATAACTTGATTTTCTGGGCAACATGCAGTTTACAGGAAAGAACTATATCTTGGCATATTAGTGCATTTGTCAAATTTATAAATTGAGTGGTTCAGGACTCCAAAGTACTCCAAACAATGACGCTTGAGTGGCTACCCTTCTTGATGAAAACAGGCAAAGGAATGGCTCAATACATATTAAAGACATCTGCAAGCAGACAAGGTGACACAACACAGCACACTTCAGATGCACAAGGAAGCATACAGGCACATACAGGGATGATCTCTCAGCAAGACTTACTGGCTTAAGCATGGTATTGAACAGATACAGCTGAAATATATTCAAACACAACTGAAATCATATTAAGCCTAGCTCACTAGCATCTGCACAACTTTTCTGAAGACATTAAGTTTTTATACTTCCTAGATTAAAATCAGACAGGCTCTAATCACACCTATGGATAAGTTTCATAGAAATTTATTTCAGAAAATAGTTGTTATAGAAGAATTTAAAGCAGATCATTCAGCACTGTACATTCAGAATAAAGTACAATTTTTCCTTTTCCTACCACATCACCATTCTCTGCAGCTGTTTTAGGCAACAGTGAAGTTATGAGAAGTACCTCCTACCCTGACCTTAATGTAGTTTGGTTTATGGTACAGACTAAGGTCAAAGCAAGTTTAGATATCCAATTTCATTTTGGAACATGAAGAAAAATTCATGTAACATTTTTCACCATGTTTATGCTTTCTATTTCATGATCCCCAATTACAATGTGTATAATTACAAACAAATAGATGAGAAATCTTAGAGGCTTTTGGCACCCCTCCTTCACTGGAAAGGCTAAATACTGAGTTACAGAGACACTTGCCCCTTCTGCTTCTTATTTTGCAGAGCCCCCTTCTGTTGAGCACAATGTTAAATTTCTAGCAGAACAGTGGCCAATCCTCTAATATATACGGTTTTTACCTGCTAGAATAGAGTGTAGGTTGATCACGTTGACTGTGCTCATCTACATTCAGGGAAGAAGAAGAAAGTGTGGTTGCCAAGGAAGCTGCTTCAAAAAGAGATGGAGTGCTTGGCACTAGGTCTGGCTGGCGGCGTGAACCTAGCACTGCATACACAGAAATAAAGAACAGTGTTAACAAATTTAATTTTAAATTGAGCCCAGGACTCTTCATGTAAGTATACTGAGTCCCATGGTGCCCTCATCAGTTTCTTGAAGTTTCCTAATGTTTGAATTGATAACATTGTAGTATTCATATGCCCATACCCACACTCTTTGTATTATAGAGTGAATTTTAGCTGCTAACAAGTGCATTCAGCTGAATACAGAGTAACTCCAAGGTCAAATATTAAGCAAAGGCATGAGTTATGAATTCTTCTCAGTCCTGGGACTATTCTCATGCTACCAAGGCTCATTTATCAGATTGGATTAGGCAATCGGTTCTGCTTTCATCATGGCTGCAAGCAAGAGGCAAGTTGTATCTCTTCAAAAAGACTCTGGGAACAATGAATTGAGCTTCAAAACTCTTCATGTGACACACTTGTTTAGAGGTCAGTGAAAAGGAGAGCATTGGCTCTGGCCTTAATTTACTACATGGGCTGAGTAGGTTTTTTTCAGGATGTCCTGAAATCTGAAAGTTTAACATCTTATTACAAACTTTGATTCTGACTTTGTCTTGCTCCTGAAGGTTCATTTTGCCCAATATTACTAACTACTCTCTCCATAAGAATTATCTGACTCTGATTTTGAGAGATCAGCTGTACTGATGGTGCTCTAGTTACAGGACTTCTAGAGCTTATACAAAATTTTTAGAAACATCATTTAGATTGTTGATTTGAAAGACAATACCTTCTTCATCAAGGCTGGCATAACTTTGTCCTTCAGCAAGAATGCCATGCTTTTCATCCTTCCACTCCTGGCTAACTGCACACACTATTTCTTGTGATGCAGCCTTTAGGGCTGTGATGGAATTGCACCGTTTCTTTGAAGGTGAAGGCTTTAAAGCTGCATTACCAAATGAACAAAGGTGTTGAATGATGTAATCTCATCTCCCTACACATCTTTAACAGCATATGAAAAAATAAGTCATATAGAAAAGCTAGGTTTTGAATACAGATGAAAAGAACATGTCCAGAAACCTACTTAACAAACATTAGATTAAAACTAGAGCGAAAAGTATTGTTATTTCATCTGCAAGAGAAGTGCTTTTGTCTTTTTCAGTTTCTTGCTGTTTATTATAGGACAGTAAGTCAAGTCACTGGCACCACTAAGCCAAAAAGCTCCTATGGAGTACTAACTCATGTAATCAGAGACAGAATGATACAGAAAAAAACCCCAGAAAATAGGAAAACAGAAAAGACATTTGGAGTATTCTGAGAGGTTATAATCATTTTTTAGAGCTGTTAACTACTTCTATGCAATGATACTGCAAATTTCCCCTTCAGACTCGTGTGTCAAACATTTCTCTTGGGTACAATAAACCCTTCAAAATCTTGATGGCCTACACATCCAGGTATCAGCACCTCTTTAATAATTCTTAGCATGGCCTGCCGATTTTAAAAAGCATTTTGAATCAAACTCTAGAACTGATCATTGCCTCTTCTATTGAACTATGACCCCCATCTGTAGTTCTTCTCCAGAAGGATGCCAGCTATTTCATTTAGTGTTTTTCAGCTGCTGGTGGCTGATCTACATGCATTGGCCGCAAAGTTACTTCAGATGCACTATAACACTTCTTTCATTGCTTTACTGCAAAGTTCAAATTAAACACATCATGTCACTTGGCTAAAGACTAAAGAAAATAACCAGATACATAGTTACAGGGTGTTTTTAAAAAAGAACATAGTAGATGCTGAGCTAGCCTCTGTCCAAGGGTAAACTCACTTATTAAGTTTTTGTTGTTAATTATGCATGGTTGTTCTGTGCGCTAGGGGAAAAAAAAAGATTCAGAACAGGGCTTAAGTGTTTAAAGTGAAATGTCTGACTCAAAGCTTAGAAATAATCTTCCTGAAGGCAGGAACACTCCCAATTTTTCATGAAAGAATAATAATGTGTTTGAACCATTAATCTGTATAAAAGTACATTAACAGCCCTGTACACAGAGGAAATCAATAAGATTAGGATACTTAGGTTAATAGCCTGGAAAAATTATACCGATTAATTAAGATCAAAGAGAAAATTAGGCATGATATCCTTTAATTGTACATTGTAGGCTTCAAATACAGAACAGGTTGTGTCTTGTCCTGGAACAAATCTAGCAGTCAGAATTAGAAAGAATTGGGGAAAAAAAGACTCTGATGTTGAGGTAAAATATATGGCATTTATTTCATTAAACAGAGTATTGAGTGGTAAGGAGCAGACACTCTTTATTCTTTACCAACGTAGAAGAGTTCCTTCGATAATTTTCTCAGACAGCACAACTCCCACCAGTTCTTTGGCAAAACTATTCTAAGATTTAAAGAGAACTGAGTCTCAGGAGGCTCCTTTCTCCTTTAAAGTGAGTTTTGCTTCACATTTTGTTGTGTAACATCAGATACTTCAATTTTCTTATTAATCAATCTTTTCCAAGGGAATTAACTTTCAACACTTTAAATCATTAATTTATTTTAGCATTTGCAGTTATTTTTGATTTATTTAAATCTTATTTAGTCCTAGTGTTTGTTTGTATTTTGTTCTCTCTCTGTCCACACAGACCTGTTTCTCACTCCAGATAACTAATGAAAATGTTAAGAGACCAGCATAACACTGGTCAAAAAGTATTTGCAGAACACCCTCTATCAGTTTGAGACAGTACCATATGCTCAACACTCCTCCTGTAGTATTTGAGTCGAGTATCCATTCCATATTTTGACACTCAAACTCTGAAGTAAATACACTTCCATGAGCAGGATTACGAAACTGCTAACTCAGACCCATTTTAAAGTACAAGTTTCTCTACAAAGCAGATAATTCTAGCCCACCATTTAATACTTATTTCTCAAGAACACTACTTCATAAAAAAAAACTCAACTCAGAAAACACTCTCCTAGAGGGTAATCAAAACCAGCCCTTCTCTTACTAGAAAGAAACACACACACACAAAAAAAAGGGTGCAATTTCAGCATCACCTCCATGGGTTTAAAAAATAATCTAGTAGTAAAGCAGCAAGTTAATGCATATGCACACTATTTAAAACACTTAATCTGTATGTCTTATAGTAAGGTTTTATACCACTCGTGATAATTGTTGGAAAAAACCTCATTGCTCACTTAATCAGAACAGCTTTTCCCCAAAGAACAGCCTGGACCTCATCAAACCCCAAGCACTCACCTTTGCCTTGCCAGTATATTCATTAGAGACTTCCTTACTGCACACACATTGAGCACATCTCAGCAGTTGTCACAGAATGGCAAGTATTAGAAGGGATCTTAAAAATCATCTAGTTCCAAACCCTACTGATCCCAGTAACACCTACCACTGCAGCAGGTTGCTCAGAACCCCACTAAACTGGCCTTGAACACACCCAGGTTGGGGCAACATGTTCCAGTGTCTAATCACCCTCACTTGCAAAGAGCTTCTTCCTAACATCTAACCTAAAACTACCCTTCTTCAGTTTAAAGCCATTTCCTCTTGTCCTATCACTGTATGCCCTTTTAAAAAGTCCATCTCCAGCCTTAAGTCCCCTTTAGGTACTGGAAGGCTGGTACAAGATTTCTCCAGAGACTTCTTTTCTCTAGGCTGAACATCCCTAACTTGCGTAGTCTGACGACAGGAGAGGGGCTCCATCCCTCTAATTATATTGGTGACCGTCCTCTGCACTCACCCCAAGAGACTGATGTCCTTCCTGTGCTGGGACCCCCAAGCTGGATGCAGGGCTCCAGCTGGGGTCTCACCAGAGCAGAGCAGAGGGGCAGAATCCCCTCCCTGGCCCTGTTGGCCACACTGCCCTGGTTGCAGCCCAGGATACAACTGACTTTCTGGGCTGCAAGTGCTCATGGCTGGGTCATGTCCAGCCTATCACCCACCAGCACCCTCTAGTCCTTCTGCCCAGGGCTGCTCTCCATCTGTTCATCCCCCAGCCTGTGTTGGTATCTGGCTTGCCCCAACCCAGATGTAATGCTTTGCACTTGGCTTTGTTGAACCTGGTCAGGTTCCCATGGTTCCACTTCTCAAGCTTGTCTAGGTCTCTTTTGTCCCCCATCACCATCCTTCTCTGCCCTTCTAACACTTCAGATTGAGTTTCCTTTCAGTAGCATGGTTAATTTATAGAGAAATTATCCATCAATTCATTAATATTTATAAGACTTACAAAAAGTCTTATTTTCCTGAAAAGTCATAGCATATCATGCATACAGGGAATCACTACTTGGGGTTAATTCAAATTTCCTTTTTCTTTTAAAAGTTCCTTCATTCTACTTAAAATATCTTAATTGTTTTAGTATCGTTATTCTCAGCCTCTTCCTTTCATTGGTCTATCCTATTATTTTTCTTATTTAGAATTTCACAAAATACTTATCACCTACACTTCTGCCTTCTTGTTGCATTATCAGTTTTCCCTCTTCTTTCACATGCCTTTACACATAATCATGGTTGTTGTTTTGATCTGTCAGGCCTTTTACACTGGCTTTCATGGGCAGGCTCAGAGTCCACGGGTTGAATTGGTCTTTAGAAAAATGTTATCATATTTAGACAATATGCAGAGCAACAAAGGCCACTACGACTTCCAGTGATAGAAAAGGCAGTGAAAATAAAACTTGATCTGAACTTTTGATGGGAAAAGCCTGTAAGTAGGTGTCTCTAAACTTTTTTTTTTAATTAGCAAGACGCTAAATGAATTTTCCTGAGTTGAGTCAGGATAGTACTTGGTGAGTGATTTCTCCCCGTCCTTATTTGAACCCTCCTGCCTTTTATTATAACTTTTCCTCTGTCTAGTTGAAGAGGGGGAGTGATAGAGTGTCTAGGTGGTCACCTGAAGCCAATTTTATACAGTCCCGATGTGACAAAAATACATAGTACATACTGTCTCTAATTTTGATAATAGAGTAAAATCACAATTGCCAGAAATTTAGTTTCTTGATTGGAGCTATGAAAGTGCTACATGATCTTGAAGAAAGGCTTGTTTTATCACCAAGACAGGAGCATTATAAAATTATGATTATAAAAATATCTAAAAGAGTAGAAGTCACTATGTTCTTACCTTGAACTTTTTTGAAAACTCTTGCATTCATAAACTTTAAAAATCTGTCAGCATAGAAACTTGGTCGGTGAACTGAAACAGTATCCTACGAGATTGAAAGAGATCTCAGGCACATTTTTCACAAGTAAATCACAAGTAAGGTGTCAAGAAAGAAGCTGGACGCCTCAGGCAAACTATATTATGCATTTTAGGCATAATCAAAACTAGTGATTCATTACCGATTTTTTCCCTTTTAAAGGTTAATTCTTCAAGAAATTTTTAGGTATTTCATTTATGAAATTATGAGTTATGAATTATACAGCTATATTCCACAAAATCTTCTAAGCATTTGAAATGAATTTTTTCAAATTATGTATATTTTCCAGTTATAGATTCATCCGTGTTCTGCTATGTGGCTAGACTTGTGTGAGTTATAAGGACAAACTAATATTATTAGTTGTAATTGAAAGCTCAACAAATAAAATCAGAGCAGGTATTGGGAAGATTTCCAGCTCAAACCACATGGGGAGGTTAGACTGCAAATATACCAGAATTAGTTTTTTCCTTGTCAACATGGGTCAAAGGTCCACCAGCTAAAATATCAGCCATCTAAAAGAATAATATCTACTTACCCCATCATAAACAAGAGCTTTCCAAGAATGTTCCAGCTTCTTCATTAACCTAAATGTACAAAAAACTAAATCAGAACTGCTTTATAAAACTTACATTTTTATAAGTAATTTCAGAATCTTTTGCTCAGTGAAAATTCATTGAAAGTTGAAGTTCAGCTTACCTGTAAGACTGGAGAATATCAATAATACCCATAAATAAAAGCAGCTTTTCACCTTTATGGCTTTTTGCTGGAATACCTCCCATTCTAAAAGAAACAACATAGTTAGAATATCTTTTAAGACATCCCTGATCACCAGCTATACTTTACCCACTTGGAAACCCAAAGGAATAGACAATATTTAAGCCAGATGCCACAGTGCAAAGTTAGTCAAATGTGAGTCACCTAGCATGCAACAGATTTTAAATAGAAAATTTGAAGTATCTGGGATTCAGTGGTAAATATCCATCATTTAAAAAGGAGAAAATTTAAAGATATGTTTTAGATAGAATTGGAAATATTCAGATGATCTGAAAATTGGAAGAAAGTCTACGTCAGTTTCTTGCTAAGGAGAATAAGTAACTTCAGATAAGGGAGAATTTTCTCACTATTGATCGTAGGTAACAAATCACAGAGAGTCTGCACATTAATCAAAGACCGAAAAAGTTGTTTCATATATTTTTCACTAAAAATTATGTATTACTGTGCTTCTCCAAAATTTCTTTACAGACAGATATGTGACAGATAAAGCAACAGTATCAAACTGAGAATCCTGACTGCATGGGCCTCCAGCTGGTCCAGGGTCTGTACTGAGCCATGAACTTTCATTATAAGTCCTCTCTTCCTACTCCAATACCTAGAAAAATGGTCCCTTTTAGAACCTCAGCACTGTTTTTTGCTCCACTACCATTATGCCAATACAAGAGAGACAGTGCAAAGGAGCCAAGGAAGGACTACACTTGTCAGGATCAGAGTAGCACTATACTAGCTCAGGTGGTGTGGGAGCCCAGCTAGGACAACACCTCTGCCATTATACAAAAGCACTGGCCATCTTCTGTTTGAATGTGAGTTGTAAAAAAACAAGTGAAATAAAGCTCTAATTGCAGTCTAGAGTTCTTAGTGTCTGGAAACTCTCTCTGAATGCTAAATATCATTAAAATCTCTCACTTGTTTGCTGTAGGCTTAAGCACAGATTTCTATATCATTAATTGCATTTACCTACGCAGCTCCTTTGAGAACCAGGAGAAAAGTAAATCCTTAATTTTAAATTAAATCTTCATTATAATGAAGGACTGATTATATGCAATGCTGAATGGTGATGATAATGCTCTCATAGTACTTAATATATTATGAAGGAAACATTGTCTATGATTGTCTATATAGTCAAATTTCTATTAAACTTTTTGCTAGAAAGAAAAATAGGAGAAAAACATCAGTTCTTAAACTCAGGAAATATATGACTGGCACTTCAGTGGCTGATGATATCATTCTATGTACATTGAATATACTACTTCAGGATGAAAACAACCCCTGTAGGAATATTAATTTCAATGTTAATTTATAGTTTTTGCTTTGCTCTTACCAGACTGCTTCAGATAAAATTAGATTACAGTTGGGACTCTTGTAATAGCTGTCTAATAACATCTTGTTTAGAAAAGAATGCACATGTGCATACGTAAGTCACTCTGAACTATCATGTATTTAAAGACAATCAATCTACTGACCAACATTCCAATTTCGTGCTCTGTGGCAAATCTTTGGAAAAAAAAGGCTCAATCTTTCAATTCCAAGAATGCAGTGTACTCATTAATATTTTGCCTGTTAATAGTTTTAACAGCAATCTTAAGAGCTGGTTACAGCACTTACGTGTTTGTTGTCTCTGTGGTAACGGAGTCTCCACGCTTCCCAGGGCCCTGTATAGACTCCATTGCTGTGGAATAGAGAACTTTCTGACCTCCATGGCGTTTTGCGTCTGATGCACTCCGAGAACACTCTCCTGCTTTTTCCTTCATGTTACTGTTCAACATATGGATCCCCAGAAGGAGACTGTAATCCATGATCTTAAAACTTTCTAGAACCTACCAAAGAAGGAATGACTATACTGAAACCACAGAAGAATTACACAGCAGCATTTTGCAAATCTGAGTGAAAACAGGCTCTCAAGGCACGAGCTTATCTTATCAGGAAGTGTGTGCAATTACAGTTAAACAAAAACCTTTTACTATTCCACACAAGTCAAAGCACTACTTACCTAGTTAGCTGAATGCTCTTGTAACAAGTGGGAAAGAAACTTGCATAGGTGAAATGTAACCTGATGTTATTTTGTAGTCAAGGAATATAATTCCAGGCAGCACCTTTTCTTTTACAGCAAATAATCAATTAATGGCTCCATCATATACTTATGAACAACACATTTTTTAAATTACCTGCAGTCCACATTCCAGACCTCCCAGAGCGTTTTTGCCTGCACTCCTCTCTTATCTCCCCTCCACCTCCTATTTATAACATAGATGATGCTCTTGGAGAACTTTCAAATGTCAACAAAAGTATTTGCTATCACTCCCTTATTAGCAGCTGATGGGATTGGAGTACAAAAATCATGCAAGTCTCTACTAGGCTAAATAGGGCCTATCTAAACTCAAAAGACAAATTTTACTTCTGAAGCATGACTTAATCAATCAGCCTTCTCTTCTAGCTCTACCAATCATTCTGTCTCTGGCAGCATGTCTTCTCTCACACAGAAGTACTTTAATTTGTTTTTAGTCAGCTACACCATTACGAAGTCTGGCATGCTGTCACTGAAAGGCAATGCAGCTTAAGTCAATATCCAAATATGAACTAAAGCAAGCTGCAATCATATCTAGTAATATAACCAAACTGTTCACAGCAACAGTTTAATGTCAGACAGCAACTGTGTTGAATGTCTTACACAACAGCACTACTAAGTGGAGGGAGAAACACCAGTAACAGTCAGGAGGGGTATGCTGTGCCACTCACCTCTCCTTTACTCATGCAGCTCAGCAGTGATTCATGTTATGTTTTGGCACATAGTACCGGGAGATAATGGTATAATTTTTGTCACAGAGTCAAGAGGCAATAGTACATCTTTTTACATGAACAAGAAAAAAAGTGATTTTACAGAGATAAGAGCAGATTCCAGGTTTTGTGATGAAGATTATCCAATCATGGGTATTTCTGGTTAAGCAGAAACATCCCTTCTATTAATAAAAAAAAAAAGTAAAATGCAATTTCAGCACTTGTGTAGGTTTAAAAACTATATGGCAGTAAATCAATAACTTCATATGGATCTGTATGTCTAATAATAAGGTTTTTGTATCACTTACCCTAATTGCTGGAAAAATACTCATTGCTCAGATAACCAGAGCAGTGATAAAACAAAGCATAACACACTGTAATCTAAATGTATAAAGGCATAAAATCAGACCTGATTTTCAGACTCAAAGAATGACTTTAAGACACCATGGGTTTGCTCTTTCACAGAGGGATCCTAAAAAGGAATGCCTTAGTTCAAATGGAACAAGAAAAAGTCTGCTAATGTATGCCCTTAGTAGTTCTCAGCATCTTCTGATGATAGAAGTCACAAAGGATTTAAATCACAACAAAAAAGTGTATTCTAACCACAAGATTCTGAAATTTTATTGTGTCTTGTGTGGAAATGTTGGTGGTTTACAACCACAAATTGCAAAAATAGCGTGGCTAACAGGTACAAAGCCACTTGGTGCCAAAAACTTCTAAAATTTTCTTTACTGCTTACTTATTGCTACCCTTTATTCAGACTTTCTCAAAAAGAAATTACAATTTCATGTATTCATTAAAATATGTAATCAATGAATGTTTGCCTTTAAACACTGAAAGTAAATTCTGGATAGGATGAAAAATAACACCTTAGAAGTGCAGCAACCAACACTGTTCACGCAAAACCAGAACAGCAGCTAGTCAGGCTTGGGAAAAGCATTGCCACATTTATTTTACAGTTATGAATTACTGCTGACAGCTCTGCCTTCAACATATTCTGTACTGCATTTTGAATTAGGTCACATTAGACACATGATTTTACTGCACTAATTACATAACCTACATCTAGGATTGGAGGTAGTCTCATGGGAGGCTGTGCTGTAATGTGCTGCTCCTTCTTCCACAGGGACCTCTTATGTGATAAAATTAATTCTTCTGACTACATCAATTCTGACTACATCACTGCCACTTAAACCCATACTGCTTGTACAGTACAACAGACTATGCCTTGACAATTTATGATTTTGGTAAAGGATTACTGAAAAACATAATAAAAACAAATAGCTGTTTTGTTATTACAGTTAATTATCAGACTGAAATACCTTCACATCCAATGGAATAACTGCAGTACAAATTCTTATAAACAGCACATAGCATAAGAACCCTTATCCCCCAGACACTCTGTTCATGGCCCTACTCAGAGGTGGCATTGTACTGTCCACAAAGTGTCTTCAGGATATCATGACATGATCTGGCCCTGTCTGCCTACAGCTTTGATGTACAGTTCTGATTACTTCCCCTTAGAAATGCGATAACCAAACCAACCACTCCTTAGGCAAATGAACCTTTGTGACTAGATCTAAGCATGTTTCACTCCCCGTTTGTTTCTAATGAAACTTCTAGTAAGAAATAATTAACCAGAATAACAAGGAAGAATCTCATAAATCAGCATTCAACAAAACTTTGTCTCAAACTCCTCAGTCTGTATTAAGACAGCCGTTTTATTTCTTGATGAAAGTAAATCAGTTGGATTTACAGCTGGATATATCTGAAGGGTTCACGCATGTGTCTTAATTAATATTTCAAATACCAAACTGTGACAATTTTAAAATACATAAGTAACATTTTGCACGCACAGTTGTACAAAATAATCTGTTTCAACAAGGACAAGTGCAGAACATCAAGACATTCCTGGACATGTAACATTCTATGAGAATATAAAAATGCACAAGTCTTTTCCTGTGCTGAGATTTGTTTGCAAATACTTTTGATGATTTTAGGACTGCTTTTGAGATACAGAAGCAAGTTTTTGCTAGAAAGGCACGAAAATGATAACCTAATCTAATGAAAAAAACCCACTCAAATATATTAGTGTTACATTCATAGCAAAAGGCACAAAACCCTGCAAAACACCTTACTCTATCCATGTGAGATCACTAGAAATTGACATAAGCTCCTAGAAATACACTACCTGTGCAGTCAAAGGGAGGAAAAACCCAATCTTTGCTCCTGTAACCATTCTGACCTGTACCTTGCTAGCAAAATGGCACTGTGGGGTTTCAGCAAGAATGGTCTTAAACATGCTGTTTACTAACAAGTGGTACATTTGATAATGACAAGAAAACCTTCAGTTCATTAACTTAACATTAAATTGCTCTTCTTGGTAGTATTTATATAGGTTTTAATTCGCTACACAGATTCTGTAAACACAGTATTGTCACTTGGTCACCAAGTACTGCAGTCAAGGCTGACTTCAGCTGCTCTGAAAACTTCCAGATGGCAAGCAACACTCACCCCTTGTAGCCTTAAGCACTATTTTGTTTCATAGCACATAAAAACCTATAGCAAAATGGCATCACAAAATATGTTGCTTCAGAACATGAAAAATTAACTCTCTGAATCAGATTCTCTTTTCTCAGAGCTAATCACATGTTAAAGTATTCCATGAATCATCTTAGACATGGTTATGCTCCACTATCTCAGTCAGTGACTAACAGCAAAACAAGTATTTCTGCTATGAAATGTCATTTTTATTTTATATGCAGCCAGTCCAAACTACACACTATCCGACAGAGTAATCTGCATTTACATTTGCTATCCATGCAAAACAGCATGCAAAAATGTCATCAGATCATTTTCATAAAACGGTTAAGAAAAATACGACTCAAAAAAAAAATTGCAAGCTTATTTAACACAAGTATGAAACGGACAACCATGCAAGAAAGTATTTCCTCTCCTACAAGCATTTTGGAAAAGTGACATAGAAATAAACATAGCAGAAAGAAGACTGATTTTACAACAAATCAATAATTACTCTTCAACGTAATGAGCTATATGAAATAAACACAAATTAAAGGACTGTCTCACAAAATAAGCATTTCTTAGCAACAAGTTCACAAATGTCAGTGCCTAAAAAAGGGTCTGGTTTAGGAAAAAAAAAAAAATCTATCTCAAGAAAATGAATCACCACATTCCCACCGAAACATATGTGGAATCACTTCCCATTTCAACAGAATTCTCAAAACATATTGTTAACTAACACTCCAAAATTAACAATCTGGATTCTGATTTTAAAAGTAAAAGTAACAAGAAATTCCTAATCTCAATTGATACTATGAGAGTGATAATATATAAAGATACAAGAGATCTACACTATCATGCTATGGTCATTTCCCTCAAACTACCATTTCTGACAAAGAGGCCCTTCATCTGAGATTAGTGTGTTCTCCATCTCCATGCCACACAATGCCATTTTTTATTTCTGTCCTATGCTGCAGATTAATATGTCATTAAGTTATGCCAATGCTACTGTTTGTAAGGATATGCTGTAGAAAGTCACTGAAGTTATTTGACTTAAACAATTCTCTGTGTAGATCCTTTGAGGTAGAAAAAAGGCAAAAACACACATTGCACATGCTACTACAGGATTTGAAAAAGGCTGTGGATAAATTTGGTCATACAAGGTCTCCACTACAGTTGCTACAGCACAAAACAGATGTGCATTCACACCACAGAACTTTTGTAGCAACTGGCTAAAACAGCAGTGATGAAAATAATGGCCAAATCTAAAATCTTAGGAGATATGACCCTCTTTAAATTTCCTTGTCTTTATAGGCTTCTTTGTTAGCCACTTTTAAAATGTAATTTCCTCAGAAAAGTCCAGTGTTCTTTGCCATAAAGGTAAAATGCAGACACTCGAAAGCCATTCATTTCTCAGTAGTAAAAACATCTTCAAATTATTTTTTTGCTCTTTAAAACTACATGACTGCAATTTTACTGATACACAATGTTACTGATACTCCAACAAGGCAAGGAGAGGACAGCTACAGTAAGTCTCAGCAGTAGTCTGGAATTTGAAAGCGAGTTCAAGTTTTCAATTGTGTACATTGTGTATATGATAAACTCATGAATGTTCCATCTTTAAGAACACTCCTTGGCTCATTTAAGGTGCAAATACTGCAAAATGAATTGTGAGCAAAGTTTCAGACCCTGTCACCTCAAGTGTGAACAAAACAAGTAGGGGATGCAGGAGCTGAACAATGCTATCAATCTGTACTTGTTCCAGCAGAGATAATCTGGAGGTACCAGCCCATGAGGGATCACAAGCCACTCAGATCCATTCTCTAACTGGGCAGGTCATGCATCTCCTCACCAGCACTACCAGGAGGTGTAAAAGGCCAGAACTGATACTCCAGCAGTGTATGCAGCACTGCATTCCCTCAGGAAGGAGCTCTGTGTCAATTGTCAAGAGGGTCTGTCTCGGCTGAGCAGATGTATCAGGAGACCAATTCAGCTAAGCAAGGAAGCCACAGCACAGCTTGAAAAGCCAGCATAAAGGACAGGTGAGGACAGACAGACTAGAAAGAAGGAATAGAGAAACATTGTCCGGGCATCTAGGGATGGCAGCTGTGGTAAAGGAAGCCAAAGGCCAGACAGCATTAAGCCTGGCAAGGAATATCAAGACACAGAGAAAAACTGACCAAGGAAAACATGGGTCGATTGTTTGAAAAGAGCAGGAGATTCAGTGGCAGCAGTCACAGACCACAACATGTCCCCAACAGCACTATCCTTCACTACTAGGAAATTCTGCCAGGGCTCTGAACTCAGTGATGGATTTTAAAAAGGGCTAGCACCCAGGGACATTTATATTTAAGAAGTAGAAGAAAAGTCCATTGCTTCCTGATTCTAATTGCAAATAAGTGCCATGGAAACACAATCCAAATTTAAGCAACACAGA
The DNA here is from genome assembly GCA_013397375.1 of Toxostoma redivivum. Lineage (NCBI taxonomy): Eukaryota > Metazoa > Chordata > Aves > Passeriformes > Mimidae > Toxostoma > Toxostoma redivivum. Next base: position 9,326 of record VXBI01007953.1, on the reverse strand, counting down.
AGTGAATTTCTTAGTCCTGAAATACTGGAAAGATCAAAAATTTCCTTTCTCAAATGAATTTTTAATTTCAAGTCAGTTATCACTCACATTACCCATCCAAATATCTCATGGGCAGAAAAAAGCAGAAGCAACACTCATATCCTTTTCACAAAATGGATCGAAAAATGGAATTTTTAAAGGCAGAAATAAAAGGCAGGTAGTCAGATCCAACATTATTAGCTGAGCAAATTCAGCTATATGAAAGATAAAGTGTCTGTTCCTTCTGTTTTACAACTGAGTAAGACTTGTTTGAATAGAAAAATAAGTCAGTTAATTTTTTACATGCATATAACTTTCAGTGTGTATATATATATCTATAGAACACACAGACATATACTTTATTGTGTATAAGTGTATTTTTGTAAATACACTGATTACTATAGGATAATTTTCTTCTTTACTTTTAATATTTTAAAATTTAGCTGGGTCTTTAAGAACTATATATTAACTTTAGAGTTGTTAATTTAAGATATACACTGAAAAGGATTATATTAGCACTCAAATAAAATGTAGCAGGAATTTTCACAGACTTTCAAAGAATCAATAGGAGTCTCTCTCTATATAACAACTAAACAATTGATTCTTGTTTTTACTTTTCAGTTCAGTTTATCTTTTAGATTTGCTCTGTTATTTCCAATACAATAGATTCCCCCCAGGCTTTGACCAGATAAGTAACCTTGGACAAGTGGGGGATGCATAGAAAGGCATCCAGATCTGCAGATGTGACATACTGCTGCATTCTGTGTCATCACACATGGTAGGAGCTCAGGAAATACTCACTGCAAGAGGCTACAGAGAGAACAATGTGTTGAGTTAGATAAATGTCTCATGCTGAATATGCAGCTGAACATTAGGTCACACAGCTTTACAACTAATCACAAGGCATTGCAGACTTCTGTGATAGTTAAACAAAAAATTCTATTCATGGGCAAAAACAATGCTTTCCATCTTGTACCACAGGTGGCAATGAACAACAAACTCTGATATTCAGGGTGTCTCTTCTGTGTGGCAAGTTCAGACTATCCATTTTACTTTTTTATCATTAAATTCTTAAGATTTCCCTCAGACAAAGTAAGTTTTTTTCTCTCTAAAACCCCAAGAATCCTGGGAAGCTCTGAGAGATTAGGAGTCTCCTTTTCCTACTTAATATTTTCTTATCCATGCTACAGGAAAAAAAAATTTACATCAATTCTCTGTCCATAATAGGAATTTATTCCATTCACCAAAGGTCCTCTCAAAGAGCAATGATAGGATAGCTTTTATGCTGGACTTTTCAGCTGAGGAAGAAATTACCGTTCTCTAAAAATAAGATTGCTGCCACTAGGCCTGCCTTCCCATTCCTAGCTAACCAAGAGACAAATTCACAGCAGCTCTACACACAGTTTATCATACATAATAAGGGTATTCTCAGGGAATTATGCCCTGAGAAAAAAGGAATTAACATCTCCAAATTAATGGAAATCATCATCATCATCAAATCTACTGGACTTCATTCCAGTATTAATCTGTATTGCCACAGGTGGATCAGTTTTAACCCTGGATGTACAGAGAAATAGAGGGATAGCCATGGAAATTAGGGTTGTCCTAGATGATAAACTCAATGAGTCAGCAATATACCCCGGTGTCCAGAATGTCTAGCTATATCCTGGGTAACACTGAGCACAATACAGCCACCTGGATTGAAGGAGGTAGTTGTCCCACTACACTCAGGTTTGGTACAGCCTCACCTCTGCATGCAGCTTTGGGCTCTATAGGGTAAATGGAGGATATCAAAGATTAGAATGTGTCCAAAGGAAGGCAACAAAGATGGTGAAAGGACTACAGGGGATGATTTGTGAGGAGCAGAGGAGGATATTAGGTTTGAGGGCTGCAGAAAGGGTGGTGCTGATCTCTGGTGCCTGATGATAGGATGCAAGGGAAAAACTTAAAGCTGCATTGGGGAAGTTCAGAGTAGATAGAAGAAGCAGTTCCTCAGTGAGATGGTGGTCAAGCACTGGAACCACTTCCGCAGTGAGGGAAAGGCTCCTGGTCCCCAGTCTGTTGGTGTTCAAAACATACATGGACATTCTATTCTACGACTGTGATCTCAGATCACAATAGCTTCACTAAAATACAGGCTTCATCAGTGCTCTGACATCCATAGTTATCCCTCCTTAAATAGCATGGAAAACAAATGGAGGTTAATAACCTGTACTGACTAAATTTAGAGTAGAGGTGAACACAAAAGTTTAAATATATACTCACCCGACAATCCCGCTGTAGTGTTTTCATTAGCGCACTGTGTGTTTCAGAGTCAAAATACAACCCTTCATGCATATCTTGCAGGAAATCCAGGTCCTTGAATGTAGGGTTGGACTTCTCCCTCTCTTTTCTTGATGCTCTCCGTTTGTAGGTAGAGCCTTTCAAGTCATACGTGAAATGCATTTTCAAGGCTCGTGGCAAAACATTGTTCATGACAACAATTCTAATATTAATGCCTCCTGACTGAACGCAGTACAGCCCATAAAATTTGGGAAGAAGAGTCCTTGGATTCTGGTTCAGATTCTAAAATAAAAGAGATGTGTTTAAATATGTCTAATTTCAATGATGCTTAACAAAGGTTTCTTTTTTTTGTAACAGCGAAGAACATTAATAAACATGAAGGAAAATGTGAATGCTTTCTTATTCAGCATAGTTTCTTTAACCAGTTGATTATCTTTGTGGGTTTCTATTCCAGAAAGCTAGCATAGGTACTGCCTTCTTGCCAGGAACTTATAAAGGCCAAGAGCAGTGCAGTAACTACATTTATGGCAGGTTTCTCCTTCTGACAGAAAAGAACAGACTAGGCCAAACCTAAAAGCATCCCAAAGACTTAATTTCTTTTATCTGACCTGAACAACCTTTGCATTTTATGTGCTGGAAGGAGTCTGGGTCAAATGTAGTTCTCATTGTCTTGACTTGGATTCTGAAAAACAGAACCCCTCTCTACATGAGACTTTTCACACTCAGAGTTAGTGCCAAATGACTAAGTTATTTCCAAAGGAGTGAGGTCATAACAGGATCAGAACTGACCATCAGAACAGAAACGTGTGAAATAATCTGAATTCTACAACAGGCAAAATAAATTACGTAGGAGAAGATAACAGGCAAGAGAGAAAATCCTCCTTCTGAATACAACTGTTCTCAGTCTTTGGTATGAAAAAGAAAGAAGGGGAAAGACTACTTCAGGTCTTACTAAATCACAACATACAACTATCAGAAAAAAGTACTTTGATAGAAATAATAATAGTGATTGAAGTTTTATACTTTGGAAGCCATTGCATAGCAATGAGAAATTTCCCAGAAACAATATAAACTGGCCTTATGTGTACTTGTAATGACTCAAACTTATGCTGAGTGGATTATCATGAGTAGGAACAACTAAAAAGTATCTGCTACCATTGTCCTTTTTGATGTATCAGTGCACACGTTTTTTTTTTACACACACAGTGAATCCATGTTACTTTAGTGCAATAATGACAACATTTCTCATTTTTAGTAAAGTGAGAGGGTAATTTTTCAACTATTTACTTCAAAAGACAAAGCAAAAAAATAAAGCCAGTTACAGTCTAATAGAAAGTCCCACATACCATGCAGAAGAATGTCTGTATGTATGAGTGGCTTTTGTTAAAAAAAAAATAAAATTCTTCTTACTTTTTAATCAGTGGTTTTCCCTTCAGAAGACACACAAACTCCAATACAATGGACTTAGAATTAGCCCTCAAAAAGCTCAGTTTAAAAATCAAGTATTGAACAAATTACATGGATTAAAATATCTTTTACAGCATTGCTTTAATACATAAGAAATGGAAATTAGAAATAGTTGGAAACAAAAGGGAAACTGACCGGTCTAGTTTCTTTGTCCACTCTGAGTGAAATGCAGAGGGTAGACAAACACAAAATGGAGAAAAAAAACTGAATTAGAAATTTAGAAACCTTATTTTGTTACTAGCTTATTAGAAGCAAAGTTTGGTATCAAATTAGATTATGACATTCAGCTTGAATGCTAAAAGAGCACCAATTCTTATTTTATATATATTATTGATTTGTATCTGTTCTTTCTCTTGGGTGTGTAGGGCATGAAGTAGAAAGGCAGGTAAAAATGTAAAAAACATTACAAAAAGTACAGATAAACCCAGTGAAATATTTTAAGACAAATGAAACTGAATCTTCAGAAGTGTGACGTGAAACAGAAGAAATAGAGGTAAAATACAGTCTTCAATTACTTACCATATAATAACCTGGCAAAAGCTTCTGAAGAAACTCAGCCTCTTTGTGTTGAACTGTTTTGATGATGAATTCGTCACCACTAGTTACAAAAAATAAGGACCCACTGGCACCTGGGTTGGATAATTCAATTAAAGGTTCACTGCAGATTGAGTACTGGAAGAGACAAAAATTGCTTTTCACTGCCAATGCATGCATTACCCAAACAGAAGTTTAATATGAATAACTGCAGGTTTAAGTAGGCACAAGAGCAACAGTACTGCTGCTGGCTGAGGTTTGGCATGTGACTTTGCCCAGGCCATGCTGCATAACCATAGAAGAGCAGCTGGCACCTGAGCATATGGTCCCTCTTCATGTCCCAAAGCAAAAAGTGAATGTTCCTTTGGAGTGAAACCAGTGGTTGAGGTCGAAGGAGTCAATCTCCATGCTGTCAGCATAGCAAATTCTGAGTCAAAAACTTTGAGAAGACATTTTTCACTTGAACTGTTTGCTTTTCACATCCATTTTTTTGAAAGAAACCGATACAAAATGATAGAAAAATAAACTGGGAGGAGAGGTTTCTCATTGTAGATAAATAGGCAAATCCTATTCTGTGCAACTGGGATTGAAACTATTAGACTGATAAAGTTGGTATAGCTATAGCTACTAATTTTAGTATAGTTACTAATTTCTGAAATCTTTTACTAGTTTTATGATTGAAAACAGCTTGAAACACAAAAAACCTCAATACCTGTAAGCAAGAAAAACCGGAATTTGAAGGACTACTATACTGCATATTTAGACAGGCCTCCTCTTCTACAGGACACATTAAGAATTACAATCACATTAAGTAGGAAAAAGACACCAAAGACTACCCCTTACTCGTAGAATTATACTCATATAGAGACTAATGTACATTTATTAAGTATCTGCTATTCCAAACTTCATTCAAATTAAACGGAGAGTAGACATGAAGCTCAAAACAATGGAAAAATCTGTTTATATTAAACTTCAAAACAGTGATACCAGAAAATCTAATAAATATGTTCTTTTATGAGGACTTGAGCTAAAGAAACGTGTCCTGTGGACTCATGCCATTGCCTTAATGCATCTTCTTATCCTAGCTCCAGCTAAGGCTTACAATTTTAAAGAGAATTTTGCATGATATATAAATATTTTCTCTCCCTGCTTCTAGTCAATTCCAATTAATACAAAATACCTTTCTTGTTAATCCTATAGTTGCAATTTTCTACAGACAGAATGGCCATACCAACCTATAATGCTACAAACCTGTAGACCAAATCAGCAGCTGTAATGCTGCAATTGCATTTTTCTTGCCAAAATATTTAAATCTTCATGAGTAACTGTCACTGTAACAATCCTTTGAATGTAATTATCCTAAACATTAAGGCTCAATAGAACAGTATAACATAAGCACAATACATTGACCTACACTGTGTATTGGTAATTTTCCAGTGGTATGCATTTCTGTAAAAAAGTACACCCACCAAATGCTGCTATACAAAGGGCCCAGCTAGTTTTGACCGGACACCTCTGAAAGGCAAATCAAAACCAAAAAGTAAGAAAATCGTAAAGACCTGACAACCGAGTATTTATAATAAGAAGTTTCTCTGCAAAATGGCAGTACTTCATGAAGTTTCCAGCGACAATTTAATTCTATCAGCTGTTCAAATGTATTTACACTTGTTATCCTGTCTGACTCCTACACTGCGTTACTGCTTATCCTCCTTGGAAAAGGTGAAGCTTTGAATCTTGAGCTTTGTCACTTCAAATTAACAGTGTAAACTCACATATGCTTGCTGTAGTTTCTACTCTTCTTATTTTACTTCACACGCCCTTCAGTCACAGCTGGACAATCATTTACTACTTACCACATACTGGTTTTGTATTTTCCCATGCCAAGAGAAGAAAGAATCTGCAACAAGTTGTCTTTACTGGGAATTTCCCTCAGGGAATAGTCCTTTTGTACTTAAACTGACTGTCACAAATCTTATTCACAGCATATAGTCTTTGTATAAACTTTAAGTTCTGCTACTGCAAAGACTTCCTTAGATGGAAAAGAAGTTGTAGGTGATAACAGCTTTATTCTACGAAACACAGTAGCTGGCAACACAGCCCACATACTTCAGCTTTTGCCAAGTCCATAAAAGGAAGTAAGATAAATAACACATTACATAATGACACTACTATCACCCATGATGTCCTTGTCTCTAAGCTGAAGAGGTGTAGATTTGCTGGATGGGTCACTCAGTTTATAGGGAATTAATCACATTCTAAGAGTTGAGGTCAATGGAAGAAAGAAATTCTTCAGTCTAAGGATGGCGAGGTGCTGGAATGTATGGTCTAGAGAAGCTGTAGATGCACCATCTCTAGAAGTGTTCAATATCAGGCTGAATGGGGCTTTGACAAACTGGTCTAGGGGAAGTTGGAACAAATCTGGAATAAATTATCTTTAAGCCCCTTCCAATTTAAACCATTCTATGACTATATGATTTATAAAATTTCCAAACAACTTTTTTTCCTTGGTACTACTATTTATAATTCAAATTAATTATCTTTCTTTTATATATAACTATTGTCATGAGGATTAGTAACACAAAATCCATACATAGCATTAAAGAATTAAAATAAGACACCCACATTAAGACACCCACATTCAACTTCATAAAAGCAAAACCAGCTAAGTTTTGCTTTCAGGCTTATTGTCCATATAGGAAGAAAACCCCATTATAGCACCCTTGAACATAATAGAAACAATTTATTTAGTAGTAGTAGTATATACTGATATTTCAGAACCTTTAATCAATTTTTCTTTTTTATACACCCAAGCCTTTTAAAATTATTTTGGTTTCAAAGAAGCTGTTATCAATAATGGAAAAAAAGGATTTTAGAACTCTTTCAAAAAGTGCACAATAAAATCCTGACATATAAAGTTGCTAATTTGTATCAGAACTCTGATTTCTTGGGTGACCCACCATGAAGCAAACTGAACATTCGGCAAACATCTAGAAGGTGGGCTAACATCTAGAAGACAATCTTGTTCAGCATTTACCCTACCCTTCAAAAAGCAGAACTACAGGAGAAATAAAATAACGGATACCTGTCCTAGCAGTGTATAAAGTGGCTCCACCAAGTAAAGCCTGCTTTTACAATGTCAGCAACTTTGTAATTTTTTTCTTTGTGTAAACAATGAAAAAACAAGCCTTCAATTTATGAAATAAAGAGAAAAAAGGAGGCATTCTAAAATGCTTAATTTTTAGTCTGCCATCCATGTTCCTCAAAGCTAGACAGGAACATTTGCAGACTTCATTTTGTAATGAACTGCAGAAGTAACACAAATCACACAAAAGTACATAATTAGAACTGAATTGATAAAAGTTATAAATTACTGATCATAACTTGCCTAGAAAAATTATCTGAATGACATGGATGTTGCTCTAGTCAATTAACAAAGCAGGTTTTCTATATAAATCATCTCAAAGACAAAGTATTAAATTTTTTGTAAACATTAAAAATATTCACTAGTTATATACCCCTCCACACACAAAGTTTCTTATTGATTAAAGGGCACCCTTAAAGGTACCCTTTAAGAATCCTTTTCTGCCACAGTGAAACTAGCATGCTTTGTAATAATTTGTAACTCAAAGGAAAACAGCAGGCTCTTACCAAATAGTCATCAGGCTTGATGCCAAAAAGTTCTCTGAAATAGCGGAAGGCAAGAGGTGCATATGTCTTAAATCTGAAGTCAGGGTAATGATGAGCAGGGGTAAGATTGCTCCCTTCACTGAAAACAAAAACAAAACAAACCAAATCACTGAGCAATTACTAGCAGCTAGTTTTACCATAAAGCTGCCTAACTTGACTGCTTGCCTGCTCAGGAAAGAGCATAAATTTAGATAAATCTCTCTATCACCATTAGAGAAACAGAAATGTCTGTGAGAGACACTGCAAGCAAATTCCTTTTTCTCACCTTAATGGAAATTACTATTTTCACCACCTGTATGCATTTGCATAAAGATCATGTTTAAACATGAACAGGACAAAGTCTGCATTCCAGAAGTCCAGGGTAGACTGACTCCACTGAGTATTGAAACTGGTGTCATGGTCGCTGCGCTCAAGACTGCTCAAGATGGCATCTCCCACCAGCCCTTCTCTGTTTGTAAGCAGCACATCCAGCAGGGCATCTGCTCACTTCCCAGCTGTGTTGGGAAGTTATCTTCAGACACTCCAGGAATCTCCTAAACTGCCGCCTCTCTGATGCTGAATTTTCAGCAGACATCTGGCAGGTTAAAATCGCTCACAAGAACAAGGGTTGACAATCATGAAACAACAGCCACCTGACTGTAAAATAGTTCATACACCTCCTCATCCTGGTTGGGTGGTCTATAACAGACTCTCCAGGATATCTGCCTTTTCAGCCTTCCCCCTGTCACCCATAGGCACTCGACCCTCTCATCACTATCCTTGAGCTCTGTAAAGTCAAAACACTTCCTAATGTACAGAGCCACCCCACCACCTCTCCTTCTGAAGAGCTTGTAGCCATTCAGTGCATCACTTTGGTCATCCCACCACGTTCCTGTGATGGTGACTATGTCACGGCTTTCCTGCTACTCTATGGCTTCTGTTGGCTACCTGTACTCCTTAACCTTTACCTTGTTTTATATTTATCATCTCACTGTATTTTTAGCCTGAGTTACAAAAGTCCTGAGATGAATACTAGATAGAAGGTAAAGGAAAAGGTCAGCAGCAAAATGCTGCTGGATTTAAAAAAAAAAATCCTACGGTTTTTCTATGCCCATGGATTCATTTATGATAGAAACTGAGGTCTTTTAAGCAGGAGTAAAGTTCTACACTGTGATTTCAAAACAAACAAGAACACCTTTTAGACAACATTTTGGTACTGAAATCAGCCAGACAGAAACTTTCTAACATATTTTTGAGTATTAGAAAGCAGGCCTTTACTACAGCATGCTGATCACTCTGGGGATCTTTCCTCTAACCAAGTGCCCCAAGAGTCATGTGAACAGAGTTTTTATCATACT
>VXBI01007951.1:593-16852 GCA_013397375.1 Toxostoma redivivum | reverse complement strand
TAATGGTAAATAATAATAATGATAAAAAGGAAACAAACAGAGTGATGGTCCCGAACCCAGATCAGCTGTAGCAGAGCATCTCACCCCCCCACAAGAGGATGTTTTTTGTTACCCAGTCAGATAACTCAAACAGGACAAGCTGTCTTGTAGTGAGTTATTTTGACACCATGGGTTTAACACTGGTCTGGCATCTGCCAACTGCCAATAAACATCTTACTGTTGAAGTGAGATCTGGCAAGATAAGCTGGATTTTTGACTGTCAGACACCTCACTTTACAAACTATAAAAGCCACAGTAAACTTTACTAAAGCAGAAATTTTCTATTCATTTGCCTAGAAATGTGTGGTGTTTCTCCCTTGAATAGGGAAGCCTGCTTTGCTGTTATTCCTCCAGGGGTTAATTGGAAGGAATCTGTGTACATTATCATCATTTCAGTGGTAAGTTACTTTTGACTCCTAATCAATACTATTTCTTTTGCTAGCTTTAATATAGGTACCTTGATAAAGTGCGCTGTTCTATTTTATGCTATACTCTGCTAGTAGTTCTTTAGTTTTATAATGTGAAGTAAGGAATTCTGATTAAGAACTTTCACCTGTTCTCTACTGTCTGTTTAATAAATAATTAATTTATATAAATAGACCTGATCTGCCATCATTAGAACTCGTGGGACAGAGTGTTTCCTTAAATTTAAACTGCTGCCGAATTCTGAGGCTAAAGTAGAGCTTGTCTGAAGCTTCCACTCATCCTGTGACATCAGCTCCTTCCAGGTAACTCCCCCCAGTTTATATACTGGGCATGACATTCTGTGGTGTGGAATATCCCTTTGGTCAGTATGGGTCACCTGTCCCAGCTATGCTCCCTCCCAGTTTCCTTTGCAAACCTCCTCAATGGCAGAACGTGAGACAAGGAAAAAAGTCCTTGACTTAGGATAAACATGACTTAGCAAAATACAAAACATCAGTGTGTTAACACTATTCACATTCTTAGTCCAAAACACAGCACTGTAACAGCTTATGTAACAGCTTCACATATTATAGGACATCAACAGCTTTCTTGCTACTAATTCTGACCAATGCTAATTACAGTAGCAGTGGACTTGCAATAAAATTCAAGCCATACTTCAAAACCCAGAATTACCAATTGCATTAGTTATTTCATAATGAAGAATTCTATAATTACTCTCAATATAAAGATATATATATTAATCCTTGTGATGGTTTAACAGAGCTTGGTTTTTTGGTGGAGGGGAAGCCACAGAGGTGGCTTCTGTGAGAAGATGCTAGAAACTTCCACTGTGCCCAACAGAGCCATTCCCTGATGACTCTAAAGATGGACATGCTGCTGGCCCAATTAGAGAAGTTGGTAATGCCTCTGTGATGACATATTTAAGAAGGAAATCAAAACCACACATGGTTCTTCCTAGGGGTGGCTAGTTGCCTGGGCCAGGACCATCCCAGCTCCAGGCACAGCCATGTGGCCACCATGACTGCACAGCTGCCACCATCTCAGTGCAGCCCACGGTGAACTTTGCCTGCCTAGCGTCCTCTAGCCAGCTGTGCTGTGGACAGAAAGGCAAGGGTGGTGGCAGCAGCTTCTCCTTCCTGGTGTGGCTGCCACGGCTGCCCAGCCACAACCATCTTGGCACAGCCCGCTGGGAACTTTTCTTGTCTGCTTTTAGCCAGCCGTGCTGCGGGGCATGAGCGGCAAAAACGGCTTCTTCTTTTCGGCATCCCACATGAAGAGAGGCATTGAATGGCACTGGCGCAATGGCCTGCACAGTGGCGGGGGGAGGGGGCCATGTGGCCAGTGGTGAAAACATGGCGAGTGATTCCCCAACATGGAACATAGACATGATCAACTTCTCAGCACTGCAAATTCCTGCAGAAATCTTTAAGCTGGTTGAATTTGGTGGCAATGGTACTTAAGAGCAGCAGTTTTTTTCCTCCTAGTGAGAGAAAGAGGAGGAAGTGAGAAAAGGTGCTCATGCCAGAGGGGGTGGATGCTAAAAAGAGCTGTAATCCAGTAGGAGACCTGAACAGAGAGAGAAGGCCTTTGCTTCCAGAGATAGAGAAAAGGGGCTCTTGCTTCCAAACTAGAACAGTTTATCCTTAAAAGACTACACCCCATGGACTGAATGACCCATGCCATGCAGTTTTGGGAAGACTGTTTTGCCCATAGGAAGGACTCACATTATAGCAGGTTGGGCGGGACTGATACTCGTGAAATTAGAACCATGCCGGAGAAGTTAATGGAAAACTGTCTCCTGTGGGAAGGACCCTATGGCATAACAGAAAAAAGAGACTGCTTTCCCGAAGTGAACTGAAGAAAGATTTCGAGTGAAGAACTGAACAAAACCCTCGGGCCCTGTCTCCCTGCACTGTCGATGGGAAGAAGGGAGGTGCTGGGGAGGAAAAATGTGTTTTAAAGGCTTATTTTATTCCTCATTATCCTCCTCTGACTCTGTTAATAATAAATTTACTTTACACCTTTAAGTTTGAGCCTGTTTTGCCCTTAGTGTATTTTCTCCTAATCTTTATTTCAACTCATGAAGTCTTCGCTATGATTTTCATGAGTACCTGGTTTTTAAACCAATATCAAACCACGGCAATCCTAAACATTTGTCCTGCTTCTCTTGGAAAAGCTAACAGATCTATCATTAGTAGTCATAAACACTAAAAAGTTTTCTTAAAATCATGTCTGAAGATGATGGGATGAGAGCCATGATCAGGATTTGAGACATGCACCTTAACACTTTTGGTTGGTCTTTAAAGACAGAGGTGAAAAATTTAGCATCACAAAATAATGTGAGGGGAAAAAAAGCACTTTTAAATTTTGAACAAATGGAACAACTAGAAATATCACTGAAGTAAATTTACAGCTGCTACTTGCTATGAACACCTGAATTTGTGAATGAAACATGAAACAAAGAAAATTTTCTGAAGACTGACAGAAGACAGACTGCCTTAAAAGACAAAAAAGGACAGAATATTTATTTTCAATTTATTTATTTAAGCAGTGGTTAAAGACAGTATTTATCTGGAAGTAATAAAATACTCTGAAAATAAAAAGACCACAATTATTCAGTGGAGATACTCAGCTGTAACCAATAGGAAAAATACATATATTAGTTAAATCGTAGTCTTTCCAATTAATTATATCAGCAACCAAGACAATCTGACAATCTTTTGTAATATATACATCTGCAATTTTTTAGCCTTCTCAAAGATATGAGCACTCCAGTCATTTCAATTCAAAGCTAAACAGGTCAGCTCAAATCCTTGCACCTAACCAGATACAAGAGATCATGAACAGCTAAGCACCAGTAATACAGTTAGCATTACATTGCATGCTGTGTATCAGAATTAAAGTTCATTTGTTGCTGTTGGGACACATAGCAACAGGTAAAATAGCTTTTTTATTATGGCTGGGCGTTCCCTTTTATACATTCTTTAACACAGTGCATACTTCATTCATTGGTTGCAATAACAGCTCATCGTGTTCATTGGTACAAAGCAGTCAGTGTCACCACTTTTGGGCAGGCTTTTTACAAGAATTTTACAAACAGATAATAGTCCTGTTTTTCTAACTGCCAGTGTCCATTGTTTATCTCTGTTCTCTCAGTTCCTGTAGGCAGCGGTGCTGGGGCTCTGCACGGCTTAATTAGTGGTTTGTCATCAGTCTCGTATGTTTTCCTTCAGAGTCAGGATTAACAGAAACACGATTGAAAGTTTTTCTCGTGTTCAGGCTTGGTTGTTTATTATATCTTATCAGAAAGTACAGAGTATGACAGCACTTCCANGTTTTTCTCGTGTTCAGGCTTGGTTGTTTATTATATCTTATCAGAAAGTACAGAGTATGACAGCACTTCCAGCTACCTGCTAGAAGTGAGGAAAAACGGCCTCAGATGCAATTGCTACAAGGTCTTTTAAGGTTAAACAGTCCAATAGAGAATTAACACCTATATTATTTATACTTTTGACCCAATAATTAGATTCCCATGACCCTTAGAGTGACACTAACTGACCAACCAGAAACTACTACCTGAAAACCATGAAGAAGGAAATAGGAGAAAGATGTACAAAGAAAGAGACATCACCCCAAATCCACAATGTTGTCTCATACCTATTACTATATTATAAAACCCCCAAATTTAAAACCCATCACCCTATGAAAGCACACACTTCTAATTCACTATACACTCGTCATTTCTACTTTACCACTCGTATTTAGAAGCTGTCTCCAAGGCCTCAGGTCAAAAGCAGTGCTCTCCAGGGGGTCTGTGCCAGAAAATACAGAAAGCTCAAAAACCCCAGATTTCTGGGATCCAACAGGTTTCCATGTGAACAACCTTGTCTTCTTCCCTTCACGGGTAAACACGAATCTTATCAACTTCTGTCAGCTCATTCCTCCGGCTCACAGACCAGCTGTCAGCCCTTTCCACATTCATTGCAGGAAGTCTGCTTTGCATGTCAAAGGCATGACTACAGCCACAATAGAACCTGTACTGGCACTGAAACGACATCCATTTGTTCCTCCATTAGAACAGTGACAGAGCAAGGAAGAGCATTTCTGATTTCCAGGATGGTGCAATTTAAGTACTAAATCCGCCTTGCGGTGTGAGTGGAGAAGCCCCAGCAGGTCCTGCAGCAGAACTGCCGCCGCATGGAGTGGGGGAAGCAGCCGCACGGCTGTCCGCACCGCCCAGAGCAGGTCTGATGCAGATTTTAAATGAAACAAGCATGGCTTTGCCTTCAGCCAGCCAGCCCGCAAAGTGCTGCAAGGGAGAGCCAGGGAGAAATAGAACTGGTGGGAGAGCAAAGCTCTCCCAGGACAAGCAAGGGAGAGGGAGAGTAGTCAGACTCCGAACCAGAGCTTGCAAATAGACTCAGAAAATATGCACAGCAGTTCCTTAATACCCAAAGCTGTGGCAAGAGCATTTGCCCCTCTGCAAGCTCTCTCCCAAGCNTGTATATTCCTAGTTTGTAGAGAATAAAAGGCGAGGCGCAGGTCGCCAAAAGTGTGCATGCTTTTGGAGGAGCTATCCCCCATGCACCTCAGCGCTGAATAAATACATACCTACTCTTATAACTTATTTTTGTGAGTTATAGAGTGCTTTTTCCGCGCATCACCTGGCACCCCTCAAACATCGCAGCCAAGCTGATGAAACCTCCCCTTGGTCAGAAAATCACATCCCATAATGCGATTCCACGGGAATTCCTCAGAGTTCTTTTATTCTATATTTGGGATTGTGCACAGGACCTCTGCATTAAACAAGATGGCGGCACCATGTGGACACTGTCGTTACAACAAAATGTTCCTTGAACAATGCATACATACTTCCACCGACACCATTTTGTGAGCAACAAGACGTTAAACCTCCTGCTTCGGCGCCAGCTCTGGCCGTTTGTATTACTGCACCCTCAAATACTTATACTTTGTAACAGCAAGTGAAAACCCCAAGTCATTTCATAGAAAGGGGAGTGAATGAAGACATGAATACAGCTTTGAAGCTTGAAGAAGGAGCATCTTTGCAGGACACAAACCCACAGAATACAAACAGAGAATTAGTCCCATTTCCTTCTGGAACAGGGGCCATCCCAAAAAAGAAAACAAAAAATTCTTCAAGAGATTCTTAGAGATTGGGATGAGATCAGAAGAAAGGCATTAAAGGAAGGAGATTTCGACATGGCATCAACACAACTAATGACCATGCCAATCAGTTATGGAAGAAGAAATGTAAATCCCAGATGGGCACCCCTGATACACAACATAATTAAAGACCTGAGAAAAGAAATGAAAGAGAGTGTTTAGGCTCTCCATACATCAAGCAACTATTGAAATGCACCTTCAACAATTATGATCTGGTACCTTTTGACTGCAGATATATTGCCATGACAATCTTAACAGATGCACAATTTATGTTATGGGAAGTCAAATGGAAAAGAGCTCTCACCAAATTAAGAGAGTCTTATGCCAGAGGTCCACATAGAAACCTCATATTGGATCAATTAGCAGGAGAGGCTCCTCATGATAAACCACAAGATCAAGCAGCAGCCCTGCCTCAAGACGTGCTCACAGATATAAAGGAAGCAGCTCAAAAAAACATTATGCAAATCCAAAAAATGTCTTTCCAGATCTTTCTCGATTCATTGCAAATTCAACTGTGGAATGGAGTGTTTGTACCAAATTTCTTCCTCAGACATCCTATGAACCTCAAGAATTGGAAATTCTTGGCTCAGTGAAAATGGAATTTTGCGTAATATTTGATTTTCCTGGGTCAAAACAAAGTAAAGACAAAATTAGACATGTCACTCCAAATCACGCTTTGTATAAGAATGCAACATCTTGGTGTAATTTCACCTCAGTTTCGCATACAGCACCCAACCATATCCCTTTGCAGTTACCGCAGGGGATCTTTCTCATTTGTGGAGATAGAGTTTGGCCTGCCATTCCATCAAAAGTTAAAGGTGGTCCATGTAGCATTGGGAGACTTACTTTGCTGACACCTCATGTAAAAATGATATAAGTACACAAATGTAGAGAGAAGAGGTTCATTGATCAATATAAACCTAACTGTGATGACAGCTTTAGAGCATGGGGTTTTGGAAGAAGGTTTGCAGCAGCTCTCCTGCCTCAAGCTGTTTCAGGGGCAGCCTTGAAACAATCGAATCAACTAGGTTTTTGGCTAAGTTAGCAATCTCATGCCATCTCTCTCGCACTGAGCAATTTATTAACTGATGTTCAGGGTGAGAGACATGCAATTCTGCAAAACAGAGCAGAAATTGATTTTCTTTTGTTAGTGCATGGACATGGATGCAAAGATTTTTATTGAATGTGTTGCATGAATCTTTCTGACCATTTGGTATCTATACATAAAACCATTCAACAGCTGCAGGAAGGTATGACCAAACTCAGAGTCAAAGAAGGATCATGGGTGAATGATCTGTCTAATTGGCTCAGTCTCACACCATTGTGGAGAGAATTTTTGAAAACGGGCATGTATGTGCTGATTATCATCATAGTAATCATGGTATTTGTGCCTTTTCTACTTCAGTGTATCCGACAGAGGGTTGACAAAGCTGTCAATGCAGTGTTCATGGTTCAAACAGAAGGGGGAGATGTTGGAACCCAGAAGCCTGGGAGTTTTGAACTTTCTGTGCTTTCTGATACTGACCCTCAAGAGAAAACTGCTTGTACTGGTTTGAAAAAGCAAAACCAGTGAGACTTCATGTCAGTAATACAATTTNGGTATGGGACAAGATGGATGTTTTTGGGTGTTGTCTCTTTCTGTCTTCTTCCGTCTTCATAGTTTCGGGTAGTAGTTTTTGGTTGGATAGTTGGTGCTGCACTGCGGGTCACACGAGTTTGGTTATTGGGTCAGAAGGATAAATAATATAGGTGTTAGTTCTTTATTGAACTGTTTAGCTTTAAAAGACCTTGTAACTAGCTACATTCGTGTTCATTTTGCTCACTTTTAGCTGGTAGCTAGAAGTTTTGCAGAACTATCTGTACTTTAGATAAGATTTATTAACAACCAAGTCCAAACACTAGAAAATTTGTCTCCTTTGTGTTTTTAATCCTGACTCTGAGTGAAGACAAGAAAATGAAGACAAGCCACTAATTAGGTGGTGCCGTTACTACATTTACATAATAATATTTAAATATTTTTTTAAAGTTAAACAGGAAGCAAAAGTAATGGAAGAAAACATACTGGTTTATTACTAACAGAATTAAAGGGACTGAAGAGAGCTATTAAAGCTGGACTACTCTGACAGCATTTATAAAGTTCAGACTTCGCATTAGCCTATTCTCCTTCTAATATCGGTACTGTTTTCAGCAAAGTTATGCGTCAACCTGCAACAACTGTCACTTTTAGATGAAGTTGGAAAAATATTAGAAATATACTTTTCTTATTTAATTGTTCTTACAGCTTTGAAGTAAGAAACAAGCACATAATCTCTTACTGGCTTGGGGTCAGCTGAGAATCCAGGCTTCCAGACTTCATGGTAATAGTGTCAGTAAACAGCACATTCTTTGCTGGAGATGACAGGACATCTGAGTGAGACATTGAAGGAGGCATCCTCTGCTGTTGTAAGCATTTTAATATAGCATAGTCAAAGGTATCTTGAGAACTTGTGTAGCTATAGTCAGCAGGACGTTTTATTGTAGCAAGAGAAGGAGCTTTAAGAGACTGGGCTCTTCTTGGAAGGGTTTGAGAAGACCCTGGCAGAATCAGGCATACAGAGTTGCATTTTGTGAGATACAGGTGGTTAAACTGTGGTGTTGAACAGTGACTTGGTTTAACTGTTTTTGTGCTTACCACATGTCTTGGTTTGAAAGACAGGTGTCTGCCAAGAAAGGCAGGAGCCTGTTTAAAATCGAGAATGTACCCCCCCCNAAAGATAAGGATGACTACCCCACCTGATTTTAACAGATGGCCCATTAGCAGAGAATATCTCCTACAGAGATAAGGATCACTGCCCCACCAGGCCTCAACAGATGGTGATAGAATACACACCTCCGGTCACATCCTGCATTGCAACACAAGACACCACAGTACTCAAACTTCTGCAGTGAGTATCTATGTTTGTTGTGTCCACACCTACAGTCTCCCTTGAAGGACTCGAGCTCATTGAACTTATGCCACTTGTTGTGGTATCTGTATTAAAACTTAAGCTACGACTTTTGAAATGTGTTTGTGTAGTACCATCTCCTATTAGCCTTTCTCTCTTGGTGTTTTCCAGGTGAATTTCATTTCCAAAATAATTTTTCAGATTCAGATCATTTTCTCCAACACTTGAGGTACTATCAGTATCTTCCATGTGCTTACTTATGACAAAAGAAGTTTCTGATAGTAAAGTCTGGATTTTAGGAACTCTGAAAACAGGTTTGAATTCTTCCCCAGCAGGAAAGCCTATGCTGCTGGAAGGTTCTGTTACAGTACAATTTTGCTTCAGGCCTGATTTACTGGCAGGTGTCAGCTTTTCTCCTTTTGCATCACTGCTACTTCTATGTTTTTTATGAGGGAGAGTAATAGAGTTGAGAATATGATTTTTCACAAGTCTGCTAGAAGAAAAAAAGGAAAGAGACTACAGTCTTTGTCCTGTGAATGTCCAGGTCTGTCATAAAAAATTTGTTCTGCATCTTTAGTAATATCTAGGAAAAATGTACTAGTGGAAGTACTACCAAAATTATCATCCTCCGTGATGAACATACCTGAAATTATATGAGACTTTGTCACTGAAAATGAACATTTTTTCAAAGTGCATGAACTATGTTACAAAAAAGTAAACGATTCTATAAAAGCTAAAATGGGAGAGTATGTGTTTTACCATAATTTTACACATTTTTTTCTGCAGAACTTAGTACTGCAAATTAATTATCTTCAGGAGTACCTGTGCTAAAGGTCTCATTGCTTCAAAAGAAAAGTCACACTTTTTTCAGCACAAATATCCAGTTACTAGGATTACAACTGATGCACTTGTTTAATGATATCTAAATATGGTATATTTCTGGACTTAAATTCCAAATATCAATAGTAAAATCAAAATTTATTAGATACACAACATATACAATATTTTCATACAGCAATGCTGCGTGCGTGTGTGTATACACCGAATATATATTCTAAATATTCCTTTAAAGAAATAATTTAATGTTTCTATACCTAAAGCATGGAGATTTCTGCAGGGTATTAATGCAAGCTGCCATAATCTAGTATTAAAAACAAAGTCACTTATCCTAATGTTAAAATTTCTTATTTCTACACCAAATGTAAATTTAAGACACTCTTCCCTCTCACTTGATTTACATCTCACTGAATGCATATAACTGTCCTCTGGTTTGGACTTTTCTTTCTTGCAATAACACCTTTAAAACATTTGCCTGAATCTCATCCTGACAAGATGCCAGTAAAAGCACAAAAATGCTGATGTTTGGTAGGTGACTTTTGTTGGTGTTGCTTGTTTCTTTGGGGTGGCCTCTTGGTTTGTTGGTTGGTTGGTTGGTTTTTTTCAACTGCTACTTACTTGAAGGTGTAAATTCACTTTCACTGTTATGCCTAGAACTGGTGGATGCCAGTTTTCTTCTTTTCCCCAGGTCCCCTAGGCTAGCTCTGGACCACGGGGAATAAGGATACTGACAAGAACAAAGGCAAAAGACCAAGGGAGGCTCCTTCTTTCCGGGACCAAGGTCCCACTTTAATGTAGAACGCTTCCAAGGGAAGAAGAGAGAGAGGGCAGAAAATGGAGGGCTGTTTTAACCCCCGGGGAAGGGGAGGGGATGAACAGGACCCCAACCAATGGGGTGTACCCGAAGGGGAGGGTGGAATCATCACCATAGCTTGGGGGAGTACAGAACGAACCATTTAGTGCAATAGAACAATCACAAGCCCTGTGATACAAGGCAAACTATTTAGTGCGAACAGCTACATAGTGCAATACAACAGGTGGACTCTTAGTTCAAGCTAAGAGTACTGGATATAGAAGAAAGTTCATTACAGAGCTGCTCCATGTCATCAGGGACCAGTGGCCAAGGCTGTCTACGACTGTCTCACTGCATCCCAATTGTGATGCTTCAAAATGTCACATCCTTGTTTAGTTTTGACTATTAGACCAAGTGTGTAGACACAGGTTCTGTATTTAATGCATATATAGGAAAAAAAGACCAACAATAATAGCACCTAATTTAACTAAACTTATTTCTCTCTTGAAGGGATACAGTTTCAAAAAAACTCAGCAAAAACTTTGCTAAATCATCAAATGACTTTTTGTTCCTAATTTTTACTTGTAAATCAATGGAAGCTGAAGAAATGCACTAAAATACCTGAGAACAATACACTACTGAAAAAATTTATCACAAGAGCCTGAACCTGATACATAAAGTAGAAAAGCACCTTTTTTTAAAGGACAAATATTAATGCTGCAGAAACATTAGGCAAAAGACCATCTATTTATGTTTTCTTTTAAAGGTTCAAAAGATACTGAATAAAAATGGCAATAATAAATTGATAGCAACAGAGAGACAAGTAGCAAATATTTTAATTGATTTTAAAAATGAATAAAGTAGTAGGTATCTTCTTTCATAGATTTCATTTGCTTACTGCCTGTTCTTTTAGACTTCCTATAAAATTCTGAGATTGATCAATGATCTTTAATAACTGATTTCCAAGAAAGTGGCATAACTATATTCACATAAATCAGGTAAGGCTATTTGAAAACCTGCTAAAACTACCATCTGTAAATTTTATGTCTAAATCAAATACACGTAACCTCTAATGGAGAGAATCTCACAATGTCGTACAAGTGCCATTATACTGGGAATTACATTCTCTTCTTGAAGCAAGTTAAGACCCCAATTTGATGATCCAATATTGCCCTGGAATAAAGCAGTTGGTCAAATAAGTTTTGATTTTGATGTGATCAACAACACTACCAGTGTAAAGCTTTCAACATTTTTGTTTGTTGGTACAGTTTCAAGCTATATCTTCTGAAAGCAATTAGAGATTTGAGCATCCTTTTCAGCATTTCCTATTCATGCAGATCCAAAAAAGGACTCAGGAAACTACATATAATACCTAAAACTACTTACAGTTGACTACTACATATTCCTCATTTTACCAATTTTACTACAGCCAAGAGCATGATCATGAATTACTCATTTTACATCCTTCTTAAACAGTAATTTTGTTACATACCTACATTATCTTCCAGTAATAGACACCTTGAACAAATGTTCCAAATTAAACTTTGGGGAAGACAAGTAAGAGGCAGACTAACAGTTGAGGTGGCAAAGCAACTTTAGAACTATAGCATGGATAGGCACAGACACTATGTTTTCTCCATATTATCCCAAGTACAAGGAATGTCATGATCATATATATTCACACACATCAACAGTGTCAGCCAACTTTCTTCCAGAAAAACTGAATTTTGAAGCACCACAATAAATATATTAAAAATAGACCACAGCAAGCTCTTGGAAACTCACTTGGTTTTTCCTCCGAGATGTGTAAAAGTTCTTGTCTGGCAGTTCGTGTGCCCGNCTGTGACTTTCAGGTTCTCATATAAAGCTGGTAATTGGTTTCAAGGGCTATAATCAAACCCAGAGGTGTTTTGGGCATCATTCCAGGGTCTCACAGCCCCCTGACAGGGGTCCCGACAACTCTGGACTTCCAAAGGGATGTCCTGAGTTCCGACAGCAAGTGGCAATCACTGGTTCTATAGTAATACTGTTGCTACATGTGACAATCTGTTCTTTTTAATTGGTTTAAAACAACAATAAAAAACCCATGCCCCTCCCCTCCTCCCCCCCCCCCCCAAAAAAAAGAAATAAAGACAAAACAAAAATTAAAAGACTCAGAACAAAATAGGTGCAGTGAATAATTTTAATCTGAATGTCCAATTAAGGTACTTTCCACTAACTTAGAAAGTCAAACACGTTTTATGACAAAACCCCTAAACAATGATTTTAAGGGATTTTGCTTAGCTTTTTCAGAATCGAGTCATAACAGAACTCAAGCAACTGCAAAAAGATTTAAAATCTATTACTAACCAAGGCCCAAAGGGCTGCTTTCAGCTGCTTAATTCCTTCCCACTTTTCCAGTGCTGAGGAATGGTGTAACTTAGATCTGTAACAATATTCTGAAGGAGAAAAAAAAAATAAATTCTCAGTTAAAAATGAAAAGGAGGAGATCTCAGTAAAACAGGTTCTCTTGCAGTTTTAATAAAGGCAAAGTGCTAATTTAAAGTATGTACCCTAAAATAAAATAGCGGTAGCTCTGTTGTATTGCACTGTTTGTTTCATAAGTTGCATTGTTCATGGTTTTATATTGCACTGTTTTGTTTTATGTATTGCACTGAGAAAATGGTTTGCTCTGTATTCCCCTGGAGCTTGTGAAGTGGTTCAGCCCTTCCTTAGCCCCTCCCCTTTGGCAGTGTCCCATTGGCCATGCATCTGTTCCTCCGCACCTCTTTCCCTGAGTTTAAAACTGCCTGCCATTCTCTCTCTCTCCCTTTCTTCCTTCGCCATGTGGACAGAATAAACTGTGGACCACCTTCCAACGGGAGAAAAGAGCCTTCTTTGGTTTTTTGCCTTTGTCTATGAGGTTTTCCCACCCTTCTCTGGTCCAGAGCTAGCCAGACGACCAGAGAGGAAAAAGGGAATCGCCTCATAGCTCTAGCATAATAACCATATATTAACAGAAATGGCAATATAGGTAGAAAATTTTAATGTTGTCTCTGACTGCATCAGGTTAATTAAGATTTTATAAAGATTACATTCCTCAGATTAAGACATTACAATATATAAGCTTTCTCTTGAACTTTTCTCTGTTGCATACAATTAATTACATCATCTTGCAAATCCACATGAAAAGTCAATTTAAGAAAGTATTAATTGGCTTAGGGTTTGTTTTCATAGCTCTTCAGCATATTAGAAAGAAGATTTTATTTCCTCATCTCTATGTGCGGCAGGATGTCTACCACCCCCCCCCACAGATAGTTGGTGCATAAAGAGATAACCTGGGCTGAAAGGCTCAGCAAGGGGTCATCTCTGGTGCCAAAAGGGCTCCGGCCTTAGCTGAGCCTCAACATCTTAGTCTGGAGAGCAGATGTGGGAAGAGATTAAATATTCTTGACTAAGAGACACTTTTCAAGCTATGAAAGACACGAGTTATTACAGAGGCAGAAGCCTCTACATGCACACCCTGAAGGCGTAAAGGACTTTTCCCTGGAGTTTGGATGCGTATTCCATGGTTACTTCCCTGGGAATTGAGGGAAAGGATCTCTGTGTGTACCCCACCAACAATTGGATGGTAAGATACATTGAATCCTAAGTTATGTTATTTCTTCTCTAGCTGTAACATTAATAGGTACCTTTAATCCCGCACTGTATATACCTACTAGTAGTTTCTCATTTTGTCCTTACTCCTGTGTAGTATTAAAGTCTTACGTCTGTTAGCTTTATATCTATTAAATAAATAATTCATTCTATAATAGACAGAATCAGCCATTATTAAAGAACTTGTGAATGAGAGTGGGTTTTGAGGTGCTGGCTGCCTCAATAAAGGTATTGCCTGCTGCCAGAGGCTTGGGCAAAAGGCAAGGACTTAGTTAAACCCCCATATCTATTCTTAACATTGTTTTTATACACATAAAAGGATAGGCACCATTGTACTTGTCAATATACAATTCACTCAGACTGAAAAAATATTTCTATTGGTGAGTTGCTTTTCATCCTAAGATTTTGCTAGCCATTTTTAGAAAAATGTTGCAAGGTGTTTCTTTGATATTTCAGTTGCCAGGAAAGATTTTTACATTATACTGGATGGCAAAGACAATCTTCATACCTTTTTAGCCACCATGTAATTTGAAACTTTCATAATATACTTATTTTGCAATGACTGTTTAAATGTCATGTCTTTTAAAATATATTTTAAAAGGGCTACAATACTCTTTCAAAATATTTCAAGTTATAAATTGTTATTATCCTCACCTGAGACTCCAATAAATGGCAGCCTGTTTTATGGTGCACCAATTGGCCACAAAGGTGAACTGGCAGGTAGACGTGGTCCCTGTAGTCTGGTAGAAAGAGAAAGTATGTTTTCCCAGAAATTCTGAAATTTTCTTATGAAATAAATTACATTCCAGTGTCATGTGATGATTTACTCTTGAATTGTTTTCAGACAAAGGATTCTTTTGGAGAGTTTACCTTTGGTTGCTCTGACGAACCTAGTTATCACTATCAACAGGTTTGCAATAAGTTGTAAGCACTTCATTCAGTTGTTCTTCAATCAATTCAACATACTTTAGGTTATATTCCTAACAGATGGCAAAGGCTGGAAAAACACCTTTAAGTGGTACAACTAAAGTGCTCCTTAAGGAAGGCTGACTTTTTTTGTATTTTGAAGATGAGGCTCACCAAAATTACTTCACTACATGCATACAATGACTTTGCAGAAAGCTGACAACCAATTCCATAATTATTTCAGTGAATTTGTTGAAAAAGGAAGGAAAGAAGGAAATACTTTACACCTGACTAACCCAAATAATTTCAACAGACCAACATGCATTCCAGTATCCCTAGAAAAGTAACAGCTTATAAATTAGTAAAACAATTGCCTAAAAGCCAACAGAAATGAGACCATGCATTTATAATCAGTGACAAAATCAAAATACCGTATGAAGAGTTTTATTCTAGTCATGGCAATGATGCATTTTTCTTAATGAGTCTTGTTCTCCTATTTACTTCCTAACAGCATATGCTAATTCTATCATCATGAAATCTAGATTTAACTTTAATTAGCAACAACCAAGACCCTGCCCCCTGAAATGGAAGACAGAGACAGGGAGCAGAATGAAGGCCCCATAATCTAGTAGGGAATGGTCAGTGACCTGCTGCACCATTTAGACACATACAAGTCTATGGGCCCTGATGGGAACCACCCAAGGGTACTCAAGGATACGGTGGAAGAGCTCACCAAGCCACTTTCCATCATTTGCTATCAGTCCTGGTTAACCAAAGAGGTCCCAGGTGACTGGAAGTTGGCAAATGTGACACCCATCTACAAGAAAAGTCAGAAGGAGGATCTGGGGAACTACAGGCCTATCAGCCTGACCATGGTGCCAGGGAAGGTTCTGGAACAGATCATCTTGAGTGCCATCACATAGCACAAGGAGATTGGGCCCAGCCAGTACAAGTTTATGAAAGGCAGGTTCTGCTTGGCCAACAGAATCTCCTATGACCATGTGACCCACTTAGTGGATGAGGGTAAGACTTTGGATGTGTCTACCTACACTTCAGCAAAGCTTTTCACACTGTTTCCCACAGTATTCTCCCAGAGAAACTGGCTGCTCATGGCTTGGACAGGTGGTCTCTGTTGGGTGAAAAACTATCTGGATAGCCAGGCCCAGACAGCAGTGGAAAATGGACTCAAATCCAGCTGGCAGCCAGTCACCAGTGGGGTTCTCCAGGGCTCAATATTGGGTCCAGTACTGTTTAACATCATCAATGACCTGGACAAGGGGATTAAGTGCACCCTCAGCAAGTTCATACAAAACATGAAGTTGAGCAGTAGTATTGATATGCTAGAGGGTAGGAAGGCTCTGCAGAGGGATCTGGACAGGCTGGATCCATGGGCCGAGATCAGCAGTATGAGGTTCAACAAGGCCAAGTTCCAAGTCCTGCACTTGGGTCACAACAAGCTCCTGCAGCACTCCAGGCTGTGGCAGAGTGGCTGGAAAGTTGCCCAGCAGAAAAAC
>VXBI01007947.1:1770260-1805068 GCA_013397375.1 Toxostoma redivivum | reverse complement strand
AAAAAAAAAAAAAAAATTCTGTTAGAACTTTAACTTACTTTGAAGGTCTACAGACACCTGGCCTTCAGTTCACTAACAAGAGCCGAGGAGCCAGACCTACCGGGAGCAGGGGAGGTGGGACACGGCCTGAGGGCTCCGGCCGCTAAGGCAGCGCTCGCCCCGGCACAGCGGCGACCCGGGGTCGGTAGGCGGTGATCCGTGCTCAGTGCCCGGGCCCAGCTGCCCTCAGCCCCGCGCCGCCCGGGGGCGATCGTGCCGCGCCGCCCGCGCCGCTGCTGCTTCGCCGTTGCCGGGAGACGGCGGCGGCCGCGCCTGAGGGAGGCCGGGCCTGAGCGAGCCGCGGCCCCGCGGCCCCGCTCTCCTGCCCTCCCCTCTCCCGGTTGTCCCCGGGCAACGGCTTGGAGCGTCTCATGTGAATTCCCAGAAGTCTTCGGGGAAGCGTTTCGCCGTGACACACGCGTTTAATCCATTGCTTCGCAGTTTATCCCGACTCCGAAGTGCTGGTGACGCTGCTTTGGGGGAAACTTCAAGTCGCTAATGCTGATGGGCCCTGGGTAATGATGGAAAAAGGAATCAGTTATTTCTGCAGACTAAAGGAAAGGCTACTTAATCACCTAAAGACACAATTTCTAAAAATTAACAAACGTATACACCATCTGAAAATTGCAAGTTTCTATGTTCACACCTTCCTTTTGTGATTTTTCACGATCTCCTTCCACCGTCTATTTTCAGAGCATTCACTAAAAAAATTAAAAAAAAAAAAGAAAAAAGAAAAAATATGTGGAAGCTAACAGTTTTCAGCAGAAATGGGTAAAACCTCTCCACGAGGCAGAGCCCAGCGTAGGGAAACCTCTGTCAGAGCCCCGTGGGCAGAACATCAGCACAGAACAGAGGCACATCAGCGGCCCGAGGGGCGAGCTCCTCCCTCCTCAGCTCCTGGGGATGGAGGAAGCTGTGCCCTGTGGAGAATTGTGCTAGTCTCAGAATAATAATTCATTCCACTGTTCTCTTTTGCCAGCCAGGGCTGTCTTGGAAGAAATCCTAAGCTGAATTCTGAAATCAAATAACATTTTCTACTTGAAATACAGCATAATTGCTATCAGTAGCTGCAGGAGTAACAGAAAACGGCAAATATAATCACTTTGGGGCCTCAAAGTCAGGTAGTAATAGGTAAAAAAATTACAGCTGCTATCATCTCCTGTGATTCCTTTTAATCACAAATGACATTGCTTTCTCTTCAGATTTCTTACAATGTTACGCTGTAAGTATAAACTTAGTTCTATTTTTATAAGCCATATCATTCTGTTGAGATCATGACAGAAACATGTCCTGGCCTCACACTATGACCAATGTGTACTATCATAACAAAAGAGCCAGTGGGTCATTTTCAGCCATAGGTAAGACACATGTGAGGGCATCTCCTTCCACTTTTAACATCATAACTTCTATAGAAAATGTATGTAGATTTATAGTCATCTTCCTTGGAAAGCAACTGCAATGACAAGTCAAGAACAATTTATACTGACTGGTACCTCTGGAGACAGAAGAAATCACACTTTGTTTTCACAGACTTTGTGACTGACTGACTGACTGACTGACTGGTTTTCCATAAAGCCTGACGCATGGATGTCTTGGGTTTACAATGGTTAGTAGAGTCTCACCCTGGCAAGAAAGGAAGCAAAAAACTTTGGTAGAGGCAAGTCACCAGCTTCACTAACTTCTTCATGGACTTTTCTCTAAACAGTCAGGCACCACAGTGACATGTAGGTGCTATAAATATAAGAGATGAATGTGAATAGTGAAGGCAAAAATTTGGGTTTAACTCTCTGCTGGGTGTGGCTGGGCTACAGATACTTTTCTTCACCTGTATGTTGCCATGTTATAGGCTTGTGACCAAAACTGTGTTAATAACACTCTTGCTGAGCAGTGCTTACACAATGTCAAGGCCACCTCTATTTCTCATGCTGCCCTGCCAAGGCATAGGCTGGGGGTGGGCAGGAGTTTGGGAAGGGGACACAGCTGGGAAAGCTGACCCCAGCTGACCCTAATGTGATTTTATGCCTGATCACATTAGGCTCAGCAATAAAGCTGGAGGGTGGTCTTCCCAAGGTAGCTGTTGTTTGGGGACTGGCTGAGCACCTACCTCCTGGTGGGAGGTGCTAAGTCTTTGCAGATCATTGGGGTTTTTAAAAACTTTTTCTTCATTTATTACAGTCTTTGTCTTGAGCCATTTGTTGCTTTCTCACTTCTCTTTTTCTAATTCTGTCCTGCATCCTGCTGTGGGTGTAGAGATACAAGCAGCCCACTGGTACTTAGTTGCTGCTTGGGGTCACCTTATTCCAAACACAACAATATCCATTACTGGGAGAGCTTGTAGTTTTCTTGTCATCAGTCACGGTAGTTCTTATTGCTATTTCAAACATAATTCTGGTCAACTGCTAGTTGGTTAGATATTTTCTTTATTTCATATGAATGATCACATAAAAGACATACAATGATGCAGAATCCATGGGAAGGAAGAGGGACATGGTGATCAGGTGCATGTTCACCCTGTATTTCAATACACTCACATGGAGCAATGGGCTTAGTTGTTCTTGAAGACTAAAGTGTCTTCTGCAGGTAGGAAATGCACAGGTCGTCTCAGACTTGTAGTGAGGACTTTTCACAAATTTTGTGAAGAGTGAGGATCTGTTTTGTGAATCAGAAAGGAAGATGTACAACAGCAGATGACCAGGAGAAAGTCAAGCCTGCAGAGACAGAATGAGGACTTGGTGCTTTTACTTTCATATGTGTTTGCCATGAGAAGTGGCAATCAAACACTGTGTGACAGACATATAATTGCAGCATTTTAGCCTGTCTTTTGGCAAAATTATGCAAATATATCAAGAAAAATATTTTTAAATTTAATTTTATGAAAATATTCTGAATGTGTCATTAAATAACAACTTACTAATAATGAAGCAAAGGGAGAGAAAAAATGTCATGAAAACTCACAACAGACAAAGAGTCAGAAATTACAGAAGCCAGAGAATAATTGAATATTCTGAGTTGGAAGGGATTCACAAGTATCATTGATTCCAGCTCTTGGCCCTGCACAAGACAGCCCCAAGAATGACAGCGTGGGCCTAAGAGCATTGTCCAAACACTTCTCAAACTCAATATTTTATTGAAACATAATTTATTCTAATGCTAAAAATATACAAACCAAAATAATACATATTGTATTAAAGATAGGAGATTATGAAATAAAAGAACTTCCTAGAAATTCAATACCTAATAAAGTGAAAAGGGGCTTATTTATGAAAAGGACTACAAAAACTTCATTAACTACACATTTTAATGAAATTTCATGACTAACCTTTTGATAAAGTCACTACAGAATTTGTGTGCTGTCCTATGAAGGGGTAGGGCCAATCAGTTTGATTTATTTAAAGCTTCTGGGGGAAAAAATCGAGTATTAATTAGAAACATATTTGAAAGAATATTGGGTAACAACATTTTAAAACATTTTAAATATTTAATTTCAAAGGGGATTTAAATGAATAAGCTACTGCCAAATCAAAGTACTTGTTGAATTTAAGTGTTGGAATTTGCATGTTGAAGTGTTAGAAATTATCTTTCTGCTTTTACTGGAAGTGCCACTGGGGGAGTAATTTCTCATTTCCTGAAACATCAGAAGTAGAATTACTATTTGCTGGATTGCTTGTATGAAATAATTCTTTTTTTCCATTAAAAAAAAATCATTCATAATTTATGCTTTAAGAAATACCTGATGACATACAGTACAAACAGTCTTGTCATATAACATGTTTTATATCAGTCTCTAAAGACACTTAAAAGGAACTTTCCTTTTCTGACAAGAAGCAGCTGGCTTAAGGAGTGATGAATTTACAACACATCATCCTGGCATTTCAGTTTTCTGTATTACTTCACACATTAAATTACTCAATATCAATGTAAATGGACCTCTTTCTCTAGGGAAAAAAAAAAGAAATCAAAATGGAGAACAAGCCTTTCCTTCTTTTAATTTGCAAGTGAGATTTGTAAGTCTTCTTTTTTCATAGGCACCCTGCCTGAACAAATGTATTGTATTGGAGTATTGAAAAATGTTCCCCCAATGTAGTTGTATTCTTTTCTATTAAACAATGAAATTAAATTAATGAATTAACACTTTTAGCAAATAGTGTAGCACTGTCATTTAGAAACTGATGACCTGCAGCCACATCTTGTACCTAGTGCTGGTCGTGATATGTCACGTCAGTGCATGTGTGCATTTGTACTTAATAGCTTGAGACTCTCAGAAGGGGACAGGTGGTTCAGCAGTGAAAGCTTTAAGCCAGGAGTTGAGATCGCAGAACTTTGTGTGTAATCGTGAATAAACTGCATAAAATGAAGCCAATTTAGTTATTTAACAGAAATGACCAAATACTTTCATATTTCTATAGTTGAATTTCTGCCTATAAAACTGGGGATTTCTGAAGTTCTCATCATATACAGTGTTTTGAGATGAAATTCATTAAGGTCATCAAAAATGGCTGCTGCAGCACATAAACATTACAAAATCAGGAAGGGGATGCTTAAGCAATACATGGGAAATCTATATGTGGCACACTTGTTTCTTAGGCCACACATATCCCAAGAAAATGAGATTGTGTTTTACATCACTATGACTATCATATTTTTGTTTTTTAAAAAACGTAGGTTAGGAGTGACCACTGTCAGCTAATATAAGGGAGCATATACAAGTATGGTTTTTATCTAAAGTGGTATTTGAAAACTGTAGATATTATCAGAGATGTTGAAGGATGACTGCAAGGAATGACTGAAGGAAGGGAAGAAGATGAAGAAATTTTTGCCCATATATCTAACACAGATCAGATAATTCTGCCTAAATATTTTCACAACTCTTAGCAAGTACATTTTAAACCTTGTTTTTCAAGACATAGATAATTTTAAAGGCTAAATTGAATCAGTTCTCAGGGATACTGTTAAGTGTCATCCTGGACAGATTGTTTGATATTGAGTGTTCTCAGAGACACAATCTCATGGGACAATGAAGAAATACACATATTGTGTTTAAAAAACTCAAGACTTTTCTTGCCCAAATTTCAATGTACAGCTTCATTCTTCAAAGATGAAATACTCTGTGGTGTCCTCTGGACAAATTGTGCTGCATTGTTTCCATTCTTGTAGCAGCACCAATCCTCTGAAGCCTTGCCAAAGGCTGTGTTTCAGCAAGGAATGACAACTCTGTTCTTATCTCACATTTGAAGGCTAGAGTCACAAAATATAGAAGATAGTTAAATTAATATTTTTAAGTTGATTCAATACTGCAGCATTCAAACTGAAAATTATTCTTTATCAAAGTCTTTGCTCACTTGATTGTTGGTATAGACTTCTCGGAATTTGAGAGTTTGGTCCCTTTCTTTTTCTCACTATGTTTCTTTCAGATTCGTAGGAGGAATTGAGCAATTTTTTCACTTTTCTTCAGTTCCTCTTCATTAATCTACTCTGTCATTTGCATAACTCTCTCAACTCAAAAAACAGTACAGAGTACACAATTACAGTTGCATTTTACTTTTTCTTACTGTGCAACTTTTTAAATCTTAAGGCAAAATATCACTGCAGCTGAGAGGAAAAAAATCCCCTGTATAGGTTTTTTTTAAAAAAATTCAGAAAACAGAAAAGAAACAAACATTTTAAAGCTTGAGATTATGCACATGAGTCATAAAAATAAATTTTCTTGAGAAAGATACTAGTTTGGAAGAAAGTCCCTCTGTGTTGTTTTGTTTTTTATAACTGGAAATTCCCTTTATATCTAGAAAATGGGTTCAGAAATGAGCTTAATATTATTTAAAATATTTTACGTTGTCAGTCTATATATAACTTCTAATTATTATGTATTACATTCTGTATTTTACCTAGGATACGTCTCTCTGTTGTCCTTTCTGATGTTGAGAGAGTATGTCAATAGTCTGTTACTATTGCAAAAAAGTCAGATGCATGTATTTGGGGATATCTAAATATCTTCAAGCTGCTTTCTTCCCTTTCCCATCACAGCCAGTTAGGGAAACTTCTGTAAGATTCAGTGCACCTATTTGTTCCCACACCCTACAAACAAACACTTGTTTTGGAGTGCTTTTGCCAGACTCACACCTGACATGAGAATCCAGCATCTTGCTGGCCAACTGCTTAACAAACTCATGGGTAACAGCCAGCACTGCTTTCTCTGGAGCCTGGTTGCAGTGCCAGGCCTTACTTTAGAATAGTGTCATTCACATTTTCACTTAGATCTAGATGTAGATCTATCAGCCAAGCTCTTCTTATATTTTTGCTCCTAAAATTGCTAGCAAAGTGGAAGAAGAGTGCAAAAAGTGAGATAAGCCATGCTTTAGTCAGTGATCTTGAACTGCATGGAAATAAATGAGACTCTTGTTTTTACTTGAAATTATTTTGAATTTCACACACTTCCTATGTTGACTACTATCCAGTTCTTGGTTTGGCATTATTTGTGCTGAAAATTATCTTGGCATATTGTCAGCCTACCAAAATGTTCCATATTTCTGGATTTTAAGAAATTGGTCATCAGCCCAGTCATTTTAGGTGTTTGTCAGGGTGCGTTCAGGAGTTTTGGTAGGATTTCTGCACCAAATTGTTTCAGAGCTGCATATAGTTTAGGATATTGAATAAGATGGTAACTAACATTTCCTGCAACACAGTCCTCCTTTGTCTTCTGCTTTTCCTGTGTTCAGTGAGGTGTCATTGGATCTTGTGCTCCCTTTGACTTGAGAAGAATTGCAGTTTTTGTACTTGCCCATTCCTAATTTCTGTGTAGATACGTACTAGTGCACCTTTTTCTATGTTTAAATTGGACTAGGACTAAATGCTGTGTGGTTTTGCAAAATCACTGCTGTCCAGAAAAGTAATAATTCAAAGTCAGCTGCCTTACATGGCTCATTTATAGAGCAGAGCAGAAACTTTTCAAAGAGGTTGGGAAGTTCAGATTTGAGGATATGATTTCCAATGCAGAGAGTAATGGTATTGAAAAAGGCTTTTAGATATATAGTTGTATTTTGTTGCCTTCCTTATGATTAGTGAGATACACAAATGACTGTATCCAGATGGAACAAAGTCTGTCTTTGTGGAACCCTAGGATCTTGTTCCTTTCACCATACAGATTCAGGAACTGTCTTGCAGAATTAAAGCAGGAGTGAGAAGAGGAAGGATGCAAGCCAGAAACTTCGTGGGTTTTAGTTCCTGACACAAGACACATGAAGCTGAGCACACTCAAACCAAGCTACTCAGAAGCATTCTCTTTTTTTTTCTTTTTTTCTCTTTTCTTTTTTTTTTTTTAAGCTCTTTTTATAAAGATGACTGATTTGAAGATGTGCTGGATTTATGGTTATTTGCTTTCTAAACTTTTAAATCTGTACACTAGCACTGCTTTTAATTGCTTGCTGGTTTATTGTGGTAGTGTGTTAAACGGAGCAGGTAGGAGAGACATTGGCTTGCTTGCAAAGGGAAATCAGATTTTAAAAGCATTTACAAAATGACGGCTGGTGTCTGCTTGCAGACTTGCTGGCATATATTAAATTTGGCCTTCATAAAATTCTGTTTGACATTTTTTAGTCTACTGATACAAAGTGTGTATTTAATAGCTTCTCACATCAAATTAGGCAAAGTTTAATGTGACATTTTTTTCTTGTTCAGCCCAACATTTGAGACATTTTTGGTTGCAGTAGCTGGTCATGCAGCCCGGGAAGTTAAGCAATGGGTTAACTGTTTCCTTGTGACAGTTCCTCAGTTGCTATAGATTAGCAGAGCTGACTTCAGCAGAACCAGATCTATTTCCAGCAGCTCAGGATATGGTCTCTTGAGCTATATTACAATTAAACAAACTTGTTCAATTAGCAACAATTACTTTTGACAGTGAAAGGATAATAGAGGATTTTGCTTACAGGTGTCTCCCTTTGATCTCAGTCCATTGAACCATTTAATGATTCTGTTTTGTTTGGTGCTGCAAGCTATCAACTAGACAAAAAGAATTTAGTTCTATAATTTTCAAAGGCCTTTGCCATTAAATGTTCATGACTAAATCTATTTGTGTGTGACTTAGGAGGCAGCAGCAGCAGCAAGAAGAGCTGCAGTGAAAAACAGTGAAATGAGAAGAGATGCGAGGCACACAGAGGAGGCTGAAATGGATTACTTGATGACAAAGCTGGAGCATGAACAGTCAGAGAAATAAATCAAAGAATGGTTTTGCTTGTTCTGTTGGATTTTCCTATATTTGTGCAGGGGTCAGGGTCATATGCTTAGGATTACAGCTAATGTGTCTTTCAAACAAAAAAAGTCATTCTTTGGGGTTTATATTTTCTGTTCTCAGAACTCATGAATTCAATGTTGAAGTCATTAGCAATTTACGGGAGAAGATAAATCTCCCTTCAGGTCTGCCTGACTGGACCTGAAGAATCTAGATGCAATATTTCCCCAAATGACAGCTTGATGCCAATCCTTATCTCTAGCTACCTCAGCCTGGCTGCATGTTATATTAAAAGAAAGGCTGAGAGTAACACAGTTACTGAAGATTAACACAGACATCCTGACATTCTTTAGAACAAGTATTCTATATTAGGCAGAGTTATAGATAGCTATAACTTTTAAAAAAATTTCAGGAATACTCCGTGCCCATGTCTGTTGTCTTACATCACTGTCATTAATAGTAAATATGTGCATAGTAAGTCATAATGAATCGTGCTTATTAGCAACTAGTATCTGATAAAATTTCAAGTTTATTAGAAAATTGAAACCACTGGTAAGGATTTATATATTCATATAAATTACATTTAGCATTATTCATAATATTCAGTTCTATCTTTCCCAGAATAATATGGAAACCCTATCACAATGATTAACTATATGTATTTCTGTTATTATTCTGACAGGTTTATCAGAACAGTGTATTTCAGATTTCTGTAAATTATAATAAGATATGACAGGCAGGCTAGATAAGAAAGGATAAACATCTTTGAGAAGGAAAATTGGAATAGTTATATATTGTATTTGGTAAGACAGAGATCTCATTGGAAAGAAAGATGGGGGGAAAATATAACCATTTCAAAGCCATAGACCATTTTAAAACAGATTCTACTTATTTTCCACTTAGCAACCATTGTATTAGCTATGGCATAGGGAGATCAAATATAAGTAGAAAACAGGAAGCTCTTTCACATTGCAGGCGACTGCAATGGGTATTGCAAACAAAACCTAGTCATTTTTATTTGTCCCTTTCATTGTGCTAATGCGACTCTCTTGCTTATAAAAGGGTTTCACTTGACTATTGAGCTTTCTGCCAGTTTAGAAATTGGCTAGTACTATATAGTTGTATTGTATGCTTTAGCACCTGTTGTTATGGTCATTACTCAAGGATAGTGACAATTGTCCTTTGGTCTTTTGTACATGTTGTTCTTTCCAGCCTCTCTGTGGCTTATTGTTTTTCGGGCTCTGAACCTGTCATCTTCCCAGCCTGAATAATTTTCTCGCTGTAGGACAGTTAGTGTCTCATCAGTCAAATACTTCATTCTGGAAGTGATTTATTCAAAGCCGTGGGGTTTTACAAAACTATCCAGATCACTTTCCTGAACGACACAAATGATACCATTACTAAATATAATACAGAGGGATTTATTGCACTGTCTGTTTCATAATAAACTGCAAGTTCTGTGTATTGCATAGTATCAGATATCGATGCTTTCAGTCCTGTTTATTTCAGTACCTGTGAGAGTGCTGTGTGAGGCCAGGGGACAGAGGGAGCACTGAGTGATGGGCTAATATGCAGCTGGGAAACTGGGCTGCACCCAGAGAGCACAAACCCAGCAGGACCTCTGTGAGCAGAAGGCTCCATTAAGATGGCATGGGTTTGTGACAGCTTCATTCCTGCTCCATGATCTCATGTACCAAATCAAAGGATCTGTTTAAGGGCTGAATACATGTGTGTGTTGGGTCTCCAGCTGCCAAGAGGCCAGGCAGGAGCCAACTGCAGGAGCCCTGCAAGCAGTGTGAAATACTTGGCAGGTCTGAAATCTAAATTCAGTTATGTAATGGATGTGATTACCATAGACTAGCATCTTGCACATTCACTCACATCTTTTAGATGAAAGAGATAGAAGGCTGTAACCACATTGTGCTTATTATGCTAGAAAAAGCATACAGCAAGAAAATGAACACCATCAGATATTTTCAATTTCTCTGCTAAGGAAGGAGAGAATATGGTAATAGTGTCCCAAAAAAAGATAGAGACTGTTATAACAAGTCACCTAAATACAGAAAATAATCCTTTACTATAAGTAAAATGAGAGCTTACATTTCATGTCAGAATGCTTTTATGAAATTGGCCATAACTGTCAGGTTCAATCTGTAATTAATATATTCTGCTGAATAATGATTATGTGGATGCATTTGAGGGTATTTTTGGTGAATTTATTATGCAAATTTTTTGACCAATGTAGACAGTATTATAAGAGATTTTTCCCATAGTTATATTTACAGAGTTATGCAGTTATTTATTGTCTTGTTGTCTGGTGGATGAGGCTTTCTGTAGTTTTGATGAACACTACCTTCATTTTTTTGAAACACTAAGTTTGTAGGCCTCCTCCTATACATTATTTTGAACTTCCCAGTGAAGAGTTTCAAGTAAAAAGATGACCAAAAATATGGGAAGCTAGCAGTGCTCCCTTACTTTGTGAAGAGAATCAAATCCACATCTCAGTTCCAGTCAGTGGGTTTGAGCTCTGTTGACTGTGTAGTTTGAGCTCCAGCCACAAACGTTTCTAACTTCCCATTAGGAAGAGAGTTCAGTAAGATCCGAATTTATTAGTTGCATTACTAATCTTCCCTTACTGAAGCTGTTGTTTATCAGACCACTTTGAAAATGAGAATTTTGTTTTTCTGTGTTGATCTGTCCTGAATTTATTTCTTCTCTTTTTATATGGAATAACATAAACCAAACAGCAGTTTTTAGGCAGCTGATTGTCCAAAATGGACAGAGGCAGTACAAAAGGAGATATTATTATTTGTAGGTTTTATCCTAAAGACATGAAAAATACAGGATTGTTGTCTAGTAAGTACTCCACTTTCTCTAAAAACATTGTAGCCAGATAGTTGGAGACAATTATTCCATAACTTGCAGCTTGATAATCAGCTTGACAATTCTTTAAAATCACAGTCTAAACACACTCTAAACACAAAAGAATGGAAAGAGTGTGAGAAACAATCAAAATATAGCTCTTTCCAGGAAAATATCACCCATATTTGTATCACATATATCTAGGTGTTACAACTGATTACTAGGTTTGGCTGTTAGTTCACAGAGCAGGTGATATGTGCTTAAGGACAAAACTTGTGGGTCTGGACAGGATTAGAGGTTGTATCAATGATGGCAGGGACCAGACTCACCAGCACTGAGAGCACTTTCCACTCCAGCCTGCCAAGTACTGATACACCCAACATTTGAAACTGAATACCTGATGGTGATTTTTTTTTATTGGAGTTCTTACCATTTTCTTTTAATAATTTCAGTGTATTTTGTAGAATTGTTTTCTTTGTTATGATATTATTTTACAAGTTCCATACAAACTAGGGGACTAGGGCCTCCAATTTAGTTGCCTGTATTTAAAAGTACTCCATATCTTTTCAGACATCCCAGAGGATCTCAGGAATCCTCAGGTAGCTTTCAAATGTACTGTATGATTAGTTCTCTCTCTATAGTGCCCAGAGAGAGGCCATGGTGGGTTTGCAAGAAACTAGGCCATCTCAGAGATCACCAAGTGCCTGTGTACAAGTATGTGAATCAGACATTTGTGATGGAGTTTATTTTGTAGAATTATGTATTTATATAGAGCACAACATCCTACAGTCTCCAAAAACACAGCTATCAAAATGCCTAAAGAATACTGGACTGAAAGTGAACTTAGATTAATTAAGAGCCTTTGCGGTATTTTTATTGTTGTTACACAGACTCTTGCCAAACAGGTCCCATATCTGTGGGAAGTCATATACTTTGAAAAACTGTTGGGATTATTTATATTGTTATTTAGACCCATGCAATTATTTAATTGAATTTAATTTCAACATAGCATTTTCTGCATATTTTCTAATGTGTATGACTTAATTTTAAAGAAAGATACTGACAAACACTGCAACCGTTCCAGTTAGGCATCATCTGGCAGCTTCTCCAAAAAATCCCAATAATTGAACTCTGTGCAGAAGAATGTGGAAGGCTGGAAGGCATTCATGCACCAGTTCAGTGGACTGGTCACAGCCTACAATTTGCCACGCAGATCTGCCAGCACAGGCAGAACCCAGTGGCAGAATCTGACAAATGGGCAAGCAAATCTGCTGTGCTATGGGGGGAGAGAAGCAATGCTGTGATGAGACACAAAAATGTCAGAATTGTGGTCAGGGAATATCATAACCACTGTATCTTGTCTAAAGTCAATGGAGGGGGATGGGGGGCAGGAAGGAATATGTATAACAGATGGCCTGAAAGCAGCAGTTTTGAATTAATCAGGATGCAGGATTATGAGGATCTAGATGACAGATTTAGTGTATAGATGCAGATATAGAAGCTAGATATGAGAAGTATTACTGTGGTAGGAGTAGCAAACCATGCACATAGGCTTAGAATTTAGTTGGAAAGGACTATTGGAGGTCACCATATACAGCCCCTTGCTGAAAGCAGAATCAGCTTTCAAGTTGCAGTGGGTAGTCCTGCTGAACTCTAAGTGTATTCAAGGATGAATTCCTGCTCTTTCTGGGCAACCTGTTCCTGTCCTTTATTACTCTCACAGAGGAATTTTTTTCTATATCCACTCAGATTTCCCTTTATTGCAATCTAAATGTCGTCTTTGCCTTGTGCAGCTCTGAGAAGAGTCTGGTTTCATCTTTCCTGTAGACCCAGTTAGGTAGTTGAAAGCAGAAACTGGATTCCCACTTAGTCATCTCTCCTCCAGACTGAACAAACCCAGATTCCTTTGTTTCATCTGGTTTCTGGTGTTTCTGGTCCCTTAAACATCGTGGTGTCTGTCTGCAGGACTTGGTCCAGTATGCCTGTATTGTTCTTGTACTGTGGTTGCCAAAACTGGACATGAGTGTCAAACAGAGGAGCCCACTCTGTGAGCCAGGCGGCCGTGCTGCTGCTCATGCAGCCACTATGGAATTAGCGCTGCTGCTGCACTGACAGCCAGAGCCTGGAAACAGGGAAGCTGCTGAGAAGTGGTCCTTGTAACTCTAGTTTCTGAGAGCCATTTGAAAAAAACAGATCCCATTAGGGCCCTTTTGTATCTCTCATGATGTTGGATAACTCATTTAAAAAGACAACTGAGAGTTGTCCTAGCATGGGTGAGTTTCCTAAATTGTATAAAGGAAACTGTAACTGCAGTGCTCAAGTATATGTGGTGGTTCATCAATTTCTTTGCTAACAAAACCTGAATTTTGGGAATTCACCAAGGCATACAATGCAAGGACATTGTGAAATCTGAATAATAAGAGAAAAGTTATACAAACCAACAAAAACAGTGGATTTCGCATCCAGTAGAGGGGAAAAAAAAAAAGCTGAATGTATTTTAAATCCAGTTTATCTGAAGTCTAGCGTATGAAAATTCAGTAGGTCCATCCATGACTAAAAAGAAACAAATATTTTGTTTTATAAAGTTCTCCATAAAATGGTATAACAACCTTGTTTGTAAATATTATGACTGGAGATTATTCTTTGTGACTTACAGGATATGGATGTAAAATATGTGAGTAGCACAGTATAACTAACGGTGAGGATTCAGTCAAGAATCATATCTATTAGGCTTGTTTTCCATTTACAGTGCTATTGTGAAATTGTTGAATGTCTCTTGAAAGATGCTGAAGACCCTCAGTTTCCACTGTTGGACTTTGGCTTTAATTTCAATTTATATTTTAAAGG
The DNA here is from genome assembly GCA_013397375.1 of Toxostoma redivivum. Taxonomy (NCBI): domain Eukaryota; kingdom Metazoa; phylum Chordata; class Aves; order Passeriformes; family Mimidae; genus Toxostoma; species Toxostoma redivivum. Next base: position 1,791,099 of record VXBI01007947.1, on the reverse strand, counting down.
ACTATGTGAGCTCTTAAGATGCTTAGTATATTGAAATAAACGTGCCTTAAAATATTATTCTTTTTCAATACAAAACAGATGGTGCAGATCCCTGTTGTAACTTAATCTAAAGCAGCCTTGGTCTTTGTCTGTAGTTCTGTCATAATTTATTTTCTTTTGTATGTTGATTCTATTGCAGACTGAAATCACAAGGCAGAAGTCAGAGGTATGTGGAAACCTTCATTTCCACTTTTTAAAACCTGACCAATAATACTTGGTTGAATCTTTCATGTTCCCTTTTGACAAGTATCATGGAGCATCTCTCTTAGGCTTTGCATCAGATGAATTTTAGGCTCCATCATGATTTCCTTCTTAGTTTAGTATTTGCAAAAGTTGCTGTGCTGCTAGATGACAACCTTCTGTGAGGTGCCCTAGTACCAGCTCTGGAAGTATATCACTGAATTTTTTTTCAGTTGTTTTAGTTCTGATTAATGCTAGTGTAAAATCAGAATTAGACCAGCAGAATTATGGTGGATTTAAGTTCACTTATGTGTTTATTTATATTTCAGTGACTCCACTTTTAATTCTAGGTGATATACAGAGCTAAAAAAAAATGCAAAATTTAATCTGATATACAGTACATTAATAAAATAAAACTGCATTTGCAGGATTTAAATAAACCATCAGTAAAAGCTGCATGATGGAATTTTAGTCTTAACTAAGCAGAGATATGAAAACCAATGTCTTTAACTTGTTTCAGGGTCCCTATGATGGCAGGTCTCCCTCTTCTCTTTGCTTGCAACCTTACTGTCTGTAGTGCCATACAGTTAAAGTAACAGAGATAAGCATAAGCATCAGGTGCAAAAACTGTGATAAAACTGCATATATTTTTTCACAGGTCTAAAATACCTGTCCACTGGTTGACATTACAGAGGCTACTGTCTAATAGCAAAGAGCTCTCTACTATGTCCACATTAGCAAGTAATTAGTTGCAATAAAAGGAAGAGTTATGGAGTTGAACAGTTCCAAAGCCTGTACATCTACAATATATGCAGTCCAGGGCTTTTACTGTGCAGCGGTTTGGACTGCCAAACCCCACAATCATCATGATCACACATGCGACCTGAAACTCTCTGAGGGTGAGTCTAAGTTAGCAGATTGTGTGCTGCAAGAAGAGCAGGCCTGCAGGGGGAAGTAGCTGATGCTGAGGACCACACTCTGTGCTTCAGAGGGTATGCTTCAAACTGCATCTCATCTGCATATACACTGCATATACATTAATAGCTGCAATGCCCCAAGTGAAACTGAGGTATATTTTCTAGTTTAGTTTCACCTACAAGGAATCCAGCTTAGACTCTATGAGACCACTCTGCAGTGCAAATCAAAGAGTGTGGCAGCCAGGAGATCTGCTTCAAACACACACTTGTGATGGAACTGACTCACTGCAATGTCGTGCTCTGGAGCAGCCACAACTGTTACAGTCTTGCGTGTCCCCAGCAGGGCTGAAGTGAAACTGGCGGCCATATGGAGCACCACCATCAGGTTTGACATCTCTGAGAGGAAACCCAGCTGGTGTAAACACTGTTCTGTGGACTGCACCAGTGTGCAGTAATTGTATTGCCTCAAAGCACAGCACTAATAGAGATGCAGTTGTAGCCTGGATTTTGAGGCAGAACTATCAATTCTTGGTATCTAAAATGAAACTGAAGCAGACCAAGCCTCTGCACTAGGACTTGGGAGGCAAGGATGAGAAGAATTTCTGGAGATGGGTTTGAAAATTAATCTGCATGCAGACGTGACAATCCAGTGCCTTAACACAGCCCTAGGCATTGAATGAGATCATGCACCATGAATTTTTCCCTCTGTAAAATAACACTGGTGGAAGAACTTCCTGGGTTTCTGAGCCCCTTCTAGCCTGAAAGAACAGGGGCAGTGCCTCCTGGTAGTGGGGCAGTGCTTCATTCCAGAATTTTGGGTATAGGGTTTTTTTTTACTTGTTCGGTGGCATGATTGCTTTTGTTGTTTTTAATGTTTTTTTGTTTTGAAGTTGTTTTCTTTCGACAGCACAGTTGCCATTAGGTAAAGAGTCAATATGAAAGTTCTTCAGCTGATGGTGGGAGAAGGTCGCAGGTGTGTAATAGCCTACAGGTGAAGTCTAAACAGGTGGCTTTGAGTTTACTGATTATTACAGCTGTTATGAAGAAGACAAAAGTCTTAAATTACAAATTCTTTTTCTTAGATAGCCTGAAAAAGACTTATTATAAACCACACTCACTTTGGCTTTTTTTAAGTATTCATCTATCATTCCTTACACATTATAGTTTGTTCCAACAAATTATAACTGGTCCCAAGAATAATTATAAGTCAATAGGCATAATATTTACCTCACAAGCAAAATAAAGACTTTTTTATGTATCTAGACCAAATATTAAAATTTAATACATTATACTTTTTAGCTAAGTAATGTTATAGTTAAGTTAGAATATGTTCATGTTCTGGGCCTTGTATGAGACATCAGGACAATCCAGTAGAAAACTATTTATAATTATGGAAAGTGATAGGCAAAGACAACTGTTGTAGTGTCAGTAGTGATTAGAAGTCTTTCTAATTTTACCTGATTGCATTTTCTTGATTTCCAGATAGTTTTTTGAAGCTTAGTCTTCAAGTACTAAGAAAGTCATTCATCAGATCACATTCCCAGTGATTCCACTGAAACCAATACAGACAAACATACTTTTATTTAACTTTGAACATTTTGGAAGGCTATTTCCACACTAAATTAGCAGTCATTAAAAATGGTTTTAAAAATACCACGATTTTTGATCCTTGCTGCTATTCAGAAACTCTTTCTTTTACAAACTTGCACAACAAAACTTAAGAATGGTTTTCAAAAGTGCTGTAGCTCAAGATTTTTTTAATGGTTAATTCTATCTCTTGAAGTATTTTGTTTTGTTTGATATGAATCCACACACCTGCCCTAATGTTTGCTATGTAATAATTCTATTTTCTTCTTTAGTGGCGTAGACCTGACCCATTAAATGAAAGTCATTAGATCGCATTCACACTGTTAGAAATGGAGCAAAGAATTTTTGTACAAGTATTAATTTGGGACAAGAGTATGCATAGAAGGGCTAAAGCCAGAAACTAAAATTCTTTAAAACCATAATCCTATAGACACATGATTTTCTTACATAGAGTGCTTTATAAATAGTTTTTTATAGAGATCGTAGTGTTTTTCCTGTGTAAATTAATGGCAACGTATCTGTTGACTTGTGGAATTTCAGGATTAGATCTAAGTACTAAGGTAATTATAACAAAGACGTGTAGGCTTACAGTAAAACAAAGAAAATTCTAATCTATTGATTGATACATTGTGGCAAGTGTTTAACCAGCTTGCTTATAAATAGCTACCAGCTAATAAACACCATCTTAATTAGTTTAATCAAGAACCTTATTCAGATCAGTGATACCTGAAATTGTCAAGTGCTGTACAAGCTGAATATGCCTGAGCTCTCCTGGACACCCAGAGTGTGAGTGAGGTCAGGCCAAGCAAATCTCTGACATATAAGGTATATCGTTATTTATTTGTTTGTTTGTTTGTTTGTTACCCCTCACTCCTCATCCTCTCAGAGAATTGAACCTGGTACAACTTGCTTTTAAACTTGCCCATTGACTTCTTAATAGAAAAAATGTCCTACATCTATATGGAGACTGTCTTTTGGGAGAGGAAGACATGCTTCCTGTACCGGAGTGCTAAGGAATGATCAGCTTTTGCACTTGGAAACAGCTTTTGTACAATAGAAATGCTGTTTATGTGCATACACAGCAGTGTGCAGTGTGTAGGTGGGGCAGATATTTGCAGGGGGGCTACAGAAGAGATGGGAGTGCATGTGCTGCACGTCCTGGCCTAATGGTGCAGGAAGCAAGGAAGGAGGGATAATCTGCACTTAAAACAATGTGACCGAGACAAAAGAGAACAACGTTTGGGGTCACCAGCGTAGGATGAATTTCAGAAGCTTTTATCTTTGATGAAATGTTGCTTTAATTGTTTCTCTTTGAAATGTGTCTCATTTCTGATGGCTGTTTGTGTGGAGAAGTAGCCATGTTCAGCGTTTAATGCATTGGACGGAGAGATCCGGGATTTATCTGTCTCTGATTCCCTATGTGATCTCCAGTTAATCGTTTCCTATCCCTGTCTCAGTTTCCTTATCTGTAAAGTGGAGTTAATAATCCTTTCTATCACCCAGTGTGTAGTGAAGTTAGACAATTCAATTAATAGTTGTAAAAATTAATTTAGCTGCTGGGGCAGAAAATGATAAAAAATGTAAGGAATTATTAATAAATATGGTAAGATAACACTGTCTAAATCTAAGGAAAAATGCTCTGCTTCATATTTTTACCAAATTCTGCTAACTTACTTGCATCACCATTTGTCTTCCTCTTTACTTAACATATTTGTATTAATGTAAGCAAAATATTTTCATATGGAGTATTATATTAGCTAAGTGCTTATATCAAGCAAGATTAAAGATATGGGCCTTATGCTACCTTAGTAGAACACCGGTGATTGTAAGTTTGAAATTGAGACACACTGGGCTATTGGGTGAATTTGGCTTAGTCTTTTGGTTTTATTTAATTTTTTAGCCAAATAAAATATTATCAGACCATGGACTACAAACAGTATTTCACACTGGTACTAATTTAGTATATTTTGACTTTCCATTTTAATAACCATACATCCTGAAGACTGTCAGAGTTATTAATATAGCTTAAAGCTTTCTGTTTACTAGCTAGCTGTACAGGCTTCCATAGAAGTAGATAAAAATGCATTGTGTCCTTAGATGATTGTTTCTCTACATGCAATTGTGTGTATAGGAGGAAGGCTAAAAGCAAGTACGGTGTTCTGTTAGCTGCCTGGCTTTGATATGCATGTTGCAATAAAGAGCAATAAGGGGTATACTCATGGAAGTAGACCTTGTTGAAATTATAAGGCTTTACAAAAAGATTAAGATATTGCAGACATGTGAGGGATGAGAACATAGAATCATAGAATCACAGAATTATACAATATCCTGAGTTGGAAGAGACCCATTAGGATTATTAAGTCCAACTCTTGGCCCTGCACAGGGCTCTCCAAGAGTCACATCATGTGCCTGAGTTCAAGACTTCTTGAACTCTGTCATGCTTGGTGCTGTGACCACTTCCCTGGGGAGCTGTTCCAGTGCTCAACCACTCTCTGGGTGAAGAACTTTTCCTGATATCCAACCTAAACCTCCCCTGACTCAGCTTCAGGCTACTCCCTCAGGTCCCATCACTGGTCATGAGAGTGAAGAGCTCAGTGTCTGCCCCTCCTCCTTGTGAGGATGTTGTAGACCACAATGAGGTCTCCCCTCAGTCTTCTCTTCTTCAGGCCGAACAGACCAAGTGACCTCAGCCACCCTCTCATAAGGCTTCCCCTACAGACCCTTCACCATGGCTCTCCTTTGGACACTCTGTAATAGCTTTATGTTGTGGTGCCCATAAAAAGCTCTTCAAAATGCTGGGAGAATAAATTACAAAATCTGTGATGAAAACTTTCTGGTCTACACTGGCAGTACATGAAGTGTCTCTTGACGGAGATGAGGATTGCTGGATCTGCTTCTCCTTGCTTTCAAGGCTGATTCCATATTAGCCCCAGGCTCAGCAAATGATACTTTTAGGAATGCAGAGCGAGATGCAGCCTCTCATGCATGAAACATCAACTGAAGTGGCCAAGGTACAAAAACTGCTATGACCAGATCTAAGACTCAAGTGAGCCTCACACATTTCAAGCTGAAGGATGAGCTTGGGGCAAGACTCACATCACTCCTGAGCTTTGAGTGACTAGGGCAGAAAGAGCAGAGATCACAGGAGATGGCAGGGAAAGCCAAGCTGTTGCATATATCCAACACTTACAGTTTTAAGAGAAAGAAGTACAGTAATATGTGTTCCTAGTATGGTGGTACAATGTTGGTTTTGTCTATAGCAAATGGGTAAACAACATTGCAAGTACCTAATTCATTGTGCAATGAGTGACCCTATAGGTCAGCAGATGAGTGAAGCAGGGCAGAGAGCAACAAGTTGTCATGGTCAGCTGATACTTTCTGTTATAGATGGTTTTTTTTTCTGTTACAGGTTTTTTTCCTCCCCTGCTACTTGTAGTTTTGCACATCCCCAGCAGTTTTGGCTAAAAAAGGTCTACCTTGCACAGAAAAAAAAATTCAGATAGTCAGTTTTCCCTTCTTATAAGATTTGTAAATTCTTATAAACTCACAGATTGCTCGTGTTCACTAGACAAATTGCATTTTGAAACTAAAAGATGTGCAAATTCCACCTTCCTTAGGGAAGTCACGTGTCTGACAGCTCCTAGGATTGCCAAGACTTCACAAGAACATCTTTGCAACCTGAGAACTCAGAGACAAAGCAGAACTTTCTTTATGTTGAGCTATACTTTGGAAAGGTGAAGCTGAACTTGAAGCTGATCCTGCCCTGTGTGAAATCCATTGATACACACAATAAATAACAAAACACGTCATTCTGGGTTAACAAGTACTGAGAACTGGGAGTATTTTACTAGGTAACTTGTAGAGTTCAAGCTTGCCCTGTGCTTGTACAATTTCCCAGGCATGTATCCCATCAGTGGGCAAAGATAATGAGTAGGAAAAATACAGTGGAATATGAAAGTATGAACCAAAAAACCCAACAGAACAACCAGGAGGCAAGTGGGAGGCTGGCAGTCTAAATCATTACAAATGTGGTGCAAATGTTCCAGCAAATGTTTTTTTCTTTCATTAAATAAATATTTCATGACAAAACAGTATATTCAGAAATCTCCACTCAGTCCTATAAATAACATTCCAAGTCAGGATGACTTCTGAGCCTCTTCTCTCTGCTCAAGGACTTCTTTCTCTCAAGTAATATCTAGTTAGTTGAGGCAGCACCTCAACTGCACCTTTGAGACAGACTTAGGAACAAGAAGAGTGAGGGCGGCTACATAAAAGTAGCTGCATTCCAGCATAATGCAAATTGGGTTGGGGTGATGCCCTAGAAGTTCTGTACCAATACAGACTATTCTATGCAATGCCTATATGACCCAAATTACTGATTAAACTATAAGTTTTCCAAAATGCTGTAACGTTTGGGGGATTTTTCACCCTTTTAAAAAACACTCTAGGTACACTCTAGTTACCCATCTAAAAAGGCACATGATCACCCACTGAAGTATAAAAATAAAGTGCACATTTTCAAAGTCATAAAATAGAAGCATTTGGAACAGAAGTAATTAAAAAGACACCCAGTATGCTTCCTGTGAGGAAATTAATTTCTCTTGTTTGTATCATTGACCTGTCAGTTACTGTTCCCTGTAATAGGAGCCAAATGCCAGATGCCTAATAGTGTTACTCTTTCTATGTTGCCTCATCAGAAACAAATCTTTCCCCATGTGTTGTTTGGTGTGATTTGGTTTTGTTAAGCAGGCTGACCTTCCTTCATAGCCAGAACTGACAGTTTCCAGTGGCCCTTTTATAGCTGATATACAGGTAGAGCTTTGGGAGAGCTTCATCTCTAACTTTGGGTGGCAACAGCAAGAGGTCTCTGTCAGACCAAGTCGTCCTAACCTCCTTTCATATTCCACTAAGATGAAACAGAAACTTTCCAAGCATGGTCCAACGGTCCTGCTATAATGATCATTGGATCTTCAGTGCTTAGAAAGGAGTCCAGATGACTAGTTCAGATGAAGAAGTCTTCTGAGTTGAAAAAAAACACCCTGTGTTAAAGTTAAAATCTCCCTGTCCTTTGCTATTCAATAGATTTTTGTATCAATGTGCTTATATAAGCACAAAAGCTTTTGGAGAACTACAACCTCTCAAATTGGGGAAGGGAGAGGAGAGGAGAGGAGAGGAGAATTTGAGGGAAGTGATGAAAAGATAACAGGTGTCTTTGACTTATTAAAAGCAACAGTATTTCTTTAGAAAATTATAATAATAAGGAATATATTTAGCTTCCAACACTTCCAGAGGAAAAAAGAAAAGAGATATTTCTGAATAAACATATTTAAGAGAATAGATGTAATGTCTTGTAATGTTGACATTAGCCATGCTATAGCAAGAGAAAGAATGAGTGGCAGCAACTCATTACGGTGACATGCCTTAATTTTCCAGATTCAGATATTCTTAAAATAATACTTGCAGAGTAAGTACTAGATGAACTCAGAACACTAACAGAAAATATATATGAAATATCATTTCAGTATATGAAAAATAAAGTATTATATGCTTCCCTGAGCATTTATTTTCTATATCCAAAAAAAAAGGTAACAATGCAGGAAAATTGGCATCATTTTCTGAATATAACAGAAACTCTGAAATTGCTTCAAAAATTCATTAAATGAGACCTTAAATAATTGCTTTGACAAGTAAATAAAAAAGTTGAACTTACTTTTTTTTGGTATTTCTCTTTGGTACAGCTGTTTGGTACAACTGTTTCCCTTTCAAACAATGTCTTGAAAGTGGCAATTCACTGCAATAATCTAATCTCAAGAAAACACAATTTAATCTGGGAACAGAAAAACTATTAAGCTTTATTATAAGCTATTAAAAAATGTCTGTGATGTGAAGAATAAGATATTCTGTTCTGTAAGAAGTGAATGGTGAGCCCAGGTATGCAAATTTAACAATGATTCGAGGTTAATTCTCCTTTACATTTTTTTGCTCTTGTGATATTCATTATCCAGCCAAGATTTAAAGAGACCACTAAAATATTTAGAATCATCAAAATTTCATAGTAATTTGTAACATAAATGTAAGTTGAAGATGTGCTTCAGATGCTTGGGTTTTATCTCAGCTATCATCATTGATTATTCAGGTTCATTAGTTAGTCAAATTACAGAAATGTCATTGAAGTCACCTTGTAAATATCAAGCTGAATGTCAGCTGACAGCTGAAATGGTGACATTACTGAAATGCTTCATATAAGGGTACTTTTTGTCACAATAAAAATGTTTTCTGTCCACTGAGACAGCTGTGACTCAATGGTACCTAATTTTGCACTTACAGAAGAACAGAAAGGATGGTTTCTGCTTTTGAAGGCTGCAGAGGAAACAATTTCATGAATCCCAGTATGAAAATCTATTGTAGAACCTCTTCAACATTTCAAGTTGCACACTTCAAAATAATTAATTTGTATGTTGTTTAATATTACATTGGTGATTTTTGATGAAATGAAATCAATAGGTTTATGTTCCAACCTCAGTGTTCTTTCTTATATATTAGTACAACCCCTAATTTGGGGATGAGGGGGTTAATTCCACCCTATTTATCTAATTGTCTACCCATGCTGAAATAAGCAGAGCAGCAGCACTGCACTTGACTGTAAAGTGGTGGAGTTCTTGATTCTGCTGGCATACTGGAAGGATTTTGGGCCATTGTGCAAATTACAGTATAATGCAATACCCTAGAAGAAATAATTATACCCAGCCCCTGTGAGCCAGAAATTACACACAAAAAATTTGAGCCTTTTAATTTGGTTACCTATAGTGTATGAAATGCAGTTCTTCCAAAGCTAGTGGAATTAGGGGGAGCAATATGATTATGATCCTATTAATACATTTTTCCATATAAAAACTGGGATTAGACCTAAACAGAACAAAAAGATGAAGTACAATTTGAATGCTATAGACTGGTGTTCCGGATAAATGAAGGGGAAAACACACTTAGCATATGAGTAACTGCTCAGTGTCTTTGCATGTCCTGAGTATCTGTTCCCTAAGCTGCCCTTTCAACAGCAATTTATACATTATGAGTATGACAGGTAATAATGAATCATTCTCCATTTTCTCCCAAATCTTTAGGAAGGGTAAGAAATAATATTATTGGATGTGTGGTGGAGGAAGGTGCTCTTTGTGGTTCTTTTTACCATTCCTTTAAAATAAGACATGAAAAGGCTACTTTGCTTTTTTATGGCTAAGGCAGAGTCTGATTAGTTATATACCAATGTGGTTCTCATGTCTTTTGAGTACCTTTGCTTTTGACAAATTTGTAGCCAGCACTATAACAGGTTCCTATATTGCAAAAGATGAATGGTATATTCTCATTTATTTAGCAATATTGAGTTGCACCTTATTTAGCCATTAGCATTCTTTGATTTTAATAGCAATATTTGGAAAATTAGGTGTTCAAATTTGGCCATTTGCAAAGGAAGGATGCATCCAAGACTCTGAGAGTGCAAAAAGCAGCAATGTTTCAAAGAGTACTAATGGGACACAGAGGCAGTGTGCCACTCTGGCCTCAGAAACCAAAACTGCAGTATCATCATGGCATGCATATTTATAAGATGCCACTAATCTCAAAAGGCTGAAACTTCCGTACAGTAACAACATTTTAATTATATGTGATTCTCAAAATTAGTGAAATTACAGTGAAATACATCTAAATTTCTATTCCTAAGACAAAAGAGTGGAAGAAGCAGCCCTATGCACATCACAGGAGAGGAGCTCCCAAGCAAATTTCAGGTAATTCCATTTCATTCTCACAGATGCTGAGTAATTAATCCACACCTTTAATCACAGTATAATAAAAGAGTTACAGAGATAGAGAAATATAGTGTCTGTAGAGAAACAGAAGGGTCTCAAAAAATTAGTGACTTTCTCTGCATATCCAGCAGGAAACAGAAAACCTCCAAGTTTACTGTTTGAGAATGTTTACTGAAAGAGAACATACTCCTAAAGATGGTGTTTTAGAGGTGTAGTGCTGATGAGATGGCTCCTGGCTATTGTGGCCAAAACACACCTCAGAGTATGCCTAAGGCTGTGATCCCCTGATAAATTCCTCTGCGTGCCTCCTCACCTCTCTTGTGCTGGTGTTGGTACTCATCTGATCCACAGTGCACCAGTTCAGGGACTTAAACAAGCACAAAAAATGCTGGTTTTGTGAACTGGATCTCCCCAGGCTGAGCCATGCAGCAGTGGTAGCACAAGGGAGGGAAGGGGAAACAGGGTGGGAGGGGTGAGGGGTGAAGTGTTGCTAAATTATGATGGAATTGCATCATAAGTGAAAGTTAAGACAAAAGATTAGTTAGTGACATGTTTATACTTGTTAAATTAGAAGGGTCCTCTGAAAGTTACCTGGTCTAACCCCTCTGCTCAAGCAGGGATGCCAAAAGCCAATTGCCAAGGAAAGCATCCAGAAGATTTCTGAATATTTACAAGAGGGAAGTTCTTCTGCAATTATGCCAAGAATAATGTTTTTTATTTCATAATAAGTTTTCTAGGAGTAAAATGAATTCATGTGAAGCTGACAGATAGATGGTATGTTGCTCCCCTGAAAGGAATGAGTATATGGCCAAGTTGTTTTATGAGAAATGCTTTGAATTATCTGCAGAAATTTTCAGATTTGGGACTCACAAAAGTTGGGCTTCTCCTCACATGGAAACACTTTAAGAATTGAGTAGTCCAATTTTAGCTTGGGACAACTGTTCCCAAAGGTCTAGATTTTAATCCAGGTAGCAATGCTTTGGAACCCCAAATTAAATACTTCTCTAACATCAGCAAATGTCCCAGTAGGTACAATTACACCTGCTGCTAGTTTGGCAAAAATCAAGCCTAAGCTTGCAACATGACATCTCTCCATCTCTCCTAGTAGTAGGTTAAGTGTGTGTGATGGCATCCCCAGATGGCAATGAAGTGAGTGTTCTCTGCAGAAAAAGGGAGGGCATCAGAGCGTTTTTTTTTTAATGGTCTTTAAAGGTTGTGTGTCATCCAGAGAGACATACAAAACAGATTTCAGCCTGAAAGGGGAAAACTTGACAGATTTTAATAGAGCAGACCAAGCCATAGGTTGTAGACTGTTTAAGAAGATTGTAGTGAACAGTTGTCAATCGTACCTGAAATGCATTGGCTGAAATTCAGAGATCTCAAGAAATTAAGAATTTGAATCACGTAAATCATCTGATAAACAAGATAACTTCTTAGAAAATTACTAAAAGGGTTGAGGATTAAAATGCAGCAGTAAACCTAATTACTTTGGATCAGGTCTCTAAGGGTTTTGACAATAGTATGAAGAAAGAAGCTTGAACTTAAGTATTGAAAAGTCACCAGTGAAGGCTTTTTTGTACATAAACAATAAAGTCCTTCACTGTAAAAAGGACTGGGGGAGAGCAGTGGCTGTAGCCAGACCATCCCACATGCCAGGATGAGGGGCTTCCCAGCAAGCATAAAGCACTGTCTCTTGGCAGGAGACAAACAGGAGTGAGCGAGCACAGGAAACCAGATTAGCCCATATTGTCACAGACTGGCAAAGACTTGTGCCCTGTCTGCCAGAAGATACTGATTCATGTTCCTGACTGCCATTTACTTGTATGGCAAATTTATTCAACCTCTCAATATCTGCTGTCCCCATCTGCTGAGAGTCAGTTAATTAAGAAATCAACTGTAATTCGTTGCATGCTTTAAAAAGCTAATATGATACATAAATACTAAATAATACCAGTAACTTCCTTTGGGATACATTATAAACTTTTCCTAAGATAGCAACAGGTCCTATATGTCCTATCAGCTAAAACTTCAGGTTTTTCTCAGCAGAAAAAGGCTCAGCAGGCAAAATGTCCATTCTGGAAATTTCCACGGTGTTGGAAATTTTTCCCTATCAGGAAGCTAACAATGCCCAAACTGGCTGTTTCTAGCCTTAGAGATGGGAGTGTGTGGTTTCATTTAATTTCAGACATTAAAGCTGCCTGCTCCCTCTTTTTTCATTGCAGCAGCTTCCTATGCTGTGGTCACCTGCTATGCACTGAGACCCTGCTGTATCTGACTTCATACTGGCCCCATGGCTTTCTTCCTTTTGGAATAGGGCTTTTCCTTTAAGCCATCAATTTTCATTTTCAAGGCAAAATTGGTTTTGCCAAGACCGGTGTAAGTAAATCCCAAGGCACCCAATGGATCTCATGCTTTATGTAAAATTCTCCTCCATCAGAGTGACTTTCCTGAGTAAAAATCAAAAGAACCAGTCCTCAGCTGCCATTATTCACATTTTCTTCACTTTAGGCACCAGCTTGAAGTAGTTCTACCATAGGATAGCTCTTTTTCGGGTAGTTCTTTTTATCTGAATGTTTTTCAAGTGCACTTCTGCTCAGGTGATAAATGTGTAATCCATGACACTTTCCTACTCCTCAGATCCCTCCTTTGTGTATATTTGGTGAGATGATTCTTTACTGAAGTGGTTAAAATATTGTTACAGTGCTTCACTACCTCCTACAGCCGAGAGCTCATCTTTCTGAAAGGACTTTGGGTGTGACCAAAACTCTTGACTGAGGTCCAGCCCAGTCAGTTCACCAGGTGAAGTCAATGAGGGCACCATTTATGCTGCTGAACTTGGAGAGTCAGAAATAAGTGAAGAAAAAGAGAAAAGGAATCTTCAAATTGGAGGCTGATTTTTGAGATTGACTACTTTTAAGCTTGAAAAATTTCACCTGGACATCATGGAAAATACGCCTGCCTGCTTATGGACAGTATTCAGGAATGAGATATTAAATCTTAAAATTTTCTATTAATGTGAAAATCAGTTTTGAAACTCTCCAGGACAGTGGTGGAACCTTTAGAAACTGAAGCTTTTAACTGGTTCAGGCATCAACTTTAATCCCTTATGCTCATGTTATTTACATGGCTGTAAATTTCCACATATATTCCACATTCATTTTATATTTAATGTATTTATCCACTTTGTTAAACTGTAGCCTAAAATCGTTATTGTTATTGAAACACTTGGGAATAATCTCAAGGCTGCAGTACAGAGAAATTACCTTCTCCTATAAGTTTCATAGGAGAAGATTTTTATCTTTTCAATGTTTACTATTGCTATATTCATAATTACTACTTAGGTATTACTGCTATTATTACCTAACAAGTGGTGTGGTATTTGGAAGAATGGTAGGAATTTAGTATGTAATGTCTTTGTGTACCACCTGGGATACACTAAAGCTAGACAGGGAGTACTGTCAGGGACTGGTGCCTGTGATACTCCTGTAACGTAGTGAAGAGCTGTACAATACACTCTGCTCCCTGACATGCAAATACTGTTCTCTTCATAGAAACCAAATTATAATACAAAAGACTACATATATTTTTAAATAGCTCCTCATCCAAAAGATACTCTGACTTGGCTTTTTTCCTACTTTTCCTTAGAAACTGTTGGAAGCAACAATATTTCAGGCTTATTGGAATGCTTAGAGAAATACATCTTTCTCATTGAGAGATTTGTTTCAAGCTAATACTACTTTCTGCAACTGAACATAAGGACAGAGCCAAAAGAAACCTAGTAAATGATAGAAAACATCCCAGTAATGGGTGAGAAAGCAAATTAATAAAATAGTGACATGACAATTCATACAAGTTATTTCTTTTCTCTGAGCAAAAAGGGAAACAACTTGCTATCTGACAGTGGGTCACTTTGATAACATACTCCATGACACCTACTGTCCCAGCAGAAGCTATTTAATTTAATTTATAATTTAATTCTTGTTTCAAAAGAGCAGTCCCATTCATGGTTTCTCTGCTACTTTGTTTTTTTTACTATCTGATGCCTAAACCTCCAAAGTAATTTTCTTGTCAAAAAGAGCAGGCAGAAGAGGAAAGAAAACATCCACTGCTTTCTCCCTCCCTCTTCATTATATTATATACTTGTCTCTCCTCCATTTCCCGTTTGTTTTTTTTTTTTTTTGAGCTCTTCATTGTAACAGTCTTTCTGACTCGTGTATTTGTATGTTTCTGCCCAGTTATGCAAGCACTAAATGACAAGAAATAATATTTTCTTGTAATTTTTAATGGTGTCTCAACACTATTCTTTGGTACTCAGATAATGATCTTGAAAAATAGATTCTGCCCAACAATTAGTGAAAAGAGCTGACCTGTTTGCCATGGATAAGGATGGCTAAAGGGCTAATGCCTCTCCTTTGCAATGTTCAGCAGCCAAAAAAAATACAGAAAAGGACACAAAAATATCAGATTACATAGTTATATTTACTGGTGCTTTCTCTGCTTCGGAGACTCCACAATCTGCCCCAGGTTTTCTTTCTTCCCCTTTCTTTCCCAGCAGGGCCTGAACAGAAACCATGTGGTCTGCAAACAGTGAGTAGGATGGAAAAGGTTTCTTGCCCCATCATAAATATTTAAGCATGTCTGGTTCTTTTTTTTTTTTGACAGTTTTCTGTGAGTAAATACTAGTTCTATAAGTGTCTGCAACAATAAGTGTAGTGTTGGTCCAGTGTCACCAATACTCTGATTCTGTACTCAGTACACCCTTTAGGCTTTGGAGCCTTTTCCTTCCATGGGGGTGGGAGTTTAAAACATTTCTATACTTGAGCTCAAATCAAACTATAGCTATTCAAGGAACTGAAAAACACACTGGAACATGTGACTATTTCATTTGTAGACAGCCTCTGCTTATCTTTGCTTCAAAGCAAAAACAAAGCCTCTTTGCTTCCTTGTTGTCTTCTTCAACACAGGATGGGAACTCTGCCTTAATTTTTGCAGGACTGTGCAGTACCTAACATCAAAGAGCTGACATTTTCATCAGTATGAAAATTCCTGCAGCGTTGCACTTAACTCTGCAGTTTGCAAGCTTCTCAGCTACCCTTTCTGCTTGCCTTGCAGAGGAAATGTGGCTGCAGCTTCATCTCCAAGTGCAGAAACAGTGACAGCGTAAGAAAGCTGAGAGCCAAATTAGCTGTGGTTTGTAGTATTTCTTCTTCTGCTTCCATTTTCTGCCCTCTAATCCTATCCACCTCAGTCATCTAAACCCATTTACTTTAGAGAGCAAGCTTTGGGCATATATTACTTGTTCACCTGTGATTTCAGGCCTCCCACCTGAACACCCCTCACCCCCACAAAGAATCAATCATCAAGTCTACTTTAATCACAGATAAGATGCTCTCCTCGTACTAATCGTTGTAGCTTCTTAGACTTTAAAGGAGCTATGCTCTTTTTTCCTTTTGTGAGAAAAGGAACTAGCTGGGGTTAAAGTATGTTCTGTGCTTAGAAAAGACATGCTTTTTTTGCTTATAGTAGCTCACATAGATAATTCTATACCTTCACTTCCTCTGTGTTATGTCAGTTGTCATCCCACTCGGCTGGATTTTGCTCTCATGCAAAATAAATACAAACTGGATTCTTGAATAGCAAAAGGAAAAGAAAAAGTAAGGAAAGTAGTTAAAAACAACACAAAATACACTAATAACAATTTTTAAGCTATTATGAATCACATGCTTATATTGTGTCACTTTAGAATAAAACATGACTCATATTATTTGGCCATATTTTTACAACTTGCCCTCAATGAAAAATGGGGCAAGTCTACTTTCATTTACTTGTCAACACAATATCTGCAATGCAAATGGTGCTGGTCCTAGCCCTGGCCATATCTACCTTCCTGAGCCCTCTACTATCTATTGGTCATGATGTAACATAATCAGTTTGGATCAAACAAGCTGATCCAGCTTCTACCTACAGTGGCTCTTTTCTCCTCATGAGACCACTGGCTTTCTCCAAAGCTGAATTTCTGGAAATTATCATGCTTCCCTAGTGAAACTGAGAGAATCTAAAACCTGTTAGCTCTGATGACAAACCTGGGAGATGTGCTGCTGAAGACTGCTATGAAGTTTTCTATGATGTTGTATAATGATCAAAGCTTTGTTTGCACACAGGTCACAGTGCTTGAACAACACTGATAATCCCTGCTAATTATATCTCACACCAGGACTCTGGTTACTGAAACCAAGCCCCACATCATGCAGACTGAGCAGTGTCTTATCATCCCCATGATGGCCAGGAAATGCCACCTCTGCTGCTAAAGCTTACCAAGGAAGAGACCTTGGGCAAAGAGCCACCTTCTCAGCTCTAGAATAGCTGGGATGAGTTTAGCATACTTTTTTAAACCAGAACACGCAAAGCACTACAATATCTGAGGGTAGAAGATCTCATACATGTAAAAAGGTGTTCTTACAGTGTAGCAACTTCTCCTAAGAACAGGAAATAACCTACCTTTTCTAGTAAAATTGTTTAGTGTAAACAGTTGCAGTTACCTCTGCACCTGGATAACTATTTACATTAAACATTACACTACTCAACAAATGACAAAAGACTGGCAAAAAAAGAAATGTGTAGATCAGGCCTCATACACGTATGCTTTCAAACATGTACAGGAGCAAAGAGTTTTAGTAAACTGAACAAAATCATTACCATGGCCTCACATAGAGCAGTGGTGGCCTTGTGGCTTGCAGCTGCATAGACCTTTCAAGGACAAGTCCAAGCACAGGTTTGCAGCACATTACCATAAACTCAAACACCTTTCTCTTCAGGTCTCCAGCATTTTGTGCAGTTTCTTGGAGTCTTTAGAATCTCTTTTGGTCTTGTGCCTAAGCAGCTCTTACACCAATCTTCCTTCTGGTCTCACGAGAAATCAGTTTGTTCTTCTCTGAAATCCTTTGAGCTTTATGTAGTAATTACAAAGTAGTTAGATGGACAAGTACATCATCTGTTTTCTTTCCTTTTGTATTCTGGTATTTACCAAGCTGATTATTTGCATTTATTTTATTTAAAGTAATATTTTCCATATCTTTTGGCATCAGGGAAGTTTTTTTAGTAATGAAAAGTGATTTAAGGAAATTACTATGTGTAGTTTTCATTTTCTTACAGAATACTTCTCAGAAAATATGTATTTTTCATGTAAATCAAAATAATTTGAGACAAGATTGTTATCTAGGGTAAAACTTTCTCTAGCAGAACCACGTCACAATTTACCAAAACCTAAATATTGCAAGTTTTTTACATTAGAATAAAAAATTTCCATAAAAGAGAGATCTGATAGATTTTAACCCTCTAATAGCATATTAGGGTCCATTGTAGGTTTTTTAATTGAGTGAAATAATAATATAATACAAAGAAGCCAGAAAGAAAGAAGGCAGACATCCATCTTTGAGAGGGACATGGAGAATTTGAGGCCATCCAGGCCACTCAGCTGAGCTGCACTCCTTGGGAATGTTACATACTGAATCACCTACAAGCATTTCCAAGCACAGGAAAGATAAGAAGGTGATTGAGAACAGCCAGCACAGAATTATCAAGGGTAAATTATAGCTGAACAACCTGATTGCCTTCTATGATGAGATGACTCGCTCTGGGATGAAGGGAGGAGCAGTGACTGTTGTGTACTTTGATTCTAGCAAGGCCTTTGATATGGTTTCTCATTATCTCCTTAGAGCCAAATTAGTGGGGTATGGATTCTGTAAGTGGATGATAGCAGGGGTAGAAAATCAGCTGGACCACCATGCTGGAAGAGTTGCAATCAACAATATGAAGCAGAACTGGTGACTGGTTGTACAAGTGGCCTCCCTCAGGGATTCATAGTGGGGATAACACTGTTCAGTATCTTTATTTATGACCCAGGTGGTGGGATGGAGTGTGCTCTCAGCAAGTTTGTAGGCAATATGACATTGGAGGGAGCAGCTGTGGTTCAAAGAATCTGGACAGACTGGAGAATGATCTAACAGAAACTCATGAAGTTCAAGGGCAGATGAGTTCTGGGATCTTGCAGATCTGGGACAGATTACATAGGTTATATTAACAGCAGCATAGCTGCTTGTCTGGAAAGCATCTATTGCATCCTGTTCAGTACTTCTGAGGCTGAGTCTGAGGCGTCTCTTTGGGAGTACCCAGGACAAGAAAGGCATTGACATGCTGGAGCAGTGGAGAGCCACCAGGACAGCTATGGAGCTGCATGGCATGCTTGTGAGAGCAGACTAAGATACCTGGGTGTGTTCAGCTGTGAGAAATGAAGGCAAAGAGGTCTACTGCTGCTTCCAAACACCTAATGGGAGAGGAGCACAGAGAAGACAGAACCAGGCTCTTAACAGAGTAGCCCAGTGACAGGACAAGCAGCAGCAACCACAAGTTGGACCATTTAAAATTCTTATTAGATATACTGGAAAATGTTTCCCCTGTGCAGGTGGCCAAATACTGGAAAGGTTGAAGGATTTCCTTCTTTGGAGATTTCAGAATGGATCAAACTGATAGGAAATACAATGGTGATCATGGAATATCTTTCAATATCCGTTGGGCAGATGTTACTATTACTTGTAACTTGTTACAAGGTAACCTTTTACTTTGTTTAGAAACTGTTTAGATATATGGGAGACCTGATTTTCACGAAGTCTACTAGAGCTTCAGAGTTCAGTTATTATTGCCAGCACTCAGTGTCTTGGTATCTGAGGTTTTGAATGGAGGCATTCAAAATAAAAGGATGTTTCTGTAAATTGAGCTTTGAAAACTCTGTATCTTACTGCTCCATGACTTTCAGGAGATTTTTCAGGGCTAACCTAATTGTTATCAGCAGAGCATTTCAAGGTCTCCAGCAGAAGAATCCTAGAAAAGTGTAAAGCACCACTGAAAGTATGCACATAGAAAGAAAGAAATAGAAAGAAAGCATAACCTTTCCTCAAAATAAAACCTGCAGTTCCAGGGACAACTGTCCAAATTAGAACACGTAAGAACAACTGTGATTCTGTGAGAGCTCTTCAGCTACTGTAGTTCCTGTGATTAACCACTGTAAGCATAAAATGCTAAAATGGCAGATGCTAAGGAACCTGTATTTCTGGGCTATGAATTGAAAATTCTTCTGAAATTTTGAAAATTATAAATATAACAGCTAGAGGAAAATGGAACCTCCAGTGTCTGGGGTTTTCTACAAAATTAGATAAACTCTGCACCAAGCATTTTTTATTAAAGGATGTGCAATTAAATACTACATCTTATTTCTCAATCTATTATTCAATTGTGTGTCCTTTTATGTTTTATGGGTTATTAAAAGCAGATAGAGGAAGCTTAAAATCTTTTCAAAAGAGCATATTTTGGGGAAGAAAAAGAAAGTGTTTATAACAGCACAAGAGCAATTAATAGATTGTTCAAAATGACATTTATTACCTGATGTTGAGCAAAGCACCTTTTAAGTTGAAGAGTAAACAAGAAAATGTATATACAGAATGTCCTTATTAAGCTGATATTTGATGACTTTTGTAAAATATCATTATTTTAATAGTGAAATCTAGTAAGTTTGAGAAATTTGCTGGGAGAAAAAGAGATTTATATATTGTATACACTGCCCTCTAACTCCCCAGCTGGAGTAACAATATACAGGAACAGTTCAACAATTTCCTAGCTGATAACACCTGATAAAACAGGAGTTGAATTAACAGAGACACTGGAAAATCTCAGTTACTCTAGAAAGTTGCACACAAACAATTCACAAGGTTGATCCGTAGGCCCTGCAAACCTAAAAAGGGTTAAAAGCCTTTTCTACAGGAAAAGGAAGAGGTTAGCTCTTAAAGACCATATAAGCTGCAAAACCTGGCAGTTGTGGCTTGTTAAACTGCTGGGAGGTGGAACTGGCAGCTGTGCTGCTAAAGTGGGGAAGTTGTAAAAGGGAAGCAGAGGGCCCCAGAGGGAGCAGGACAGTTGGGTTTTGCATTTCTCTGCCTTGGAGAATTGACTTTGTTTGAACAAAAATGGACACTGCTACTGCTTGATGCTGGTCGTAGGGACACTTAGTTGGCTTGTTTATGGAGAGCCAAACAAGGTGAAAATCAGCCGTCCTGGCTTCCACTGTTTTTAGAATTGTGACTACAGGAGCTGCACCTGGCTGTACTAATTTCCCAAGCCTAGACTGAAGTGGGATGCTATTTTTTCACCCTTAAAAAAGCCAACCAAACAAAAAAAAGAAAGCATCACTTATGTTAGATGCCTGATCTCAAATTGGAGCTGATAATCTCTTTGCAGGGCTTTGGTTTTGTACTGTGCTTCCTG
>VXBI01007947.1:1752455-1764962 GCA_013397375.1 Toxostoma redivivum | reverse complement strand
GGCCGGGAGCGCGTTACCGAGCGTGGGAGCGCGGAGCGGCTGCGGTGCCCTGCCCGGGCGCGGGTGATGCGCGGGGTGCCTGTGGTAGCCCGTGTCCGCCCTTTCGCCCCGCGGTTCCGCTCGCTGGCAGCGGGCGGGAGCTGCCTGGGAGGGAACCGTGCTGCGAGCGTAGCCCGAGAAGCTCCGCTCCTGCCGCCGGCCGTGCGCGGGCGTCGCATGGGATGTGCTGCAGTTGGGAAAAATCCCGGTTATCAGTGGGAACTGGCCAAGTTCGTCCCGTGTCCGTGCAGTTCGCTTCGGCAAGTGTCCGCTGCCGGTGTGCGCGGGGGAGGGGAAGAGGAAGGGCTTGGTGTGGTAAGGCGGCAGAACTGCACCATTTGCGAAGTGCTCCATCACCCTGCGGGGACGGGCGGCTCGGGAGAACCCCCGGTCGAGTGGTGGTCTGCGTTAAAATTAGGAGCTGGTAAAGATGTCGCATGGTTTGGGCATTACGAGGTTCAGGACGCAGCTTTGGATCTTTAAATAGCCGCCATGGCAGGTTAAAAGTGTAGAGCCCAAAGATCGCCAAAAATCGGGTATCAGGACAGTCGAGCAAAAAACATATTCCCTTTTGCTGGCGGAGCGAAGCCTATATGCCTGTGTCGGGTTTGCATGGGCTATGTCTGCTGCTGAGTAACGAGCCTGTAAGAATGTCAGCGTGCAATTTGAGATTAGACTACAAATTTTGAAACAGCCACATGAAAGCGGCAGAGCAGCCTGTAGTATCTACTCGCTATTCCTTTTGTTTCCTACACATCCATATCCCATTAGTTTTTTTTCCTCTGTGGATGTTTCAGTAGTTTTTGCCCAAAGCCTGTAGTCTGTGCATCAAGACTGAGCCCTGTTAGAGCTGTGTTAAACAGCACAGTGCCTGAAGTGAGGATCATGAGGAAATGCTTTGGCTGTATTTACCAGACGGAGAAGCTTCAGTGAGGTTGAATGGTCTGCTTAAGGTAGCACTGTGAGTCGGTAGGAAATGGTGACAAAGGATTTCAAGTTTTCTGTAAGTCGGTTGTGAACAGTGACATCCTATGTCATGAACCGATGAGACAGTAGTTATTTATCTACAAAGCAGAAATACCTTTATTTGTGGGAGTGGGTGATATTCTGTTTGCCTGAACTGGGAAGAAATGCACACATTTCCTTTGCTCCTTTTTTAGTGGCTAGTGTTATAGAAAATTCCCAAACAGGCCTCTTGAATGAAAGAAAGCAAGCTGGTAATTGCAGGGTGAGAGACTTGTACTAAATAGCAGCTTGTGCTTGCTCTTCACTGTCTCCCGGAGGAGAGAGGGAGAGGATCACTGATGAAAGCAGAGATCTTCCTGTTGCAACAGCTCATTGCTATGTGAGTTCACACTGGAAATACCACTACGTTTAGAGGAAAGACCTCTTCACTACAAGTAATAACCAAGTAAATAGTGACAAATGCAGCACCATATGTAATCCTCACCATCCTGCAGTCATGCTGTAGTGTGCATAGCTGTTACCAGTAGAAAATGTCATAAAGTGTGTTGGTTCATGCGCAGAAGATTCAAACTTCTGAACTGAAATCCTTTCATTGGAGGGGCTAAAAGGCAATGCCAGCAGCACAACAGGCTCAGAGAAAAGAGGCCTCGCGTTCACATGAAGGTGATGGTTGAAGGTGTGAATATCTGTTATATTCTGCAGATGGCATTCCATTTCCTTACCCCACTGCAAAAATGTAGTCATGAGTAATGCTTGGAGGCCCTGTGGAAGTGAAATCCCGCTGAATAGAGAGAGCATGGAAAAAAAAGTTAGTTTGATGCGTCCAAATTAGACATCTCTTCTTGGCCAAGAATGCAGCATTGAAGCATTGCAGGCTCCTCTGTTAGATGCTTTTCCTGTCATTTTGTAATGCTTCATGTGGCACTGTCCAGCAAATGAAAATAAGTGTGCAGCATGGTTTAACTCTGTTATCATAAGTAAGAGTTTCTCACGGGAGAAGTGCAAACAATGTGTGTGGACTAATTAAGAATCCTTAGGTTTCTTAGCAGAATAAACAGAAATCCATAAGCAGAGTCTAGAATAGGAACTGAGCATAGATCATAGTTCATGACGGTAGTAATTAAACTTAGAACACAGTAATCATCTGAAAATTTATATTTAAGACTGCCTGTAGTGCCTATCAATTAATGAGACAATAGAAGTCTCTGAGTCCTAGTAACTGTCTTGGGGAATAAATATATTTATATATTAAAATAGTGAAGCTGAGAGGCAGTTCCTACATTTCTGACATTGCTGAATGCTTTGGAAGGAAACACTTGGTGAAGATAAAAAAGGAAAAATATTATTTTTTGCAGGTTTATTAACTTTTTAATGTTAGGACTATACTTGAGTGTTGAGTTTTGGAGAATTTTCACAGTTTGAAATTGAATGTGAAGAAGTTAAGGAAAAAAAGCCCAACAAACTGTTGTCTTAACTCTGCTGTCCTCAGGGATAACATGACTCTAAT
Source organism: Toxostoma redivivum (assembly GCA_013397375.1). Lineage (NCBI taxonomy): Eukaryota > Metazoa > Chordata > Aves > Passeriformes > Mimidae > Toxostoma > Toxostoma redivivum. Next base: position 1,762,450 of record VXBI01007947.1, on the reverse strand, counting down.
GGGAAAACCTAAACATTGATGCCACAAAGCTGAGGGCTGACAGCACAAGTGCGAATTCTTTATAGGGGGGAAAAATTTGCCAAGGCATGTCTGTTACTCAAGGTTCTTATCAATTACCCATTCAAGAAACTGTAAGCAACTCAGTTTTGCTGTTTAGGTAGAAGTAGTGAGATACCTATTGCAAAACCCTGCTTGGTAATACAGTCAAGTTCAGTAATAACTTCAAAGGACATGTGAGAGGAAAACATGCGAATGTTACCCAAATGTCTTACGAAGCAAGAAAAAATGTGTTTGCATTTGGAGCTGTAAATTCATTTCTCAGTGCTCTGACATATGCTGTGGAATGAAGCTTGCTGCTAAGTGAAAGGGAAAGCAACTGTGTCCCATTTTGTAGAGCTGATGACTTGTAGCAGCAAAGACTAATTGTCAGTGCTTGGATCTTGCGGGCATCTGCATCATTAACAGATTATTTTATCTCGGTCTTTTACCCTGTGTCAAAGATTATCTGGCTGTGCTACTGAAATATTTAAACTCAGTGGTTAGTATGACTTAAAGCTATATTTTTAACTAGAACCTTAATTGTATTTAATTTACAACTGATGTGGTAAATAACATTCTTACCTCTACATTGTCACTGTTGCTGGATTTCCAATAACTGTAGGAAGGAGGAGAGGGGAAGGAAGGTGGCATGTAATTTGTTTTCTGTGCCTATAAATGAAACCCACAGATTCTGTGTTTTCTGCGGGCACAATGATGGTGAGTGTGCTCTCACTAGAATTGGTTGCCTGCTTCTGTTAGGAGCTTGTTAGGAAAGCTGGGAATTTGTAGGCTTAGGTCCTTCTAAACATCACCCTGAAAGATAGCAGAAAACTAACACAAGTGTGATTTTTTTTTTTTTTTCCCTGTAGCTAGTTTTGAGATGAAGAACAGACTGCTGGAAAGCTTGCCTACTGTGTCAACCATTAAATGTATTTAGAAGAAGAGCATGAATGTCTAATGAAGTTAGTGAGCATAGTGTACAAGTTAAAAAACCCAAACCAACCAAAAACAAGCAAGCCCCCCCTCCATCCCCCAGTCCCTGGAATCTGTAATCACCATCTGTTTCTTGGATGATTACAAGCTGATCCAAAAATTTAACAGTGCCTGATTTCTCAATGGCACTTGCTGCCTAATAAGCAAGTAGAGAAACAAGAATACATGGATAAAATTACTTTTCCCCACAGCACTTTGTGGAGTACATCAGAAGGAGGGTACTTTCTGTGGCTAAAGAATTCAACACACAATAAACTCCATGACCTTCTTCAACTGCTCACATGAGACACTGTGAGCTTGGTGCTACTGTTGCACTCTTCCTCGTATTCTTGCTTGATATTTTTAACAGAAGTGGCACAACACCAGGACAGAATAATGAAAAGAGCTTTGGGACTCCTATCAGTGTACCTCTTAGATTCCGTCACCTTAGAGTTAGAAACTGGGAGGAGGGGAGGGGAAAAAACATGACGAGTAAATCCATCTTTCTCCCCCTCTCATACAGTAAGATATATTTGGTCACATTAAGAATGCCTCTTTATCTGCAGAAAGCTATGAAATGTCTGTTGTAGTAAGTTTTCAGTTTAGGGATTTTCTTAGCTAGTATACTGGTCCTTCCTGTTACTAATTTTTATTCAGACAAATATGCAAGTAGCTTATTTATTAATACCTATCCTTACATTTTAATGTGCCATTGGAGAGCTTGTTAGGCAGAGCATCTTGATTGTGGCATAAATCACTTTTCTTAGTCCTGACTTACCTAGCATCTCTCCTAAGAACTTTCTGTCATGACACATTGTACATGTAGGAAAATAAGACTGAAAAAGTGTAATTGAATTGTTCTGTGGGAAGATGAAACCTAAGTAATTGGAAATTAGGTGGTGCCCTCTGGAATACAAACTCCATGTTTGTGACTAGTTTTCATTAAAGAAAGGGTGAGATCAGTTGACACAAATAAGCCCACAGCATTTAGCACTAGTGGTATGCCTTCAAAAGTTACAGGAGTTGATAAGTTCTGTGTCCATATTTTTAATATAGTCTTAAGTGATGATGTGACTGGTAGCACCTGGAGGATATGGAGCTATAATGTTGACTCATGGCACTGGCTGTGAACACAACAGGTTAGTTGGAAATTATTTTGGGGTGGGGAGGGCTACTCATCATTTGTCAGGTGTGTTCTTACTATTGGTATTTAATGCAGAACATCACTGCTGCAGTTGTTATAAGTGGTTTTTCAAAACTAAGGCAAAATAAAACTAAAGGTATTACTCAAGATTTTCAACAGTGAGCTTGGAAGAAAACAAACCATCTTTTGAATTGTTTAATGGAGGTGGCATTAGACTGTGGGAGAAGGCTCTTTCTAAGAAGCCAGAAGAAACAATGTATTAAAAAGCATCGATTACATCAGCAGATAATAAAGCAATTATAACTATTTTTAAATAGTCAGTTGGGCACTCAGCCCAGATGTTTGCATATAGAAGGAAGCAGAACAGGAAGAGCTATTTATTGAAAATTTGGTTCTTTTTTGGGTGTCAAGCTCTGTGTACTGCAGAAATTAATTTGATACTGCTTCTGCAACTGAGTGGATGGACTAGTAAAAATAAATTGTAAATATTATGGTTAAGTTAAGGGTAGTAAACGTGCTTCCATGAAATACAAATGAGAGTGATATTCCATATCCTTCTGTAAACTATTGAAAGGGACACATACAATAGCTTCTGTTAGGACTGAAAGTGGAAGAGCTATGAAAGGGCTCTGACAGCAGTTTCAAAACTACTTTCTGTAGTTTCTTCCAGATTGCAAGATAAGGTGCTGCAAAAGCTAGGGTCATTTTTTTTTCCTGTGAATTTCATTAATCTCAGTGGAGAGGGCCGGACAGTGTTCTATGAAGCAAATAGGCAGCATGAATTTGTTTTGTAGGCTTGACTTAGTTGTCTTATTTGAGTATCCTGCACCAGACGCCTTAAGAGTCTCTAGGGTATTATTTTTGAATTCCTTGCTCATTAAAGCAGATACTTGCATTATGCCCATTGCCAGGGCATAGTATATGTTTATTTTCCTCCTGTAGTTTCAGGGTGGCAAACTTTGTTTACAATAACTGACTCACCCCATTATTCAGTTCCTGTTCTACAGTCCTGTTTTCTGTTCTTCCTTGAAAACATCTCATCTTGTGCTGTAGGGATCCATACACTATCTGTACACTATTGTGCAACCTCATGACAACTTTAGAGTAAGGTGAAACTACCCATTATTTACATCTCTTCAGTGTAATCTTGCCAAAACTAAGCAATTGGGAGTTGTAGTCATTTTGGCTTATGGATATCTTGACTTGTTAAGAGGTTAGTCATCTTGGTTAACTATGAGGTTTTAAAGGTTTGAAAGTAGTACATATTCATCTCTGTATTCCAGTATGAATTCATTATTTTATGCTTACTTCCAAGGCATATTTCCATGTGCTTCCATTTCTTTTACTTGGTACTTACTACACGCTATCTAACAAGTTCTGATTTCTCTTCTTCATTCTCACTATTGGAACCTATGTGTTTGCACTTAGCAAAATAGTTGAAGGCAGTCTAAGAAATTGCTGCCTTGCTGTGGATGGTAATGACAAACCTTGTTAGTTTTCATAGTCTGCATCCTGGTACGTGGTGAAATGGGTTAGCTTTGAATTGTCAGGATGGTGACTTCTTGCATATGGTCTGCTACATGATCATCTGTCTTACAATCTTCCTGTTGAGACTGGGCTGTTCTATAATAATTAGTTTTGTGTTGAGAGATTGCTTAATAAAGATATTGTGAAAATTGTTTGAAATAGCTGAATGGTGCAGTGATGGATCTCAAACTGAAAAGAAAACATTATCTTTAAAGGATGGGGTTGGATAGTTGCAGTAGAAGTACTTTATGGCCATATGCTTTTTAGAGTACTTGATTTTCATCAGGCTTGGTGAACAGCTACCTTGTGCACTGGGGCAAGGTAATTAGTCTAATCCAGCTCTTACTTGTGCACTGTAACTTCCCAAGACAATCCTAATATTCTTAACACAGCTGTGAGTATATGCATGAGCCTTTTAGATTGTAAGACGAAACTGAAAAAAAAAATCACATTCCCTTATGTGCCATTATTATAGAAAGCCTGTGGAGCTCCTTGGTGAGATTAAGACTTAGAGAACCACCTTTCAGCTGCTTGAGCTAACTGGTTTAGTCTTTCACTTTTCCTCATCTCCCTCCTGATGTCTTAGTCATATGCTGTCTCACAACTCAGCTATACCTGTGTTTGCATTTTATGAATCTCTGCCATTGCAGTCTTCCTGGTTAACAAGTTCAAGCATATTTGTTTTCCTTATTAGTTATTACTCAGCTCCAAAGTAATAATCTAGCAAAAATAATACATTTTGAGGAGTTTTTTTAGATGGACCATAATTCATTGAAGTGCATGAAGTCCAGCTGCAAACAGCTGTGCCAGCACAAAGAATGTTGATGCAAAAACAGAAGAGATGGAGGAAAAGAACTTCCTTGTAAGGAAGTGCCAGTTTAAGCTAGTGTAAAGTTAGACAAACTACAACCTCCATAATACTGAAGTCTACTGAAGCTGGGGCTGCTGGACTGGTTTCCATTCTCTCTGGTACTGGTCTGTTGCTATAGCAAGCTCATTTGAGGAGATATGCTAACAGAAAAACAAAAGCAGAAAAGTGAATGTGGTAGGAGTTGTGTTCCTCAAAAGGCCATATTTGTAAGTGTCAGTCTCAGCTTAAAAGAGGAATTGCAGGGAGCATAAAGGGAAGAGTCTGATGTATGTGTACTTATAGTAGCTTAAGGACAGCTGAAGGGAGCTGTATAGCTCTAGAGTGGACTCTTTGACCACTGATCTCCTATCTATAGCTCAGTTTCATGTGTAGTAACCTCAAGTTAAACCGTTGTCCACAGTGAAAAATCCCACTTGAGTAGAGAACTCTCACTGGATTCTACACATTTAATGAGGAGACCTTTCTCAACTATCTTAGTCTCTTGAAGTAATAGTGTATCATGTCTATATGGCACCCATTGGTTTCTGGTCATCTCTACAGTCTTGGTTTTAGAACATGGTAAACCTTATAACTTCATAACTTGCATATCCAGAGACTAGATGTGTTCAGAAAAGTTGTAATGGTTTCCTAGAGCATTACTAGGGGCTGGAGTTTGAGGTTGCTTTTAGAGGTAACTGCCAACATCTGGAAGAACTTCTAAACAATAACAATTCTTGAGAATCCTACCTTTAAATAGTCTCCTGCAGCCTATCAAGTATGTGGCTGTAGCAGTCACTGACATTTTTTTGGGGGGGAGAGAGGAAAATACCCAATTTGGTTAGCCTAAGACCAGTTAAAATAAAGTGGCTTTAGTTTTAATATACTGTTATTTAGTGGCTAATAGTTTTACTATACTGAACTGAAATTGAGAAATATCTGATTAGTTTGTGTTGCCAGTCTTTTGTAGACCATTGCTAGGTCATGTGGTTACCAAAAGCATTTTTGGTACAGCAGGCTATGATGTCAGTATTGCTGGCTGTGCTTTTTATTTGTTCAATGTGCTTTTCTTTTCTCTCTCAGAAATGTAAGTTTTCTGTAGTTAGTGTTTATTGGTGTTATGGTGTGGTGTGACCCTCGTGGGTTGGGTTCTGGGTGATTATAACAAAACTTTCTAGGGGAACGAAGAGAGAAATAGTTGTTAAAGTTTGTGGTTGTTGGGGCCCTTTACAATGCACAAATCTCATGTATTATGGTTTCCTGGAGCTGAGCAAAAGTTGGAAGATTGACATAACAAAAACAAGGTTGCTAATCTCTGAGCTTCCTGCTTTGGTCTTTCTGACTTTTTTTGTATTTTGAGCTGAATATAGAGGTAGTTTTGGGAGACCAAGTTGCAAAATACCAAATATTGAGAAAACTGTTGAGTAGAGGAATGGAGTATCTATTTTTACTTCTGGTAGAGGAAGGGCTTATCAACACATGTTGTCTCAGCTGGCTATTCAAAAGAGCTGTTTTTCTCTCTGGGAAAGACCACAGTATCAGACAAGCTGACCTTACTGGAAAGCCCATTCCAAACCTCCTTAGTCACTGCAAACTTGCAGGTAGAGGGCTCAGAAATGACTCACTCAAACTGAAATGTAGTGTCAGATGCTTGACACCAGCTTCCTGTGCAGTGCCTTGAGGCTGATGCAAATTAGGGTGTCCCTGCCACTCTCAATGCTTGTTCCCTCTGCCCTCAGTAGCAGAGGAGAATTAAGACTTTTTTCGTTTAATAATTTTTTCAGGTCTTATGCAGAAATGTGCTTTCAGTCTGACTTATGATTCACTTTGCAGTGTGTGGTATGTTAACCAGCCTTCTCCTGTGATGACACAGGGGACCAAACAAGAAAAGCTTTCTGGATATTCCTCAGGTTTATGGAAGATGAGTGGTAAAAGTCATATACAGAAACAAAACCTTAGTGCTTGTTAACAGACCTGTGTACCTGCTTGTAAGCAAAAAGCACTGCAACCACTGATTTTTGGAACTTCTTGCCCATTCTGTTCCTGATATAGCAGCTTTTCCAGCTGTTATTTTGGTCTTCAGCTGATTCAACAATGCTGCTTTCTCTTTCTACCTACAGCTGCAGGCAGTTGCTGCTGGTTATTTCATTTGAGTGAGCAATGTCCTTCAGGCTGTGTTGGCTAGGGATGTTAATAGGGTTCAGATGTCTGCGAGCTCACACACTCCTGCACCCCTTGTTGCTCCTCTGCTTGTTCTGTTGCAGTACATCAAAGCAAAACAGTATTGAAATACTGAGTATTTTGACTATTGCTAGTGTACTATGCTTTTTCTTGGTGTGAGTGCAGTGGATTTCCGTTCCTTCTCCACAGTCTCTCCCATCTGTGGAGGTTTTTCCCCCCATGTTACAACTGTTACCTGCTGTTGGTATTGGTGCTTTTAGTTCACTTTACAAGTGAATTACTCTTCAGACATTACTTTTGTACTTGATGAATCTTTCAGAGATGTATATTGTAAACTTCTCCTTGGAAGATGTCATTCTATAGGATATTTTTAATATTCCTGTCTTGTTGAGGAAATCTCCCAGACTTTCATATTTAAGTCAAGTTTTTAATTTTCCTGTGAACGACTTGCTGAGGTTCCTGGCTGAACGTGACTTGCTTCACAATAAAAGGTTAAGCACCTAAGAAGTTACTGGAAGACCCTGAAAGTAGTGGTTGCCCCTGCATGATGTGCTGGTCACCTGAAAGATTTATTGGGTTCTCATGGGTGATGACTCTTTTACAATGGGCTGCTTCTTGCTAACTACTCTGGAGCAATGTGCCTGAAATCTTCTTTACCCTGTTATAAATGCTCTTCAAAAGGTCTCTGAAAAGCCATGTTTCTAACTGTTTTACAGGAGGATGTGTGTGATGGTTGGTTGTTTGGGCGGGGTGTCTTTGTATTGCTGAAGTTGCTAAACCATCCTTATAGTAATTGACATGTAAAAATGCTTATTTTATCAGTGTGCCCTAAGACTTACTAGGGTCATGAAAATATTCTTCTTGTTTGATGGTTGTTACAAGATAGTATACTGCTCTTGTGGCAGCACAGTGCTGAAAAGTTCAGAAATTAAAAATAGATGAGGGATATAGAAATATGTCTAGCTGGCAGATGGTAATTCAGTCACTGAAGTTGCTGTTGCTATGTGCTTATGATTATCTCAGTAGCAAGGCTGAAATTCACTTCAAAACTGCATTCTCTGCTTAAGAGATCCTGTGGGCTTTTTTATTTACAAGGTGAAATTGATTTAAACCATCATATTTTAATGTGTGTTACTTTATGTATTTGAGTTGGCCAAGATGTCAGGTGGAACCTGGACACAAGGGCACAAGACACCCTTGTATTCAGGTGGTGGGAAGTAACACCTGAAGTAACCTTCCTGCTTTTATTTGTGTTGCCATAGGACCCCTTTTGAATTGAAGACATCATCCAGGAGATCTGTGTCACATGTAAGCACATAACTGAAATTTCAGGATTTCTTGTTTTTCAGTCAGACTTGTGTTCTGACCAATTGATAAGCAAAACTGAAAGGAACCTAGATTATCTGTGTCTTGCTGATAATCTTGAACTCTATATACAGCCTATTCCTCAAAAAGAGTGGGGGAATTTGAAATGTTCTATGAATACTTGACTTGCTGGTCAAAGGCTTTGGAAAGAGATAATTTGGGACACACTGATTTCTGACATGGGAAGCACTGTATTTAAATAATAAAAACCCTTGGCCCTTCATTAAAGAAAGAACACAGATTTGCTTGTGTGGACTTCTCAAGATGAAGTTGTATAGCTACTTGTAAAGACAAGTAGTTTTACTGTGAAGGTTTCCCTGATTTTCTTCACCTGCTACTGCAAGCAGACTCAAATAGTGGTGCAAGCTGGCATGAATTGTTTGGATGATGAAATTTCATACTATGGCTTCAAGCAGGTGGGAGGAGCAACTGAGAGCCAAGATAGTAAAGCATGATCCTTGAGCTACATTTTCTTTACTACTTACCTTTGCTTTACTAGCTGGCAAGTCTGAGCTCAGAATTGGTTTGTCAGATCTGTGCTTGCTATGTTTTTCCCCTTACTTGAATATAAGTTTTTCACAGAAGCTGCTGTATAACCCTGTGCTGGGCAGCTCTGCTGAGGGATGCAAAGACCTGTTTTTCTGGGTACTATGGAGTGTATCTGGAGCCTTGTTCCACATTTCTGGTGCATCCTACTTTTCCGTACCATGCAATATGGACTAATAGTAGTTATCTAGGCAGTAGTGTTTTTTCTCTCTCCTTGAGTGCTTGATATGTCAAATACTTGAAATATAATTCTGTGGGCCATAACCATATGGGGTACTTAGTTTATGGAAATGATCTCTCTGTTGAAGTTTGTATAGTCCAGAAATGCTAAGCTTTGTTATAGCATAGTTGTTGATGCAGCCATGTCTCTACAATTTGTCCTAGACTACTTAACCACTCTTTGAAAAACATGCAGGTTTTTCTTAAGTTTTCAGATATATCTAATGTCTCAGAGCTTGAGGTAGGGTGGACAAAAGGGGCCGGACAAATCAGGAGTGAAAATACTCAGCTTTTGGACTCCTTAAACATAAAATAAACAGTGTGCAGTGAGGCACAGCACATCTGCCACGTAACTGAGGAGAGCTTGCGAGTTTTTAACTTTTTTAATGGACAGTCCAAAGAATTGGTATTGTTGAATTTTACTGTATCTTCCAGGACAGATAAGCTGATTTCCTGCCTAATTAATGCTTTCTGAAGTGTTTCCTAAATCCTTGAGATCCTGTGCATTTACATGTATTTGCATAAGTAATGCACAAAGGACAGTGCTCAGGAGACTCTGGCTGGTGCTTCTGGTGGAGTTGGCAGTGCTCACTGTTGCACAAGGTACCTGCTTCACAGCTCCCCCAACGAGCAGACAGCTTTGCAACCACCTTGGAGGGGCCTGGTAAATGGAACAGTGATAGAAGTGCAATCAAACAAATCCAGCCTGCAGCTCTGCTTTTGGACCAGTCAAGCTGGCACAGATTGTGGATGCTGAAATCTGCTCTTAAAGCATCCAGGGTGACTGATCAGAAAGGAGGTGCCCATGCTGTGGATGTCTAAAGTTTTGGAATGGTAATTGCCACTAAAAATTAGAATGAAATAAAAAATTGTGCAAGATTACTTTAAAGCAAAGTTAAGCTAACCACCAATGAAAACCACACAGCATTGTTAGTCATCTTCAGTTATCCAGGCCATGACTGCAAAATTGCTGCATGACTCTATTGTAAATATAAAATATATCCTGTGTTTGTATAAACATCTTCTACCTGACACTTTCCTTGTCACTTAGCTCCAGTAATACGAAACCAAAGACATTTAATCTTGTTAATTTTCCGTGGTAATTTACTAATGAACTATTTAAATTATTTATTGGTTCCCCCCTCCCCACCCCCC
>VXBI01007947.1:1711338-1752440 GCA_013397375.1 Toxostoma redivivum | reverse complement strand
AAATTTTTATTGGATCCCCCCCCCCCCCCCCCCCAAGATATACTTAAGGTCAGGCAGTATGATATAACTTAACCTGACACTAGTAATACTGCAGTATAATACCTTCACTCCTAAAGATTTCCAAATATCTAAAGCTGGCACTGTACCTTCACCCTCCACTTGTGGAAGAGGAAGCGTGTTTTGCAGACTAGAGGGGAGTTTTGTTTGGGGGTTTATATGGCTTTCACTTGTCTTTCTCTGATTTCTGGCCAAGCTGTTATGTAAAAGCATGGGTTCATTGTGAGTGTGGGCCTCCCTAAAACCTGTCCTTTCCACGGGTGAGCTCAGCTGCCAACAGTGTGTGTGTGTGTCAGGTCAGCTGCTTGCCTGCTGAAAACTAATTCTGTGTGAAGGCAGGCAGAGGTGAGCAGAAAGGACAGGAATGGGATGCAAGCTCTGCTGGGAACAGTGGGCAGGAGAGCACACTGCGAGTTGAGCTGTGTGATGCCTTGCTGCAGAGGTAGGGCTAAGCCTTGATCTATGCCAGCTGTGAACCAGATCCTTTTTGAGACTCTGTTGGTTTCTACCCTTGCATGGAAGGTAGTGATTTTGAAACTTGGAAGGCTGTAATGGTGATCCTCCAGAGGAGGAGCAATAAATGAAAAAGCAAATTTTCTGTCAGCTGCTGCTTGAAGCTTCTGCTTCTGTAGGTTTTACCAACAGCCTTATTCTAATAACCTTCTTTATTCTTGAGCTTGTTATCCTCTAACAACAGATACCAAGTCTCTTAATAATTAATCAATTTTGTGCTTTCTATGTCAAGAAAAGAAGCAGTAAACCCTGACAACTCTGATATTGCAAGTTTAAATATCAGTCTTTTAGGGGAAATGTTTTTAGAAGTGCATGCGGCAAATTATAGGCAACTAAAATGTAAAGGAAATTAAAGTATAGTCTCTGGTATGGGATTTTGTAAAAATCCCTTTGAAATACAGATAGTCCATATCCATGGTAGCTTTTGGTATCTTGGAATTGCTTCTGCTTGTCCTGGTGGGAGACACTGACACCAGTTTTAGTCTATAGCTGAACTAAAAATGAGCATGTTGGACTTAGTCCATCATAGTATTCTGTCTTTAGTGTTGTGGGTTTTGCAGTAAGTGATAAGGAAACCTGAGCAAATTGTTCCCCTGCCTCTTTGTCAAGAAATGGGAAAGTTATTCTACTTCTTTCAGTTAGTCCTCCGATGAGAATCCTTCCTGGATTATCAAAAGTCTTCTTCACAGAAATTATATCCTTTTTTCCATGCCTAAAATAGCTTTCCTTCTGTTTTTGAATGTACATCACACCTCCATTGCTGTGTTCCCTTCCAGTTTAGGGTTGTGTCTCTAGTAAATCTTTTCCCTGAGGGACAATTTATGCTTACTCTGAATAATGATTTGCCAAATAGGTAATGCTGTGTTAGCTTGCTTGCTTCTATATGTCTTTATGGATTCTGACTATATGCTCCTAGTAGGAGCCTTGGAAAGGATAACTTGTGGTTCATTTTCAGGTGTTGCTTTACTTCTACCTCCTTTCAGCAATGGTTGTTGTTAGTTTTATCCTAATTTTTTTTTCCACTGCTGTCAGTATAGTACCTATGGCCAAACTGTTTTCTAGAGGAGAAAATATTTTTTGGAAATAGAATACTTAGTTTCTGGTGGGATCTGACAAGTACTGTGGTCAGTGCAAAAGGGACTCAGTGCAGAGCTGCCTGGTGGGATGCAGGAGCAATGAGTCTGTCCCCTTGTGATAGGAGCAAACTATTAGTTTTGGTGTCTTGAATCCCAGTTTTAACTTCACTCATTGGGGACACCTGTAGACCCTCACAGTAGTGCTACTCTATAGGTGCCTTGGGCAAGCAGGTATAAGATCTACATGGGTGCAAAAGTAAGAGAACTCTTAATTGAAGTTGCATGTATTTGTGCAGCCACTGTACGCTGCCATGTGTTTTACATGATACATCTGACTAGTTTACTTAAAAAGACTTCAGCATCTACTGTTGGTCCAACATACCATTTTAATTTGCCTTTGTTCAGACTGACATCTCTTCTCTCTGCTGCTTCAATAAGAGACATGCTTCAGATTCAAGTGGTTTCTCTCCTGAGTGACCTACTTGTATTTTCTCATGCAGTCTTTCTGTTAGGCTGTGTCCCAGCAGTATGAGTTGCAGCAGAGCAGCAGTGCTACCTGTGTCTTAAGGTACAGGGATGAATACTTCTCATCAAGACCTCCTCATCTGTGTCTGTGGCCTTAATAAAAGGAGGCTGAGTTCCTATTGCTTAGTTTATGCTGGCTCTAGTATTTGTCTGATGATCCAGTAAATCAGTTCAGCTTGCTAAAAGACCAGAGTCTAATCTGGAAAAAAGTCTGTGTTTTGGGCTTTTATTTTGTTCTCATTTTTGCTGGGTTCATAGGCAGAATTAACTTGCTTTCTGATCGAAGGGGTTATTGGTTGAAAGGGGAAACGGAGGCAGGACTATTCCCACTTGCCAAGTGGCAAATCATGTAGTTCAGCTTAGCTGGGAAAACCACAGCCTGAGCTGGTCTTGCTGCTGGCTACTGTCTGGGTAGGCACCAGCTGAGCTCAACAAAAGGCATGTTGAATGCCAGGGGGTGGGAGGCTGGATCTGGCTGACAAGCTGAGTTACTGTGCCATGGAGCTACGTTGGAGAAGGCAATGAGCAAAGCTAGCACTGCAGTGCTGCATTGTATTGTACAGTAGTCTTCTGAGTTTGAAAGAGTTATTCTGCCAATGAGTATTTTCCCTTTCTTATGCTGTTAGGCTTCCATACATCAAACCTGATCCGTGGCAGTACTTAGGTACTTGCACTGATATGCTTTCGGAAGCAGCTTCTAGTCTGTGTGAGTTGTAATGCACACACTTTGTACAAATATTCTAGCTCTTCCTTTAATGATGGCAGATCTTGGTGTGGCCTGGAGGAATTCAGAGTTGAGTTGACTCCACATATCACATGTGCATCAAATACTTCTGGAGTATTCTGGACCTGCAACTGAACAAGTATTGTCCTTTGTGGGGTGTTTTCTGCTTCCCTTTCTACCATTGCAGGAGTTTTCAGTCATCACTACCTCCCTAGATTTTTGTTTCTTTTCATAACCTGGATGTTCTGATATCTTAATTAAGTAAAATATCCTATTGTATGAAGGTCTCTAAAGAGAATTGTGACTGAATGGCAGATGTTCTTGGGAGATATACTCACCAAATTTCTTGGTATGTGGCCAAACGGATTTCTCATTTTGATATTAAAGACTTTCAGGTATTGTGATTAGTTTTAACACTTCCTCCTCCTTTCAGGATTCTCTACACAACTCTGTTGTAAGAGCTATGTATTGCATGCTATGACTAGTGAGCAGTAGATTTGAATGAAGCTTTTGGGACAAGAATTTTGATGCTTGTCTCTAGCATACTTGTAGACAGCTCTGGTAAATGCTCAGAAGCTTTCTTTTTTGTCTCAATAGATTAAATTTCATACTTGAATTCAAATCTTAGATGCTGCTTGTAGGTTGTTGCTGTTAGGTGTCACTAGTGCCTTTTTCTACAGTTCATTTGCAAAATGTACCAGCAGAGTTGCAATTTAGTTGGCATTATTTCTAACTGTGTACATCTGTAGCATGCAAGTGTACTGGTGGTGAGGTAGACAGCTACTTTTTATATGTGCTACAAAAGAAAATTGTAAATACTGCACCGAGAGGGGAGAATGGCATATTCGAGTAAATCCTTGTAATTTCAGGGGACTTAAAACACAATCAGTGGTCTTGGCAGATGGCCAAGGGCACAGGCGGCTTCTGGAACTCTTCCAGCTGTTAATGGAGTGTGGGTTCTGATTAAATTTACTGTGGCCACTGAGTCTTGGTCTGCTTGTCTCTGTATGTGTTAATGTATGCTTTTCTAACAATTAATATTTAATTTTAAAATCTGTTTTAATACCCAAAAGCAGCTTTACAGATCTATCCTCATGACATAGATCTCTCCTTTTATGTTAAGCACAATAAAGATTAAAACATCAGCAGCACGAGAGAGGCGCTACCATAAAAACTAGCTGTTGTAAAAGCCTTGAAATACTTGTGCTGGCAGCCTTGCAGTCTCCCAAGAAACTCTGCTGCATTCGTTATGTGAAGTCTGTTCTATAGTTGACATAATTAACTGATTACAAAAAATAAAATCTAATATAGTAGAATTGTGGTGTAGTCAGTGGGGCCATTGACAAGACTTTCAGGGTGGTAGTTTGGACATGAGCCTGCTGGATTGACTGCTTTTCCATTTTACTATAGCTGAAAATCTTGCAAAGATATGAACTGGTAGGGCAATCCCTTACACTTGCAGATGTGTAAGGAAGACTATATTAAAGTAAGATGGCTTTTAGGATGAGGTTATTCTTTTAATTTTGAAGAAATGGGAAGTTTCTTAAACTTCAGACCCCAAAGAATAAATTAATAAGAATTGCTGGGCTCATGCCAAAGGCAAGTTCAGTTGTGCAAGAGCACTCCTGTTAAAAGGTTACAAATGCTCTTTACATCCATACCACAAATAGTTTGAGACAAGGGGAAAGTAGATTACTGTAGCATTTGTGTGAGTGCTGGTATGATCCTACAAAGTAGGTGGCTATGTATTGGATTAGTTCAGCTCTCTAATAGAAGTATGCTAGAATTTTTAATTTTTTTACCTTATGAATTTTTCAGGTCAAGGAGTCACTCTAATTGAAGTCAGCAGTAAAAGGTGAGGTAATACTTTTCATGGAAGAATATCTCAAACAATGAATGCAAGAACATAACTGCATAAGAGTCTACAAAAATGAATGGCTACGTCTCAATAAAGTTATTTTAAAGAATTGTTGATGAGAGACCTTCAAGTAAGACTGTACCTGTAAGAGAAGTCATCCATCTGAATTACTTAAGAAACTTTTTAGGTTCTTGACTAGGTGATTTTTCTTCCCAATTATTAATATATCATATTACAATGTAATTGCAGTGATGGCGTATAGGTAGGTATTATATCTTTGAAATGCATTTTCACGCTTCTTGTTTTCATGCCAATTTTGTTAAGTTCTGTAATATTTGCAATGTTTTAGGGTGCCATTACATGTGATATTATTATAGAGGTCTATAAATTGAAATACTTACTTTTGGGTTATAAAAAAAACCTGATTTATTGCTGCATATCTTTTTCCAGTCTTACTTTTGTTACTTATGCTGGTTAGCTTGCAAATTGTTGGAAGTGAACAGATGTCTGTGTAGCAAGGCTTCAAAGCTCCTGCTAAACTTCCCAGAGTTTGAGACTCCAGGAATACTTAATTGTTACTTCTAAGCAAGACTCCTTTGTCTTCCTTATATGTTTTTTTGTGCTGAAGAGATGAACCAAGACTCTGTAGTGAGAGGAGGCTGTTATGTGCAGGGTAGTACCTTGATTCTTACAAAAATGGGAATGTTTTTGGTATAGAGGAGCTGGGAAATCTAATTTATTTTGAGACTAAGGCTAAATCTAGGGGAGGTGAAACTAGGGAGCTATGTTCTGTGCCTCACTGGAGAAATGTAGCTAAGTGACTTGTTAGTTGCTATGATGTGGTGAGCATTAGATACACCTATTTCAGTGTGTTTTAAAGCAAGTGTTCTATGCTGAAGGAATATTGACTATTGGGAAGTGAAATGTGACTGTCAGTTGGATGTTAAACATGCCAAGTACTAAAATGTTGTTTTAAATGCTGAGATTTTGGAGCAAGATGGAAGAAATAATATTTCTGAACCTCTGCCTTGTCTTGTGAGTAGATCAAGGTCCTGCCTTAGCAACCTTGAGCTGTAAGGTAAACTGCTATGAAATGCATTAGCCTCATTCTAAACACCATTCTGGAAACTGATGAGAACTGATTCTATAGCTAATGCAAATTTAGTGTTATGGTGTAAATTATAGCTACTTATATCTCTTTTCTATAAGAAGTGATGCACAGTCTGTAGTCTGTGGGTGGGAGAATGAACAAAATTAAGTCTGAATGATACTGTTCTGTCTTTGTAGATCTTATAGAATTTTAACTGTTGTTGTTCAGCACAAGTTTTGTTTTATAATTGGAATGTGATATTATCGGTGCATATGAATTACCTATGTGAAAACTGGATTTATTCCGGTGCTAATATCTTGCAACAGGAGAGTAAGCTGGTGAACAAATAAAGTGGTTTTGGGGTATTTTTTTTCTTGTATTGTCCTTCCTGCCCTGGTTTGGTTTTGGTGTTTTAAGGGTGTTGGAGCCTACCTTGAGTCAGTGGAAGTATAACATGCTTGTGTAACATGCACACACCATGTGATGTGTGCTTTAATACACACTTACCACCACAGAGCATGGCTCAAAGAAATGGTGAGAACAGACTTATTTGTATTTTTAAAGGAAGATTTAAGTCATTCTAATCTTTTGTACAGCCTCAAATACATGTATCAAAATCCAGTTCATTCAAAGAGTTGGTATAAAAAAATATATAAAAAAGCCTTCTTAAAAAGCAAGTAACCAGACAGCTCTTAAAATCTGAGTCTCTCAAGGTGACCTAGACCGCAGTGAAGCAGGTGGATGTATGACATGGAGATTGATTGTGAAACAGAGTGCCAGTGTGTGCCATCTAGCAGAATTACATGAGAGCAGAAGAAACTTGGATAGCATGGGAGACAACTGCCTTCAAAACAAACAAAAAAGCGGAAGGAATGTTCAAATGTGTTAAAGTTATGAGTCTAGTAATCTGTAAACACACTGAGAATTTTGTGGTTAACAAAAGGCATCAAAACTGATAATGATAATTTCTTCCTACAGATCAGGATTCCACTGCCTGTAGGAATTGTTGTTAAGGATGTTAACAAAGCATATATAGTAGATACGACTTTTGCGGTGAAATTAAATTACTTCTGGTTTTGTTCAGTGGGGAGGAAACCAGAGGTTTCAATTTGTTCTGAGGGATTCTGAGGAGTTGCTCAGCTGATGGGTCAAACATGGTGGAGGCAGGAGAAGAGTTTGTGGATATAGCTGATAACATTACCAGCAGCAAAGTACAAGAACAGGGTGGTATTCACTCTGGTTCTAAATACTCAAAGATGAAATAGTATCATGCTGATGATGTGTGGATTCTTGTATAAATCTATAGTGAATGGCATGTGGGGTGCCAAAACTTAGGGAGACTAGCATTTGTAAGGCTCTGATGCCAATGTCTGACTTAGTCCAGTTAGTAGTGTTACTTACACAGCTCCCCACTACTTACTGTCCTTGTAGTCTCTGCCTTCTCTCTTACAAAAGGCACGATGACTGTAAGGAAACCTGTCTTGTAACTTTACAGAACTTTATGGAGGCTGATGGAGGGTCAATAACTATGTGAATAAAAGTAATTTAGGTGTCTCTAGTTTCAAAGTAGATTTTGAGAGGGTCCCTCACTAGCTTTAAAGGGAGTTAATAAGCCATAGTATAAGAAGGGATGGTCTTTGCTGATAAATAATTCTTTAATTTGTGAAGAAAATAAGGTGGAAGTAAATGCTTGGCTGTATCAGTAAAGAAAGTCACTTCTAGGCAAGACAAATTGTTGTTGGAATCTAAGACTGCTAAATTACCTAAAAGCCCTGGTGACTAGTGGGGAAGTCTGGTTTATTAGGTTTTCCTGAAATTTTTACCTTTTAGCTTGCTGCTGATCTCCAATTAGTTGGGATAGTAAGGGTGAGGTACAGCTGAAAAGAACCACGGAGAAAGTCATATGACTGAATTTCTAGTGCTGTCATTTGTCAAGAGAACAGGTAGCTGCATTGAAGAGAGCAGCCCTCGCTTTACCTGTAGTGATGGATGCTAAACTGGCCATAGCTGTGCAGGAGCAAGGTCTCAGTACTGTTATTATTTAAGAGGTTACTGTTATTATTTAGTAGTGTCAAACAAGCAATTGACAGTTACCAGAAGAGGAATACAGAGTAAACTTGAAAAGGTAGCTGTGTTACTGTGTAACCCAGTTTGTATCAGCAGTTTGAGTACTTTGTATGGTCTCCTCTTGCTAGAATGTATAGCAGAGCTTAAAGCTCAGTTGGGGGCATGAAGAATGATGAAAAATACAGAGAAGCTTTGGTGTAGATACTTGACTAAGCATCAAGAGTTGTCAGGATGGAAAATAGATGGTTGAAGGAGATCTGAAGTCTCAACAGTCATGAGTTAAAGTGAAGACTGAGCAGGAAGTGATTTCTGCCTTTTTCTATGAAAGTTGTAGAAGTTGAGTTCAAAACCACCAATGGTTGTTTTTGCAGCAAATTTGAGACTTTAGAAGATAAAAACTAACAATTTTTATTTAATCTTTGAGCACAAATTATTGGTATCTACTATAGACTTGCTGTCTACATTGGAAGTGAAGAACTGAATTTGAAACTATCAAGATCATTGACATCTACTTTGTCAATGACATGCTGTTGCTGCTGCTCCAGTTCAAAAATAATGCATCTGTTCTATGCTCATTCTTAAACCTGTTACAGCACAGTAGAAACTTAACTGAATTTTAATGATTTTACTCTAGTGAATTTGAAACCAATCCAAAATAATGCTGCCTTTCTTTTTAATGTTTCTTTTGCTTACTGTAAAGCCTTTCCTAGCTAATTAGTTGAAGTTTGGTTATGTGTTTCATATTTGTTATTAAAATCCAAAGAGAAATACTACCGTTTAAGTGTTGTGATTAGTAGTTACTTGTACAAGTTTATATGAGAATGCTCTTCTGATCAAGCTTAATGTTCTTTCTCAGTTTAAGCTGTAAGAGTTCAATGAGTTTTATGTTAGACACTGTACAAAAAGCTCATCACTGTGAGGAAGGTAGCTGATAATCAAGACCTGTGTTTAGTCTTTGCTTCACCATCTAATGTTGGTGCTTTCAGTTGCACATCTGAATAATTGAAGAGATGACCCTTCTAAAGGGACAGATGGAGGGAAAGCTCTGCTGAAGAATTTATAATAAGAAGTAAATCTTGCCCTTGTCCTCGGCACACCATGTCAGCTAAAATTAAAGATTGCTTCATTAAAGATTGCTTTCTTTATTTAAATCATGTAGCTGGCAGCTTGGTTAATTAGCTGTTTTCAACACAGGATTTTACAGATGATGAATTTTAAAACTTCACCTCGCTGCTGCATCATCCAGGAGTGGCAGTGCCTGCTTTCATGACCACTGGCTTCCTTTTGTGTATTTGTATATGTGCTGTGTTAGTTTCATCTTGTACCATTTTTTGAAAACATAACTAAAACCTGTTCTTGCATGGAGTGATATTATTTCCTTCATGTTGAGATATAAGAATAAGCTGTAATTTTAATTTTTGTACAACTTTTAGGAGATTAATAAAGTACAAAATGGGTGACCTTTTACCAAAGTCTGAGGTTGTCACTTGTTTTGTTTGAGTCTTAATGAAAAAATGTAATGATGAAGTGAAATAAAGGAACTACAATGAATTGTCAGAGGTGAAAACTATGCAATCTCTTTACAGTGTCTAACAAAAACAGTAAAGTTGCTTTGATGCCTTTACTTTGGCTTTAACCGGATCTGAGCAGTTAGTAACATGACTTTATGACAAAACATCAAAGCATTAAAGAAAATCAATTAATGACTACTTACCTACTTCTCTATGTGATGTGTAGTTAAATGCTTTCTGTTCAGTGTCCTCTTGTTAATGTGAAAGGCTTTTTTTTATTATTCAGATTAATATTTTAATAAAAAAGCTTTCCTATGACAACATGAAACTTAAATTCCTTGCATTCATTATGTTCTGGTGGACCTGTAGCTTCTGGATAGTTTGTTAGATCAGATTCACTTACCCACTTATAAAGCAGATCTCATGTGCCCTATAAGAGTATAATTTAAATTGCTTAGACTGAGCTTACAGGAAAAGATGACTTGAAGAACTAGTAATTAATATAGCTGAAAGTTAGGCATAATTTGATATAAAACCTCTTAAATCTCATTGATATGACTGTATGCAGTCTTGGTTATAAATAAACTTCCATGTATTCTCAGTAGACTGTCAGTCTAATTGCAGTGCCTGAGAGAGAATAAAAATATGCCTAAGTTTTTCTCTGTGATGCCCTCTCCTTTTTTTTCCTGTGTTTCTCACTTATTTTATTTGGAATTTAAGCAGTTGAACCTGCAAGTTCCTCAGCATCAGGCTTCATGGACGTGGACACCATTGGCTCTCTTCCTTGATGAAGCAGCATCACAATGTGTTATTGAAATGTGCAAAACTGTTCAATTTAGTGGTCCTGAAGAAACGCTGTCTGCATTGTTAGACTTGTAATCTGTAGCTTGATTTAAAGGGTATTTAGAGTGTGTTTTAGAGTCATTTGAGGACACTTAGTGTGTTTTAAGGTCATGAGAGTCTCATCCCTTTGTCTTGCCCCTTAGTGTGTGCTTTAAGGCAGTTCTGGTTGTACAACACCTTTGCCTCACACAGGTCTGATGTGTTATGCTGTTAGTAAGCTGATAGTGTTTCTACTCTTTGATGTAAATTGCTGTAAGGCATCAAAGTATATAAAAGAACTTGGGCTGCAGTTCTAACTCCTGTAGTTTACTCGTTGCTGATGCATCTTTTTAGGTCCAGTAACATTAAGTCTTTATAATAATTTCCACACATACAGGGTGGTTTTATTTTCTGTTTGCCTCTATCTCTTGCATCATATGCAGAAAGAAAGAACAAGAAAATAGAGTCCTCTTTAGAAATAGATGTCTGGCCTCAAATTCTAGCAATACCTTTAAGATGGAGCTAAACACTTAAAAATCCATAAGGCTGCCAGTGTCTGGTAGAAGTGATACCAGCTCTGTTTTTCTGGTTAGGGAATCCTGTCTTGGCAAAGTTGGTCCAGTCATTAACTGTCATCCCTGAAAGGCATATTGAACTCCTGTGTTTGACTTAATTCTGATGGTTTGGAGGAAGAACATTATGGTGCAGGTTTAGTTTTCTTAATCAAGAAGAGGGAGTAATTTGTGTAGGGTTTCATCTGACGACTTCTCTAGAAGGAACACGAGCTTAATTTTATTTAACGGTGCTGGATTGAGTAGAATACACTCACTGGGTGGTGGCTAAAGCACATGGGAGAAGATATTGCAAGACTGATTTCCCAGCAGAACTGACCTCAATACAGAGTGAATATTTTCATACTAGGGGAAAATGCTAAAAAAGTTTAAAGCGTCAATGTGTTTTAGTTTAAGGAAGAAGAAAGCTCTTCTTGCATTCTTCAGAATTCCATGTATGTCTTCAGCTATTAGTTACTGATAACTGTGTGTGGGGGTCAGAGGGGATGTGGAGAAACACCTGTTTCAAATGGTTGTGTGTTGAAAACATCTGTTGCAGTGAATGCGAGAGATCAAATTAGTCCTAAATTTAATCATACCGACAAATTTTTAGAAAAAACTTCAAAACTTATTTCCTGATACTAAAGCAAGTTATGTTCCTGTCTTTATTGTCCCTGACACATGTACAAAGATGTGTGCAACTGCAACGTTTAAGCCTGATGTTGTCTGCAAATACTTTCACTTGAGATTTTGTTGAAATAAAATTCCCCTGTAACATTTTGCAACGTGAATTCAGCAGTAGCAGCTGTCAATGTCCCCTAAAATTAAAAATAACTCTGCCTTGTTTAGAGGGGAAAGGCAAACAATAAAAACATCAAAAGTTAAAGGAAATTTAAGAGCTTTGTAATGTCTTGAAACTTTCTTCAAGTGCACAGAGTCAGGACCAGGTGTGTTGAGGTGCTGATGTAAAGGAGGACCTCTTCTCTCCAAGAGTGGAGAAGAGGCTCTGCCCTCCATGCCACAGACCTTTCAGGAGTGTGCCCATCCCGTTTTCCAGATAGATGAAGCACTCAGATGGCTTCTTTCAGTTTTTAGAGAGTGCATTAAATAATTTATAAACATCTAGGTTCCAGTGTTCATAATGTAAGGATTTTAGACATATACCATGAGAAGATACGTTAAAAGGTCTCATCTATTCCATCCTACTTCTGGCTGCATCAGCAGCTTCCCAGCAGAATGGATGGGCAGCTGTTTTTAAAGGAAACAGGCAACAAACCACCCACTGCTGCTTTCTCCTGCCTTTCATTTCCTCCTCCCCCTATTTACAAAAAAACCCAACTGCCTCCAATACTGCATTTCTAATGATTTGGAGAAATCTGACTAACACTAGGTGAAGCTGGAGAGGGGATGAGATGTGACTTTTTTTTTTTTTTCCTTCCTGACATCCTTTCCTCTAAAACTATAGCACAGTAGTGTTGTTTGGAGGGTCATGATTAATCCTGCTATATCTAACTGATTATTGAATGCACCAGGCTAAGATGGGCAGAAGCTCAGGTTTTTTCCTGGTGGAGAGACTGAGTTATAAAAGATAAAGGAGGCTGTTTGAAAATTAACAGACTGGTTTTTAAATAAGTGCTCCTTTAAAACCTGGAAGGAAATTGACTGAGGGTGTAAATTCAGTTCATGTCCCCACTACCTACAAAACAATGTCAACTGGTTAGTTCTGTCTGGAAAATGTGAAAGACTAAATACCGATAGGGTGATCACTCTCAGGTCTCAGAGATGTGAAAATAAGACCTGGGGAAAAGATGAAAATTCACTCAGTGATTGTTTTCAAACTTCTGTAGGTGATATGTAATGGCTTCTTTCTGCAAGCATGTGGACTAGACATTTTAACTTCGTTCTTGTATAAAAACAGCCAGCAATGATCCTAGAAACTGGAACTTTCTGACAATACTTTTTATAAATTAGCAGGAGTTACTAACTTAAAACCAATGTTGTTGCACCGGAACATTCAATAGTGATGGATTTTTGTATGTAACTGAAGTAAGGATTTTATTTCTAGTTTATGAAGCTATTGTGGTTTTTCTTTAGATCTTTGGAATAGTAGATGCAAGTTGTTTTTTTCCTTGGGGAGAAAAAAAAAGACTTTATCTTACTTTTTGAAGACAGTAACCCTTTTAACCTCTTGCAACTATACCATTTTAGATACCTATCAAGAGATGAATTCACAAAACAAATGGTGGGGGTAAGGGCTCCTGGCAAAATAACAGTGGAATAAACTGCAGCAAGCAATGGTTTTGGTTTGTCCAGGATTTGCCATAGGTGTGTTTTGGCAGGAGGTGTATATTCACTTGGTTGCCAGCACTCCTGGGTCTTCTTCCTAGCAATGGTCACCATCAACTTTAAAGTATCGCATTAGAGTCTGAGGTTTTAATATTAAAGAAGCGGTCTTGAACATGTAAATAATTTCATAAATTTATTTTTGAGTAGGAGAATGAAGAGTGTGGTGAGAGCATAAATATGGCTTATTTTCTCTAATGAATTTATAGTCTCATTTGATATGCATTGACTATTACTGAAGATAAATACAGTAAGTGCTGAAATGGCAGAAAAATAGTGATTCCTATGAGAAGGTGTACTATGGCTACCATTGGTGAAACAAGCCATGGTTTAACTGAAGCACAGTAGAAAAGCATTGTTATAAAATCAGATATCTAAGGCTTTATCTGGTTTCCAGTTAAATCAATAAGACTAACTGATCCTAATGGAGTTCTGATTCTCACTCTGTCCATTTGCTGATGGCTTTGGGGACACAAGGGACTTGATTTTCCTCCCAACTCAATGTGAAAATTATTTCTGGCACTCCTTTCTCATCCCAGATCTGACTCTGCTGCCAAATGGACTATCAGCAGCTTTGTCTGGACCCAGAGTTTGGACTGAAAAGCAAAGTATAGTTTGGATGTGTGTTGGTTTTAATTAAAGCAGAGATGTGAATGTATGTCCCTGCTGTACATCCCCTGTGGCTCCCATCTGCCTTGGGAAGGTGAGCTTTCTTCCTCAGGCCGAGTGCTCACCAGATCTCCCCCACCTAGGCACAGGAATTTGTCCTACTACTTCAGGAGGTGAAAGGTATGGTTGAAGAATAAAAATAATTTAAAAAGAGCTTTTGTCTAGGGTTTTTAAAATAACTTTACAAGGAGGTGCCGATGAAGGCATCGTCTAATGCCTCTGGGCCAATAAGTTACTCAGGCAAGCAGTCATCTCTTATACAGTATGATTAAAACTTCATTTTAAATAGGGGGGGTTTTGTGTTTAATTGGTTCAATAGGCAGCAGTGTCAGTCTTTTTCTAAAGCTGGAAGTGGTAGTGCCAGTTGTGCTACAGTAGTTGAAATTTTGTAGTATTGTATGTGTTTTTTTCAGATTTTAAATATTAGAATGCTAAACTGGAATAAAAGCTTGTGTACAACAAGTATCTTGATTCAAACTTCAGATTGCTGAAATTGGTTTTGTCTGGCAGAGGTCTATTTGTAGATGTTAAGAGGGCTTTTTATTTAAACTTATTTAGCTTGGTAATTGAAAATTTCAAGAGTTTTCCTTTCTTGCTCCACGTGTGAATAAAACTAAGGTATGAGAGAGGGAAATATGTTACCTCCAAAGTCTTGAAAGAAAGTGATTAAAAGTAACCAGGTTGGGTAGAAAAGCACAGATAACTTGTAAAAAGCAGTTTTGCTAAAGCCATTAGTCATGACTGTTAGGCAGTTATTAGCTATTTTCCATTTTGAAGTTATTTTTCAGTAAGCTATACAAATTCTGAATTAAAAGGCTATTTTATGATAAACAGTTGTCAGCTGCTATTTGCTAATATTCTAAAAAGCCAAGGAAGACTTTAGTTTCTTTGTGTTCTAGAAGTTTACATGCATGCTTGTGTGTACCTTTTTACTCAGCAAAACATAAAAAATAGAATTAATATAATAGAAAGTATATGTCACTGGTAAATTAAAATGATAGCTAAAGCTCAAGCATTAAGATAAATATGTATTATATAAATAAAGGGATTTTTGATGTGAGTGATTCATCCCTTCATGTTATACCCATTCTATTTTATGCAACAGTATTCTGTTCTGAAACAGGCTCTTCCTTTGACCTCCTACTGTTTTTATTACTGAACAACAAGCTTCAAGGCTACAAATGTTTAGTTGTGGCATCCCAAGCATGTTTTTCAGCTTGAAATAGTGCTAATATACTATTGGGCATTTATGTGCAGAGTCAAAAGGGGAGAGTACAAGATGTGTTGTGTTTTCTGTGTCTTTTCTGTAGCAAAACAAGACCACAGAAAAGCCTAAAGATATCTTAGAGACTTAATCCTTTAAGCATATGTAGGCATGAACTCTGTGGTCGTTTGAAAAAAAATTGAAGGTTTGTAAAAGAAGCATTAAGTTTGATCCAAATGCAATATGAACAGAAGTGTGCATAGTAAGAGTCTTAGAAAACTGCAGAAAAAGGGTTTAAAATATGGCCTGTGTTGATAACCAAGGTCACCATTCCTAGCTGTAAAATGTGAGGAATGTGCTGTTTATGTCAAGACCAAAAGGCTAAAAAGGCGGCCCTGAGGATGCTGCATCCTAGCACCAGGAGAGCAGTCATGAAGGAGCAGCATGCCCTATGTGCTCCCCGTTCCTCTTAACTGGGGAGGAAAACCTGATAATGGACAGATAACTTGACCTAATTCTCACTGAGACTGAATTTAGTGATTTTGAGACAAAGGACCACGCAGTATTAATGAGTGACTCCTAAAGCACACAAGAAAAAAAGGCTTAAGTTCATTTTTTTAATCACCAGTTGGGGACCCCAACAATTTCAGGAGGACAAGGCTAGTTGTTTTCTCTCTGTCAAAATTTGTGGTGGAAACAACATCTTGGTACTTTGGATTATGTGGGAGTGAGAGTGAGTGAAATCTGAAAGTGTGAAGGTGTAAAATCAACTTGCTTTTTTTTTTTTTTCCTTTTATTTTTATCCTTCCTGTAGTTTTGTACTGGGCTGCATGGTGCGAATTCCCCTACAACAGCTTTCTGGAAGATAAATATTTAACTTGCTGCTATTTTATTTTACTGATTTTGGACTGCTGAAGTTGTTAGGGAACTTTAAGTTTGTTAAAAATCCCAAAATCCCAAAAGATTGGCAAAGCAATACAGTATCAGGTATCTTTCCTTACAATCCGGCTTTCTGCAGGCGGGGAGGTAGGTAGATATACAGGAGGATAGCTAAGAACTCTGTGGTCTTTATTATACAAAAAAAGGAAGTTATCTTACATTTGGGATTACTTGTCATGCTGATAGCACTTACCATAGGGAAGTAGCACCTTCTCTGCCATCCTTGTCTAGGAATGGACTATCCTGGTGCTCCTGGTGAATCTTCAACATTTGTCTTGACAGCACTTCTGATGAAAAACTGAGGTTAAGAGCACCTGAGTTGTTGCCTGAGTATGTTGGTTCTAAAAGATTTCTGGAGAGCAATTTGCAGTAAAAATTGGAGGGCTCTATGAGTTCTTGAAAAGGTGTCCTTCTGCCCTCATAGTTATAGCATTACACGAGGCTGCTGAAAGCAGTGAGGAATGCCAAGGGGCATGATAGAGATATGCCAGATGCACTGGCATGTGAAGCTACCACCTTAAACTGTGAGCTAATTAAAGTGGATACAGGAACCTGCAAAACCTCCAACTCCAAAGAAAAAAAATATGCTCTGACTTGGGGGATAGAAGAGGTGGTTCTTGATAGATGAGTGAGCAAACACTATCTATGGATCTGCATTTGCAAGACACTCTGTGGCCAAATGTAAGCACAGGGAGAAAGGAAAGCTGCACCTCATTCTAGGAAATAACCATTTATTTCTTGCTGAAAGCAAAAAGACTCAATAGTATTTAATACTTCTGTGGAACCAAAGGTATTCTCTAACAAGACTGTCAACCAATGCTCTCTACAACCCAGTGAAAGTTTTATTTTTTGTTTCCTCATGTTAATAATGCATTTTTATTAAAGAGTCTGAAAGGCCACAAGGCTGGTTTATCAACCTGCATCAGACTCAAACTGCTCCTTCAGCTGAAGGAGAATTCCCAGTCTTGCAATGGTTGCTCAGTTACAGTTGTTTGGTCTGCAGGTAAAGCGGGGTTTGTGCTTGTGCTGCAGGACCACTGCAGCTCAGGTCCTCGTGCTGCTGCTCAAGCCAGAGTTTAATCACTTAATTTCGGGGAAGGATCTGGTACAAACTGCTTTGTCTGGGGTGAGTCTAGTATCTTGACTTGCCATCAGCTGTACATCTTAATTCATGTGCATTAGAACCTGAAAAGGTGTTTCTGAATAAGAATTTTACATCTTGTCACGAGCAGCATAGTCTTTTTTACTTTCTTAGCCAAGTTTTACTGCAAATTCCTTGCCTATGCAGGGTAGTTGTTATGATGGCATCTGACTCCAAACTGACAAAACTGGATTCCGGGGGGGCGGGGGGGGGGGGGGGTTCTCTGTCAGTAGAAAAAGTCAGACTGCACCATGGTTCTACTTAGGATTATAATCATTTTACACTGGAATTTGCCATTTTGGACCAGAGGATTACGGTTCTATATAGTTACCCTTAAAACATTTCAATCTAATTTTGTTGCCAACTGTTCATAATGCATGCGTTTGAGCTATTAAAAGGAATTTGATCTTCATATCTTTCTTACTATTTCAATTAAAATACTATTGCTGGACTTTCAAATGCATCCTAAATAGCAGCTATAATGACTTTATCA
Source organism: Toxostoma redivivum (assembly GCA_013397375.1). NCBI lineage: Eukaryota > Metazoa > Chordata > Aves > Passeriformes > Mimidae > Toxostoma > Toxostoma redivivum. The sequence goes on along the minus strand of VXBI01007947.1, from coordinate 1,734,857 downwards.
CGTCTCTCTTTATAAATGCTTTTTGCAAATGATGGATGTTTAGAAAAACATCTTTTTGTGATAGGAAAATCAGAATACAGACCAGCACTTAAGTATTTTTATGCATAAATTAGTCTAGATTTTACAGTTGCCTCTATATTGACTGAGAAGAGAGCAGAAAGTGGCCAAGCCTGGCAGTGTTTATGCAGCCTCAGAGCACCGTGTGACACTTAATGACACCATGTTCCTCCCGAGATAGGAATGGCTAGTACAGATCCTCCTACAATAAAAAAACATCCTTGTGTAAGGAGGCAATTGATGATTTCATGAAAGAAATCAAATTGACAATAATTTCCATTGAAATCTTGTTTTAAACCCTAAATATTGAGGCCCCAGAGGAAACAATAGTGAGCTAGCTGTAGCATAACCTTTACTCAATAAGTTATTTGGTTTTTAGAGTATAGTGCTTTGTTCACAACTTTCTGTGGAAACTTAAAAATGTAGGGAATATGAAATTCAGAGTTAAATAGCTTGTAGAGACTTGAAGTCTAATGGAACAGAATATCAGTTCCTGCTTGCTCAGAGAATTGGATACTGTCTTCAGGATAATATGTTTGTGAAGTAAATAGCAAGGGCTCCTGCAGCAGGAATTGGTGCAGCTGTGACAATGTGCAGGGGATTTCAGTGGAAGATTCCAGATTTCTGCTACAGGGGATCTCACTCCCTCCTTACTCCTTCAAACACCTCCAGAAAGAAAAGAATGAGCTGTTACCAGACGAGAGCCTTGCTGCTGAGACTTTCCTTTATCAAATAGTCTTTACTCATACTAGTGAGCAGGTCAGTTTGCTATCTTAGTAATGGGTTGCATTTATGCTCTCTATCCTAAACATCTGTTACAATTTTAAAAAGAAATAAAAGGAATGTTAATTGTTCTGATACCTACCTGGTTGTGGCTACTTCTGAATTATACAAATGATAAGGTACTTTTAGTTGTTTTTTAAGCATCTTGGAGATAGAGATTAGATAGCAAGCACCTAAGAAAAGCTTGCTGCCTATCTCTCTTGTTGCTAGAAACAGCACTCAATTTCCACTTTTACTGTTTCCTTAGGGTTTAAAAACATTAGTTAACCAAATGGTATGTCTCAGTAATGATGTTATTTGTGCTGCTTTCTCCTTACTTATGAAGCTTTATCAGTGAAGCATTTAATAGTTTTTCTTCTTGTGTGAAGTCAGGGAAAAAAAATCAATATGTTAATCTGTTTTTCAAAAGTTTTGCTTCGTTATTCAGAAAATAATGCATGTTGAGAAAGAGGGTGTAAATGACAAAGGATATTGTTCCTTTTCCATTACCACCGGTAGATGTTTTAGGAGTGAATTTGCTTTCTGGAGAAGAACCTCACTCAGTAGTGATAGTCTTTGTTTCAGCAAGAGGTGTTCATTGCTTGAGAGTTGATTGCTTAGACCTTCCTCACATTTTGAGATACAGCTGAGATAACATGGTGTTTATAATTCACTGCAGCTAAACCAGGAGTTTAAGCCTCTTGTTTTCTTATTGCTATTGCTACTCTTCCATACCCTTGTATCACAGTCTGTAAAAGTTGGTTTCTTTAGATAATAAAAACAACCAGTAAAGAGACTTCTTTAGTTATCTGGCTGCAGAACATAAATGGGGATTCTAAGGACAAAAGGTGGAATAGTGGAGCATGTGAATGCTGCTGTAACCAGCTACTGTGCTGTAGACTTCCAAAGAAAAATAGGCAAGGCTCCTGTAATATTCTGCATTTTTTTCTAAGGAAGTATTTGTTTGGAATGTGATGGTTTGATCAATCACCAGAGCAAATGAAATAGACCTCTGTTTTTATGGGCTGAAGGATGTATCAAAAATAACAAATTCAGTAGTATCAATGAAAAAATCCTACACAAGCGCCATCATCTTCCTAAGAAATATCAAGTTATTCTTGTGGTATCTTTCTCTTTTAAATTACATGCATCCTTGTCAGAGAAGCATCTACAGCTGATCTGACAACAAGTGGTTAGCAATTAAATAGGTCCTTTGATTTCTACCGTGCTGTCAGCTGATGATAGTTGGCTTGAAACATAACAGAGATTCTTGTGGTACTGTGTGATCTGTACAGCTCAGGATTGTGCAGAAGGGAAGAAAAATGCTCCTTTTCATTCTGGCATTGTACAGTAGCTGATCAGAGCAGCATAGTCTGTTTCTGTTAGCCCACGCTCATCTCTGATGCTTTAAAAAAAAAGTGACTGCATCTTTCTAAGGTAATTTCTGGATATTTTCACTGTCCTTGTCATGATTCACTTTCTGTTGTACCGAGACAAGCTGTAAGAGAATGGCAAGGCAGGTGGCAGTGCTCCTGACTGTTCCAAAACAATTCCAGCAGCTTGCAGTGCTTGGTGGTGTGGGAGTTAATCTCCCAAAACTGCCCTCATCCACAGCCTCATGGGAGCTGCACAAGCCATCGCATTTTCCTTGTCATTGCTACTGTAGGAGGAATGGGAATCTCATCTATAGTCATCTTAGGGGTTTGGAAAATGGTGCTTTCTCCTCTAAAATAAAAACAGATCAGAGCAATAGCCCATAACTGGAATGGCAACTGCTGCCCTGAGGTGTTGTGCTCGCTGGGAACTCAACCAAAGAGGTGGGACTGGGGGAGCTCTGCAAAGCCTGTGATACCAAACCATAGTGGTGATGGGGCTTCAGGAAGGAAAAAAGGAATTTCCTCCCTGTGGAAGAGATGATTCATGTAATGAACAGTCAGCTTCTTATATTTGGTGTGTCTAGTTTCCTTGCCAAACAGAAAGGAGTGAGGAAGTTATAGAAGTGAGGGAGTTATAGAAGCTCTCTTTATTGTATTTAACAGTTATTTGGTAAGACAGGACAAAAACCAGGTCTGCAGTATTTTGTTATATTGCCTGCTCAAAATTTAATGAACTGCACTTCAAAATGAATGTATTGAAATCTATGAGATACAGGTTTTCTAGATCTTTGGTTTCCTGTTGATCGGGCACTGGTTTGAAAGTGTACACTGAGGAAAATATAGCCAGACTACAGACCTGTGCTACTACTTCTCTAATCCTAACCTCTGCAAGGACAGAAGAAAAGTATTTTGTGGTGTGACTTTACCATTCCTATTTTAGATACATCTTTGTTACTTCGAAATCTTTGGGATAATTAGCAAGGCTAGGCATTTGTTAGTTTTTAAGGAAAAGTCCTTAAACCTTTAGTTCAGTCAGAGTACGTGTTTTGCTGCAGCACCCTGTAGGTCTCAAAAAGCACAGTAGGGATATGTAAAGGTCAGGATTTGGTGGAGTGTGTGCCAGTGTGCTCCAGGAGACTTGCACAAGCGAGCTTGTTATATTCTCCAGCAGTTCTGGGGAAAATTGCTAGTCTTGAATTCATGCTAGCTTTTTCATTGATCATCAGGAAATGTAATGTGGTTTGTATACATGAGGAACTCCTACTGAAAAGTCAAAACAAGATTGAATTAGGTGAGACTAGAAGGACTTGTTAGAATAGGCCACTCTAAGGTTCTTATGTCTGTTTGTAATGATAAATACCATGAGAACAAAATTGTTGTGTAGTTTCAAGTTCTTGAGTTGGAGGGACTGTTACTGGGTTTTTAGTGTGCTAAAATAATGAAATAACAGTAGTTGAAGGCAGACTCAACCCTTCTATTTCTGTCCTAGTTCTTTTTGCTTTGAGGTTTAACCATCAGTGTAAATAGCATCGAACTCCAAGACCTCTCCTTGCTTCGTTAGGGATTTCTAATGCTGTTATGGATACTAACAGTGGTGTTACTTGGACTAATCTGTTCCTACTGCAGGAGCAACACACAGTTCTGTGCTTCCCAGAAGTGCAAGTTTTATGGCTTCTGGTATGAGTTTTGTGGCCTGGATGAGGCTTTAAGTGGGCAGGGTTTCACTGTTGTGCAGGTGGGGCCTATTTAAATATATACCTGTGTGAGTTCCTATTGCCTCTGTGTAGACCTAGGTAAAATTTCAGGTGTGATAAGGTTGAAATTACTTGCATGTATGTTCTCAGCTTTGCCACATGCTTCCTTAAGTGCTGTTGGAGGAAACTTTAAAAGCTTGTCTTGTGTTTCCAAATCTTGAAGGCCTGCTTTGGATTGATCTATTGGATCTGAGCTACCTGTGGGGCTTTCAAGCTGGGGCACAGTATTTTTAAACTAACTTTTAAACTTCCAGAAAGATGAGTGCTATAATCAAATACGTAATTTCTCATGAGAATTCCCGATTTGATTATATTTTTCAGGGACACGGTGGTAGCTTACTACTGGGGAGTGCAGTTTTACACTGTTTGGTGTTAAAGCTGTCTTCAAACAGGCAGTGAGACATAACTGTTTAACCAAATGTGATTTTCCTAATACTAATAATTTATTATGGCTGTATGTAGGTAGTACAGTGGGAGCTACTACATAAGTTAATATCAGCCAATAAATGTGGTGGTTCATAAAGATTTTTGTCATTCAAGTAAGCAGAAATTATCTAAAGAGGTAAAGATTTAATAAACTGTAGACTCCATGTAGAGCACTAAATACTCCTGTTTAAGCAGGCTATAGAGTGGATTTACTACAAACACTATTTCTTGGGGTGGCTTGGGTGGTTTTTTGTGGGGTTTATTTTAGCATTGAGGAAAAGCATCTCTGCATTTTTTGGTTAACTGAAGACATCTTAGAATAATTAAGTGCTAGAACCTACTGCTAGCTTAGCAATACAGGATAATATGAGAAGAATTAGTTTTATTAATTCACTCTTGGAAAGCTCATCAGATTTCTGGAGCTTTGGAATAAATGCTATGTCATTTGCTTATTTATATCTGTGGTCCAACAATTTAGACTGTCATGGTCATGTCCCATTTATCTCCTGGCAAAGTCCCCTTCAGTCTGAGGCAAGACACCAATTGCTTAGATCCAGCTGATAACTTGACACAAGTGAGTGGAAAGCCTTGATATGGACAGAAGGACTGTCATGGGGTCATGATGTGCACTGCTCAGGATGAAATATTGTACAACAATATAATAGTTTGCTTAATTCACTTCTTGCCATCAAGCTGTGTGTCATCCCATCCCTCCCTCTCTCGCTGGCTGTAGCACTGATGTGGTGCAGTGATGAGCCATCTCAGCCAGTTAACCACTGAAGGGAGAAGGAGGAATCACAGTAGCTATTCCTGGGGCTCATCAAGGGGAGAGGCACAAGGATAGGATGGACTAAATTGCCAGGCTCTTTGTAGCTCCCCACCAAAAACTGCTTTGGCATTAGGATTTGTTTGCAAAGTGGTTTTCAGGAAAAAAGGAAACACTGTTTTGAGGGCTTTTTGCCATTTCTTCTTACTGAGACTTCACAATTTTCATAGTTCAAATTTTGTTACAGAAAAGCAGTTAAATTTAATTCAGAAAGCTGCTGACTTCGCTCTTCCTTACAATAACAAGATCTGGGTCAGGAAGACTGGAACAGGAATAACACTGATGAACTTGCAGTGCTTTACTTACAATGCAAAATTGCCATTTTACCCATATTACTGTTCAGTCTTTTGTTTCCCTTCCAAATCACTGTGTCTGAAAGGCCAGGTAACCTTCTGTTGATTTGTTTATTTTAGAAACATGCACAACTACAAAGATAGTTGATCAGATGATGTGCCCAGAACAACTTGTAATTCCAAAAATATCTGGTTTAGGTTGAGCGTCATGCTGATACCTTGGGAGTTGCCTGGGTTCATTTTTTTCTTTCTTCCTTCCTACCACTGAGTTTCTCTCTCCTTCATTTAGTTTTTTTCTACACAGCTCTTGGCTTTTCTTCCTCTTAACCTGTCAGTATCAGTGGGTATTTCCATTAAGTTACTGTAGTTCCAATTCTGCAGCCTAGCCCTCATTCTCTTGGATATAGGGAAGACAAACACTGAGTGTACGATTCACCTTTTTATTTCAGTGGTTTTATGAGGCAGTTCCACAGTCAACATCATAGATATTTTTGATCCACAGCCTTTGGGATAGAAAGTCAAGCAGCAGCTTATAACATGATGTCTGTGCATAATGTTTGGTGTCAGGAGACACCAGTCACCTACATATTGGCTGATACACGGCTGTGGTTATGTCAAAGTCAGGAACACTAAAGGTCTCTTCAGCACTGCTGACCTGTCTGAACACTTAAGATTCCAGTCAAAGGCACTTCAAACATCTTGTCTTTAGGTTATCTGTCCTACCTTTGAGGTTCCATACAGTATTAGTTTGTCTTCAAACTGAATATTGCCATCAGCATTCATTTTGTTGTGCAAACAATGGTGGCCTTTTTTTTCCTCTTCTAGATAAAATAATTGTTTTGTTCTTTCTGTTTTAAATGCTCTGGCTTGTTTTAACACAAATTCCATGTTTTGGTGTGGCATTTAAGAGAGAGAGGAAGGCTGCCCACGGAAAACCTGCTATGAAACTAGTTTAATCTCTTACGGGTTTTTTTGATTACTGATGTTTCAGCAGAAAACTAAGATATTATTTTGAAAAAGACCCTGACATGCATTTATAAAGGACACCATTGTGATGAGATGTGTTCCTGGCTGCTGAAAGTGCTAGAAAGGAATCTTTCTTGTGACTGTAAACTTTCATGCACTTTTCATAATAACAGCTCACTCGACTCGATTATGTCTGTAGCCACAGATTTGTCACATCTGGTCTTGTAGAGCACAGTTTGAGGGAGGGGAGAATGAAATAAAGATGCTTGGATTTAAATGCTGCTTTGCCTAAAGACATCTTCACTGGTGCTGTAACACTGGGAGGTGAATGACTACTGTGAACAGAGCATCCTCCTGGGATTGTTCTGGTCCTCTCAAAGAGCAAATCTGTCCTGTAATCAGTTAATTATTTGCATTGCACGTAGAAACTGTATTTATGATTTTTATTGTTGTTGCAATCTTCCTTTTCTGATAACGCAGATTACTGTTTCTGGAGGTTGAGTGTGTTTTGATTTTGAAAAACAAAAGGTGGATATTTTTAGCACAAACCTGCTTTCCAGGGTGCTGTACGTCACCACTTTGCTAAATGGCAGCAGGTTTTTGCCTCTGTGCTCTTGGGATAAAGGTGTGTTGCTTTTTGTAAGCGTTGATTTAAGGCCTGTTGGCTTTTTCCTAAACTATACTTAAGCAACCCCACTTCAATAACCATTTCTCAATGCTTTAGCTATAACTAAATATTTTAATTTGGGCAATGACTGACAAGAAGAGTATAATTTGTCCTTGAATTGCAGCATTCTTGCTTTTTGGTAACTTAGATTTCCTAACTAAAATTCTCAAAATAAATATTGACATGATTATAGGTTAAATAGTGCACCCAATATTTTATATTTAAGGTATTTCTTTCTATAGTTGAAAGTATGGGCAAATTAGTGCATGAAATAGATTCCACATGGAAATTACATACTAATGGTTATATACTAATCAAAAAATTAGACTCCTTCCACATGAGGTGGAAAGTCTGGCATGGTTAAGACTTGAGAAAAGAGTAAATAATTTTTGTTGGTATAAATGTGTTTGCTGGTTGCTCTTTCTAGTCTAGGATTATTTTAGCTAATGACATTTTTTTCTTTCCTACCTGTACTTTTGTTAAAAAACAGTTAATCTGTGGCTAATTGCAAAATGCAACTTAAAAACATCAGAAAAAATACTCAGGAAACATAATATATTTATTTTAAAAGAGAACAGATCTCAAACTAGTTACAGTGTAAATGACTGATAATTCAGACTTAGAGCCAGGAAAATATTTTCTGTCAATAGCACTGCATATTTCATGTTGAAATGTGTTAACAAGACATATGCTTATTTATAAAAGTCTCATCAAATTAAGTTTAAGAAACCAAAACTAAAGCTTTGTATTTTTTTTTTCTTCCTTCCTTCTCTTCCCCCCTTCAGCCTTTGGTGAGCATTACTGTTAGTTCAGAGCACTTGCAGAGGTCTAGTTCTTGCAAAAAGAGCAGCTGCTCACAGGCCTTCTGCTTGTTGTGTGTCTGGTTTGGGTTTTTTTGCCTAGCACCTTTGCATGTCCCCTTGGCTGTTTGCTTGTGTGTATTTATATTCTCTGCAAGGTAAAATGTATTTTGCATGAGAGTCAACAGTCTTTATCGTTGGTCTCCAAAAGTTGTTCATACTGCATAATAGTTCCCAGTAAGTAGGTGCTTTGCAAATATTTGAATAGCAGAGCAGCAAAGGAATGATAAATGAAATCAATCCTCCATGCCTCTACAGTAGCAGATGTCTAGAGCTGAACTAGTCACCCTTGACTCCAGTGGGAATTAAAGCACCTCTGTGCACTGAGCACATTATATCTTCTAGCCAATTTTAAACACTTGACCACGGCAAGGTCATTCTGGACCCAGTTTATTGTTGACTGGGTTGCCATTATGATAAGTTGGTAAGTGCAGCTGGGCCTTGTGCTTCATATCTTGTTATTTCCATTGTCAGTTGAATTCTGCTTAATTAACAGTTGCAGAATTAACTACTTATAACTTAAATGAGTGCATTGAATCTTTTAAGCAGCCTACAGTTAAATCCTGCAATCAATGTAATCTCTATCTGGGAAAACCAAAGTTTGTTGAAGGAGGGTAGAGGAAGGAAAGTGAAGCAAGTGAGAAATTATGTAGGTGTTTGCTGTATTTCCTGTACATCAGGAGTTGTTAAAGGATGATTTTTACTGGATAGGATGAAGAGAAGAGGTTAAGAGGCTGTTAACATCTTGGTATGAACACTTGAGGTGCTTTTGGTCACCGTATAGCTGTGAGCTGGTAACAGGCTCCGGCAGGCTGATCTTGGATATGATTTACACTCGTGAATGGGAAGTGTGTCAGAGCGACTGAAACAGTAACCAGTCTGAAAGGTACGTAGATGCTAGTGAAGTGTCTCGAGGTTGTTTTGGAAGTGGGATGTTTGTTTGGTTTTTTTTTTTTTAGTAAAAGCACACAAGTAAACTGCTTTGAAAGTGCCTACACTTCAGCTAGTGAAGGCCAGATTTACTTTTGGCTTTACTGCTTGGCCAAAGGCATTAATGTAAGCAGAGCACTTAAGCATACTGTTAAAAAGCACTTTGTGGCCAAATTCAGCCTGTTATTGAAATACATTAGTAGCACAATAAAAGAAGGCAATCTGTAATTATTACTCTAAGGTAAAAAGTAAGTTGCATAAATTTCTTTGAAACAATTTACTTAATGTTTTGAATGTTATTTTCCTCTTTATTGCACCAAATGCTTTCCATATACTTTTCAAGTGTTAACAGTGAAGTGGATGCTTTAAGGATAAATTATATTTTCCCCTAGGTTCTATAAAACTACAAATTTGCAGTAATTTGTAACCTCAGGAACATCTTTAAGCACCTTCTTCTCAAAGAATCTACTATAAAAATATTAAAATGACTAATTGTGTAAAGATGGGATCGATGCTATTAAAAAGCCTCATAAGCATTTCAATAATTTTACTGCAAATGCATTTCTTATCTCTGAGTGGAGCCTTAAGTCCTCTGGATGTTTTGCTTCTTCCAGAGCACTTGTTAAAATAGGGCTGAAATGTCTGGTGTGTGAGATGGTGTCAGGAACTGAAAGAGGAGTTATTGCAGTGATACTGGTTTTAAAAATTGTTCCTGTTTTTTCAAAAACAAAGACAATATATAGCTGGTGACAGTTTGTGGGTTGGCACTTCTGAAAACTGCAAATTGGACAATAGTTTTTTCATATCACACTCTCTCCAGCATTTGCTCTATCAGGAGATTCTTTAAATAGCAAAATCCATACTTTCTAAAGTTAAAGTTGTTCCTGTTTTTTGTCACTGACCTTTTATTACTTTTAGGCTGTAAGAGCTGTATATTTTACAGAAAAAGCACAGCTCATACAGTACCAATAGCCAGTAGTAAACTCATAGTTTAATGCTACCTTATGGCCATAGTGGATTTTTATTTTGGCTGTAATTTAGAGACATCTCAACAATTAATACTACCTCAGTTTGAAAGCTCTGACTTAAACCTTATTTGCAGAGATTCATTTTTCGTGTTCAAACCTCAATTAGGAATGTTGTCTAGCTAGTTCTTGGAAGCACAGATGTTCCAAAATTTAACACGAGTCAGTGGGAGCTGTTTCTGTTGCAGTCTCCTGAAAACCAGGTGAGAAGTACTCCGAATTGAGCACTCAAAAATCATGTAAGGTTGGGTGCAAAAGACCCAAGTGCACCAGCCATCCTTTCAAGGGAAATTGGTTTCTGACAAGTATGGTTGATAGACAAGAGCTGTTTTGTGGTTTAGATTTGTTTGTGAAACTGCCCTCCTTCTGAAACAGCTTGTACTGATGTCTCCAGCTCATGTGAGATGAAGTAAGCTATGCTGGCAGAGGTGTAATTTTTTGCTGGCATAAATTAGGCCTACTTTGTGGTTTAATAGTGATGCTGTCAAGTGCAGAGCTAGCTGTAACTGCATTACAACCTGAATAAAACTCATTTCCAGATGGTAAACCAGAATGAAATATGAGAATACAGTATTCTGTATATATGTTTCTTGTGTACTAACACTTCAAAAGAAGTAATGCAAATGCCTTCCTGATTGGTGCTAGTCCTTAATTCCACCTTACTGTTGAAGAAATTGGTCTGCTTTCCTTGTGGGATTCATCTGAGCCAGTTCTAGTCTCTTTTACATGTTTTATTTCATTAGGAAGAAACTGAGAAACAAAACCTCTGCTTCTTCAGAGAGATAAATCACCTTGATTGTGAATACAAAACAATTCACAAACTCTGGTTCCTCTTGAGTCTGTTTGCACAGCAGGTGATGCTCAGGAGCCCTTGTGTTGGAGGAAATGAATGACCTTTTTTCTTAGGCAATGGGCAGACATGCACCAAATACTTGTGCTTGCTTTTAGATCTTTCAGTCCTAGGTAAGTACAACCACTGCTGCGGTTAGAGAGATCACAGTACGACAGCATCTGTTTATCCATCATTCAGTATTTTAAGAGATTAGTCCAAGGCTATTCTTAGCACTGGCAGATAGATGGTAGGTTATTTTAGAATATGTATTTATTCAGTGTTTTCTTTAATGGTATCTGTGTTAGTACTTGAGGTCACTTGAACTAGCTAGGGCTGTATGAGTCATTTTTATCCCGTTGACTTGACACGTTGTGATCCTAAACATTTTTTTACCTTTTTTTTTTTATTATTATTTCTTTTTTCCCTGTATTGTGACCCTATAAAAACGAGACATTCCTCATGTGCCAAGTACAGCTCTGAAAATTGGCTTTACTTGATCTGTCTTGCCTTCTGGGCTTATCTACTACTAGACAGTAGAGGTGGGAGGGAGACAGTACAGGGAGCCTGAAGACAGGAAGATGTCCTTACAGTGCTGGCAGCCTTCCTGTGTTTGAAGCCTGCAAAGATGTCTTCAGTCTAGGGGAAGCAGAGACAAGAATTGGAAAGATAATCTTCCTAGCCAAAAGTTCAGCAGAGCTTTTGGTTTCACTGCTGTTTGAATTCAAGTTTTAGAGTTTGTGATATAAAGTTTGTTGGCTGATAAAGAGTTGGACATAACTGCTTCTGTAAGCCTAGGCAAAGACAGTGTGTGTCACTATTTGTTGCTTCAAACTAAAAAGAAAAATTCAGCACTAGGTTTATAGAACTTCAGAATCGTTGGAGTAAATGGGTTTTTTTCTAATATCTGGCTGTCCAAAAAAGGATATATTCATCTTGCATTTGACAAATACACAGTTTTTTAAGTCTTCTTTTATATTGAGACAGTAAATTTACCTGGGAAAAATGTGTAAATATTGAAAACTTGTCATACAGACTTGAATTAAAGAAGGATATTTTAAGACAAAAGGAAGCCTAATGCTTTTCTTTTAAATTATGTATACTTTTTCAGTCTTGTTGATGCTTAGGCATGGCAGTTCTTAGCCAAGAATTGAGGATTATTCTATTTTCTTGATGACTGCTTAGCCATTATACGTTTTCTTGCTGCGAGTAGATGAAATTCTATTTACTTGGGCATTAGAGAAATCTCATCCATTCAGGTTCCAAAAGGTAGCATGAGACAAAAAACCATGTTGTACAAGGCTCTGCTTAAGTGACTCTGAGGCAGCCGACTGTAGTGAATTCTAAAGCAGAAGTTTAAATGAAGCTTAAATTGATAAGCAACTGATAGATATTGATATGTAACTGATTTTAATTCTATTTTGTATGTAATGAAGTCAGTACTAAATAGGAAGGTCCAGTGCATGCCAGTCTCCTCTGAAGATTCTTGACAGTGAGCTGGCAGGCAAGAGTTTGTTTTTTAAGAGAGATCCTTTTTTAAATCCCCTTTGTCAAGCTCCATCTGATAAATTGCAAAGCAATGCACTAAACCAGCATTCTTTTTCCTAAGTTAAATAAAGCAGCCTTAAATATCCTGGATACACAAACTGGAAAATAAGTTAATCAAACCAAGTTTTATATTTGACATCATAATATTTTTTTTAAACAAAGGAAGTATTATCTGAAGACTATAATCAGTTCAACTCACAAACATGCTTTAAGATTTCAAAACTAGTTCTTATCTTCCATAACACTTTTTAATTAGGGGACCAGAAAAGGAAAACAGGTCTTTTTTTTGCTTTTTTTGAGTCTCAGTTGGTTTCTCAACTCTGAATGACCCATCTGTTCAAATTTATTAGCAGAAATTAAGAAAATATTCTGTCTGCACCTGAAAAACAAGTTAGTTACCTAAAGCTAGTTTTGCAGTTCAGCAAACTCGGGGTTTTTAAAGTACTTTCATGCTGGCAGCAAAAGTCAAATGTCAAAATAGGTTTATGTGCAGGAGGTTCAGTCATTAGTTCTGGTTACTGTTATTTTTCATTTTGTCATATGTTTTACGAGGTATTGAAGTTAAAATTTCATTAAAATTTTAAAGTACATTTTTGGATTAATTTTTCTTCACTTTGTAATAATTACATCTCAGACTGCAAGCAGCGCTCCCAACTCGATGGGCTCATAGTCCAAACACTTTAAGCTAAGGAATTGTGGAAGGAAACATTTATCTGCTGCTTCTACTTTCCTGCAACCTCACGGTGAGCAGGTTTGGCAAGTCATCCGAAAGAACAAAAATCCTTTTTTTGGCACGTTTCATTTGTGTTCTAGCTCTGGTTTGTCACACAGCTGACCACATATTCAGGTATGTCAGAAGGGGAAAAATTTTGGTGCAAAAGCAGAAAAAAATGGGGCAGGTCTGAAGTGTTACTCTTGCGGTGATGGTGGCAACACTGACTTGTTTGAAGCATAGGCCTTTGTATGTTTTTCTGAGAACACCTGTGGCTCACTGAGCCTGTTTTCTTGTCAAAAGCTTTCTTGTAACTAGACAGAGGTGTTTCTTCTAGATTTCCTGTAAAGTGCCCCAGTATTAACTGTGCCTTTTCAGTCAAATTTGTACAAAATCATAAATGCTATCATAAATAACGGTGGGGCATCAAATACCAGAAATAAAAGCCTGAGTTTACAAGCTTGAAGCAGATACTTTTAATCCATCCTTGGTTTTGTATGTTACCTGATGGATTAAAACAATGAGCACAATCCTTAAGTTGCTGCATGTGAACTTCCCTGTCTCCTTATGTCTTGGAGGTCCAACACATCACACCTGATCCTGCAGCCCTTTCACTTTTCTGCTGCTGTAGAAATTAGTAGTAGAAATCAGTGGCTGTGTTGTCATTAGTGCAGATTACTGTTACTTCTCATTTTATGGTGTATTTTGCAAAGTATGGCAGCTTGTGGTCTCAGTCTTCTTGAGAAAAAGGGCAGTAGCTTTTACTGTGAGTTTCTCTTTCAAAGAAAAAGTTAAAAGAAGTTTTTCAAATCTTTATAATAAAAATCTTTTAAATTAAAACTAAGGGCAGTATTTCTTTTATAACACTGTTTTTCAGAAAATATTTCTTAGACTGAAAATGGGAAAATGAGTATGTGTGCACAGAGGAACGGGGAGGGCATGAGGGTGCACATTCCAGATCGCCTGTGCTGGTGTGGTGATGCAAAGCAGCTGTGAGTTAACTGGCCCTTCTGCTGTGCAGGCAGCCTGCCTCTGGTCCCAAAAATATTGCTTGGTTTGGTACCACGTAGCTTCAGCTTTTCAAAAATGCAATGTTGTGCTCACTGTGGGTGCATTATTCAGAACTCTTAATTTTTTTTTTTTTTTTAATTTGCATTGGAGAGTTTGCTGTGTTCAGGTTAGCATTAATGGTTGAAAATGCATGTTGGTAGCTCAGAGCTTTTTTTTATTAAATTATTTATGTGTATATGTAAAATATGTACATATGTATATTAAATTCTTGCTTAAGGGATAAATTAAATCATTAAATGTTTTTAATTTGGATTTTCACATATGGAGATAATCAAAAAGCTGGATTTTCTTTCTCATACTGTTCATTAGCAATACATAACCTGAGTCAAATGTCAGTGATGAGAGAGAATTTCTCTGGGGTGGTTCTGCTCTCTTAGTTGTGGAAATGTGATTCCTGAGTTCAAGAGAGGAAATGAGTGGCAGCTGATCAAATACTGTCACCAACCACCTCATCATGGGAAATGCTTTTTGACTGGATTTGGAGCAGTGTTACCATGGCTAGTATAATAGAAACTGCTGCAGAAAACTTTGTGTCATTACCGTTTGGTTTTGCCTTTACAGTTCAAGAGATGTTTTGTTGTTGCTGTGCTTACTGAATGACAAAGTTTGGCAATTTCTGTTTGATCTCCTTTCAGAGGCATTGTGGCATTGGTGCATTTTCAGATTAACAGCACCAAAACCACTGGGGTTGCTTTTTATTTATGGACTATAAAAAGTATAAATAGAAAGCGGATTTATGTCATCTTGCCTATTGAATGTGTCCTATTGTCCCCCTAAGCTTGTAAAATCCTCTGATAGCAAAATTGTGACCTGTAAACAGAGGAAAAAGGTTGTGCGATTATATTATGTTGCTTTTAACAAATTTTATTTCATATCAAGGGATAAAGAAGATATTTACCTTGAGTTGTATAATTATCTCAACTTTCAATTTAGTTGGACTAGGAGGGTGACAGGACTTGGGAGACAATAAGCCCCTGATGGCTCTGCTACACCCTCCCCTTAAACCCTTCTTCTTCTGCAGGACTGGGAAGGTTTTCTGGAGTTTTGAAATAATGTGCAGTAATTTAAATACTTGGCCTTCAGCAAAATGAACATTGCAGTTGTTATATTTGAGCAGTTAATATCTCATAAGTAATGATAACAAATTAATGAAATTTTGTATGTAATATTACTGCCAAAATGAATTGAGATTCTATGAGGAAAAAGAATATCCAGAGCAGTAGCAAAACCCAGTTCATTTTAACCATACCTGGATACTTGGTCTTTCCCAAATACTAAATGAGTGGCATGTAAACTCAGTAAACTTCAGTTGCCAGAAGCTGCAGATGATATATCCTAACAAATGTGTATTTTAATATCTGTGAGAAGGGGAGATGAATGCATATTTAGAAACTATACATAGGAGAAATCAGTGACCATGAGATGGACAGGAAAGTGCTAGAACAACCTATAAACAATCCCAGATGTCTCTTTTGAGCTTGCTACTCAGCTTGGGCTCTTTGGTTTCCTAGGGACTTAAGGCCTTTCATTTCTCCTTCCAGCTGTCATAGTGTCTTGACCAGCAAGAGCTTCTGCTTTTGCTCTGAGAGCATTTTTATAAATGAAGCCCATACAATGGCTTCATGCAGCAAAAAACTGTCTGGATGGCATCCTGTTGTGAAGGAGTGTTTGAGATCACTTAAAAAATCATTGGCAAGGGTATCAGCAAAAGCCAGATTTAATATTAAGCGACAGCATGACAAAGTTCATTGGCAAGATTCACTCTACTACTCACAGAATGGTTAAGGCACAGCAAGGAAAAACAAGCAACAACAAAATCAAGCAAAATCCAGGCAATCAAAACAGAAATGAACTGTGAACTGTCTAGGGATGTCTGTGTTTAGGTGCATGTGATAAAAAGGCAGTGAGGGTGAAGGATTAAAAGGAATATGGCCTAAAACAACATTTAACAGTACTTTAACTTTGCTTACACCTTTTACCTTAAACCAAGTAATTTAACAAAGAAACAACGCTTAATTTATACCTAACTTAACTTACACCTTAAACTTAGTTTATGACTTAACCATGACAATTTAACAGAGGAATAACACTTAGTAGCATTTAACCTAACTTGTAACTTTGAAGTTATAGTTAGCAACTCAGTAAAAAAACACTTAGCAGTATTTAAGTAAGGTTAAGCTGTATGTCACAAGCTTGCTTACTTACTGAATCTCTCTTCAATATCCAAGGTATTTAAACATCTGAGAAAGCAGCATTCCTCTCAGATTTGCTGTAGCATATATGCATGTGTGTGCTCACAGACATAAAGATTCAGTGCAGACAAGGCACTGTGAAAATTCCCCTCGGAGGTCAGTGAAATATTCAATGCCCTGCATCTCCTGAGGGATGAAGGGTTGAGCCTTAAGGAGTGGAGGTATTGTTTGGTGATCCTCCAAGTTTGGTAAACATGAGGGTTCTCTGAGAGGCCCCACTCAGAAGGAGGTCACTGGTCACAGCCACTGCACCCCTGAAGAGCTCCAAGGACTCATTTTGGACCACTGTTTATAGGGTCACAAGAGAGTTGGCTTTAGTCATAAGTGTTTCATCCTGACCACAGTTTGGGTCAGCACTTTCTTTGAAAGTGTAAGAACAGGAACATTATGCTGTTCAGCCAAGAAAAAATTTCCAAGGCTGTTCATAAGGAAAGCAGGAGCTCATTAGCCATTTCTGGGGGCAGTTAGTGTTTCTGATAAGCCCAAGAGGAGCTGAGCCCCGGTGCTGTTTTCAAGGCTGAGGTCTAACGAGTATTTCTCAGATCACAGTGCAGCCTGGAAAGAGGATGGAGTAGAATGCACCAGCACAAATCCTGATTAAAACCTGGAAAGCTGATAAACCTCACAGGTGACTACAGACCTATTAGCCCAACCTCAAGCATTACACTACTTTGAAGTATAAGATTATATGGTAAATGCAAGAGGAATACAGTGCAACAACCAAGATGCACTAGAGAGAGGTGAATGGAGGGACTTCTCTAAACCAAGCAAATGCAGTTCTTACCCATTTGTACTTCTAGGACAATATTTTACATGGTGCTTACATGCAAAGTTATTATTTCTCCTGAAGGATAGGAGATTTAGGTTGAGGCTAAAAAAGTTTCATTTAGCTGCAGGCTAAGACATGCTGGCAGAGCAAGCTCTGGCCCTTTTGCTCTCCAATTACTCTGGTCCATGTTACCAAGAGCAAATGCTGCACCACTTTACAGAGCACGGAAATACGGGTAGTGTGACCTTCATGTATTTCCAGTGTCACTCTTGGTCAGTAAATTAACTTTTTTAATTAGATTTATATAATGCAAATAGTATTGCTGCTGTTTGCAGAAGTTTTGCCTCACAGCTCCAGCCTTCACCTAATGCATAGTCAGAGATGGCCAGAAGGAATCATGCTTTAATGTCATCTTCTCACAAGTCAACAGTATTCTAAATAGTAACATATTTGTGATGTTGGAATGTGACAGCACATTAAACCCCCTTTGCAGTTGGTCATCTTTAATAGTTGCTGCTGCTACTAATAATGTGAAATGCATTACCTTCACTGTAGCAGTGTAAAAATAGGCAAAAAATTGGCTTTTCTGCATTTGTTGTAAATTGGGAAAAGTAATGAGGCCCATCTGATGCTTTAAATTGTTGCTCTATGGCATTTGTTCTGCATACTCCCCAGGTTGTTTTTTTTTAGGCAGGATGCTCTTTTAAAGCCTTTCTCTTTATTAAGCAGCAGAGTATTATAGGCAGAATGGTTCCTTAGGTTTCTTTTCCCATTATACTTTGCCCTTCTGTGTTGGAGAGAATTTTTTTCTGTTGATTTTCGTTTTTCAGTTATAGCATTCAGGTAAGGCTACAACCTCTCCTTGTTTGTTCAACTGCTTACTGGAATCTTACACTTAATTTCATGAACTCATTTTTCCTATTCAGAAATTCTATACTTGAAAAACAAAATATTGAAAGCTGTTATGAGAATCATTATTTAATAGACTCCTTTAGTTTGTTTTCTGGTTGGTTGGCAAGTTTGATTTTTCTCCAAATCTGAGTAAAATGATTCATGGAATATAAGTGTAATTTTATTTCGTTTTGTTCTTCCTTGTTGAATTCGTCTTCTAGAATCCACAATAAATAGATTATTTAGAAACTTAGCAGAACATCTGTCTGAGTTGTATATTTTACTTTGTGTATAAAATTGAACTTATGTTCTTTAAACCTTTCCCTATGTCATAATAAATACCTGGTACCTCCTATCATCTTCCTCTTTTTAGTCATTCTTTTGTGAAGCTTTTAGGACAAAACCAAGTGAGCTAAAAGTTTATCTGTTGCCAGATAAGCATTTTGTTTTTTAATTAGAAAAATACAGACCAGATGGCTATCAGACCTTGTGACAAGTGTGTATATTTTAAATCAGTACTCCAAACACTAATTGAGGATGTCCATTGATATGAAAGATTATCAAAATGCATCAAACTCCCAGCAGAAACTTAAGTTTCAAGATGACGTGATATTTTTGCTCAAAAAATAAAACATTATTTTATCAGATTTGTGGCAAGCTAATAGCTTGCAAATTGTTCTCTGAGCTGTGTCCCTTGTCTTGTTGTCCTCTTAACAGTTGCATTTGCAAACGAGCATGAGCTCATGTGTAAAGTGTGCCTCACAACTCATCCAAATATGAAGAGCTTACAGTCCTTTACAATTTCCTATTGGACTGAGATAGGATTTTATTTTTGTGTGCCATTTGCTACTAGAAGTGTTTAGCTTGTCAAAAATCTCTAGTACAAATAAGTCATATTTCTATTATTCTATTTCTCATTTCATTAATGGGCATTAATGTATTTGTACATATTTTGGCATTTGACCTAGCTTTTAGGAGAATGAGGGATTATCATGGCAGACGTTATATCTGAGCTGCTTAATTTATTTTTGGCCTTTGATTATTTGGCTCATTATAAAGTGTTAATTTTTGCACTCATTGAAATGTGTAAGGAGATTCATGAGAACTTTAACCAAATCTGTGGAAATGTGACTTAATGCTTGTCTGACAGTATACAGCAGCTGTTCTGGATATTCTAGACTGTGCAAATGTCCAAGAGACTTAAAAGACTTAAAGATTTGCATCAAAATAACTGGGAAGGAAATGTCATTTAAGTGCTTTTTTTCTAGGTTCTTTAAACCCTCACATTCCAAACTGTCTAAACGGGAGTAATAACCAAGCTATAAAACCCTTTGTATAGATTTTTAGACCTTCATACTCCAGATTTAAAAATGAACGCAAATGCTCTTTGAAAACCATTTCTTTGCTCTGTTTTAGAATTGTGCTTGGTATGTCACAATATCCTGTCCAGAGCTTTCTTGAGTATGTCACAATATCCTGTTTTCCACGTGGATGCATGTACTACAGACCTTTCCTGCCCAAACAGATCCTTTTCCTGTGAAAAACAGCAGCTAAGGAGTCTCATGAAAATATCTGGGGTCTGCTGTGAATTTTTTGATTTTAGTTTGTTTTTTTAAATTCAAAGGCAGACCATAAGACTTCAAAAAGGTCTTGCCACTCTTTTTGATAAAATGTGAAAGCTGTAATTGAGGTGTTCATTTCTCAGTATTGCTAAATATGATATATATTCAATACTTTTGTGGGGTATTTCAGATATTCTGTGGTTAGTACTTAAGGAAAAGTATGCATTAAGGCAGTTTGGAATACTTTTGGTTCAGTTGGGCCTACTTTTCTAGTATTAAGTTACTGAATTTTATTGAAAGCCAGAAATCTAATGGCAGGCATCACCTGAACTGTAAAAACACAAAGCTGCTCTGGTAATTACTGGTAGATATTTTGAGACATTTAAAATTTAGATTATTTTGTGTAGCTGCCTGGCAGAAAGGTGGTTTAAGTTTGTTTATTTGTTTTGGTTTTTGTTTGTTTTTTGTTTTCTGTTCAAATACCTTGAATTGGAATGGTTCTAGAGACTCAGAAAAAGCTAAATGCCTTAGCTTCTGTTTTTCTTAGTCATATAATTGCATTAATTTTGGGACTTGATTCTGAATAGGTAACTGGAAATTCCTTATATAGAAGTCTTCTATGCCTTCTAAAGTATAACACATGGCAAAATTTTTTTTAAAAGCCTGGATAGTTTTTTACCTTGCAGGGTAGCAGGGGGAGGCAGGGGAAAGAGAAGAATTTTTTGTGTGATTGAAATGATGAAAACCTCATTTAAAACAAATTAAGGAATATTTTGCTGAACTGATTTATGTCTCTACAGCAGAACTTAGCTTAACCTTTTATTTCTCTTGCAAGAATGGGTTTGAGCATAATTTAAACTGTCAAATGACATTTATCAAATGATGGCTTTGCCCTGTAACAGGCAAATGTCTTCCACAAAATTGATTAGCTGCTGACCTCATCCACCCTTTTCAGACCCTTCAAGGTAGATTTCAAAGAGTTGTAAAATAATCACTTCACTTTCAGTTTATACTTTAGCACAAGGCGTTTACTGTCCTGGTAGCAATACCACATCTGGGAAGGAGAGGATGTAAATGCCTGTCTATAGCTCTGCCTGTCACCACTTGGCCTGTTGTGCTTTAGCCTAAACCTCTACTCCTTACAAAATAGGAGCAGCTTTGGAAAGGTCTTTTTACAGGACAGTAGAATGAATAAGATTAAGAAACTTTATCTTCTAGGTGACTGTGCTTAGTTATCAGGAAAATTCTCTGTTTGGTAAGACCTGCAGGTGTTCAGTATCAAGAAGGTGCTGCATGAATGAGAAATAAAGTCCTCTGAATGTGAAATTTTATACTCCAAATAGTTTCCTCTGTTGTGTTCTTGTTCTGCAGCCTGTTTTGTAAGACAAATCCACTAGAAGCCTATAGGCTGCCTTTCATAAGCATTAAACTATCAGTAAATGAATTAACTGTGCCATTGAGGAGGTCTGTGGCCTGTTCAAAATGGTGACTTTGTGTCTGAACTAAAAATATGGTTTGATATTTTCTCTCTTCAGATCTCTGTGCAAGTTTCTTTCCCAAAGTAGAAGCTGTGATGCAGAAAGTAAAACTCTGAACATAAAAATCTCAGAACTGCTGTTGATGTTAAAAGTTCAGTTCTATTTTTATACCCCAATATAGTTTCTTTCTCCCGAAGTCTCTACTACTCCCACTTCTTCCAAAACCAGTGTTTAAAAATACACAGATTTGTGAAAAATGCACTTGACTTTCTCCTAGAGTAACAAACCAGTTGTAGGTTGTTTGTCTCAACAGATCAGACTGCTGTGAATTAGCTTTCAGTACAGAAAGAGAGCTGGGAGGTAAACAACTGAAAAGAAAGTAGCACTTCCACAACTTCTTCCACATCCAGCAACAGGAGCAGCAGGAATTTTCCTGTGTGTGAAACTGCCGAGAGCTGTAACTGCGATTGAGATGTTTTATCAGGCTGTTCAGTGTGAAAACAGCTCATCCCTCCATAGTTTCAGCAAGTCTGGTGGGCTGATACGTTAAAAGAAACACTATCTATGCTGTATACTAAGGCTGCAACATTAAATGCAAAAAGCCCAATAGAATATAAAGCCTTTAAATAGGAAGAGAGTTTCAAAAGAAACTAGGCACTGCTAAGTAGTCTGAGTGTGATTTGTGGTCTGCTTGGGATTAAATTTTGGACATTGTGTATTGCTTTATTGGGGTTCTTTATGTTTTGGGGTTTTTTTTGTTTGGTTGGCCGGTTGCTTGGTTTGTGTTTTTAAATGTGTAACACCAGCTGTAATATGTTACACTGATTTCTTGCTGTAACATCGTAGCAATACGAATCAGCTTGTATCTATTGGAAAACAGGATTGTTGTTCTGACTCTTCTAGATAAACATGCAATATATGCTGTAAATTGCCTTTATTATATGCAGTTTAAATATCTCATTGTCTGCTTTGCATACAAGCAATTTATTGCTGCTTATGTTCTGACAGAATGAAAACTAATGTTTAATTATGCATTGCCCTCGTAATGTGGTGTTTAGGGTGAATGTATCTGAATTAAATAAGGGCCATTAATAACGCCTAACAATTTATGATATATTCATTGCTTGATTTCAAATCATATCAATTAGAGAAGCTTATTTGAAATGTCACCAATATAGGATGGCTTTGTGGGAACACCTCTCTGTGTGCTAATTTCAAAATCATTACCAGCTGAGTCTTACTATTTATTCAGTGTCCAGTAGGCCTTTATTATTCTCTTATTTGCAGTTTAATTACAACCTCTGTTTTCCTGACAGTGTGAATTCAATCCTAAACCTGCAGGAGCAAAATGAGTTGCAATCACTCGGTTTTTGCCTGAAAGCTTCTTTTTGCTTTGGCCCTCTTCCACCTCCCATGGCCGAGCCACCACTCTGAGCCACAGTTTTTTAAAGGGGCAGTGCTGGTCTAAGGCTTTTAACATTCTTCTGTCTTAAAGCTTTTAAGTTGGGAGATGTTTCCAAGTCGCATAACCACCTGTGTTTATAGTAATATCACAGAAGATGCTGAATTAATTACTTAAAGGGAGGTTTCTGGGTCACTTGTTAATATTGTGTGTGCATGAGTTTACGAATGTTATTAATACACCTGAGGTATTTATACATATATGCATGGTTACTGTGCAACTAACACTGTAGTCATTCATATTTAAAACAATACATTCTCTAAGGCTATTTTACAGGATTTGAATTCCTCAAAGGTACAGCAACCATTGTCCTTTTCAAAAAAGACAAACTGCAGCAAAGCTTTGCATTGGCAACAATAATTCAAGGCAATTAAAGGATGTAAGTTGCAGGACTAGAAGAATTTTCCTTTTCAATATGATGCACATGCATTTATTATAGAGATGCTATACATGAGGATTCTCAGAAGTAATTGCAGTTAAATTAATGTTTGATCCTGAGTCTTCTGTCCAGTGAGCTCTCTTTGCTTCATTTATGCTTTGCAATTATCTCTTGTGGGAAATTTTCTTGCTTATGATTTTATTACATTCAAAAGCACTCCTTAGAGGAAAATGGGTATTTCTTATGTAATTATTATAGCGATTGTAACACAGTTTCTGTTGTAACTTGGAATATTGAACTTTCATCCTCACACACATATCTCATTTGCTATTGCTAAGGGAGCTAACTGTATTTAATGGGTAACATGAAGAGATGGGCATAATACTTGCCAAAGGTATCACATGCATCTTAACATACCTTCCATTGTGCTTAACTTTCAAATACAGAAAAGGAAGCAAAATATTCATTTGAGATAATCTGGAAGACTCAAATTGTTTTCTTTGCATTTCATATTTAGCGTCTTTTAGATGTGACTGTTTCTTCACACAGTGATGGCAGAGTAGAGAATTGATCCTTCTGACCTTTCCCTTTTTTTTTTTAGCTTTTCAAGAGCTGTTTGTGGGG
>VXBI01007947.1:1620773-1711227 GCA_013397375.1 Toxostoma redivivum | reverse complement strand
TCCAGTTTCCACCAAGATCTAATGACACAGGTATTCCATTCTGTCTTGTGTGCATTTTCCAGTCTGGCCTCATCAAATCTATCCAAAAATGTGCCATTGCGCAAAGAACCAGACCTTGTATTTGAAAGGTTTAAATTAATTAATGGTCTGTGCTGCTGGGATATACCATTACTGAGCTGGTGTTCTATACCAAAGGTCACTTCTACTGCGTATTCATCACCTGATTTTTTATTTTCCTATTCTGCTAAACAGGAATTCCCAAAAATATTAGAGAAATTACTTTTACTCCACCTCAGATTTGGATGAATCTTAAAAAAAATAAAACTCCGCTCAAAGCAACCAACCAAAGAGGCAAAAAAAACCCCAAAAAAACCACCAAAACAAACAAAAAACAAACAAAAAAAACCCCACAAAAAACAACAAAACAAAGAAAGCACCCTGAAAAATTCATACCTCCTGAAAAAACCAAAACAAAACCATCAATCCTTCTGTTAGTGGGAATTTTTCTGCTTGATTGGAGAATGGGGAGAATGTATGTTCACATCTTGTAGGGAACTTCTTAGGAGAAGTATTTTGGAATATTTTTCTTAAAATCAAAGAATCCCCAAAGTACACACATAAAAAGGCTTTTTCATTCCACTGTGTAGGTGATGCTTGCTTGTAAGGCCTACAGGCACAAGTAAAACTGTGCCATTACGTAGCACAAATTTAAATATCCACAGCACGAAAGCTAATCTACAGATGATGTATGCAGAGAAACTTTATATCAGCAAATTAAGAAAGCAAGTACACATAAAAATTTGATCAATGCCGTTTTGATAATCTAAAATGCAAATTTTGTTGTTGTAGATAGTCGAAGATGTTTGAATTCAGCATTTTTGGCAGTATTCAGCAGAAGGTGTTCTTGGGATCATTTTTGTCTGGAATGTATATGCATGTACATTTCTGCTACTCTTCGTTCAAGTGTGAAATGGCAATCTGAAAGAGATGGTAATTCTGTAAAACAAACTCAGAATTTCATATCTCTGTGTAATATATCTACATGTCCCTAGTTTTATTTGTACAGCAGCTAGACTGGTTCTGCAGACTCAACTGCCTTGTGGCTTCAGGGTGAGATTGATGTACGGTGGTATCAGCTTCAGTAAAGAGCAATGTATGTTGGATGTAGTGATTTTTCAGTCAGCATTTTGTTATTTTATGTTGTATTTAATGAGGTGTCAACATGATTTATTAGGCTTGTACAGCTGTGTTTTCAAAAATTTATTGGAGTTTCTTCTTTCACTCCCTTTGGAGTGGGGAAAGAGCATTTTCCCTACAGCTCTGAGGAGTGGAGCACTTTGAGCTCATCCCAGACATCTTTCTCTTTCCTTTCTCTGCTCTACTTATAGCTGCCATGCTTGTATCTAGAACTCTTCAGGTCTTTCCAAAGAAGCATTTTGTAAAATTCAACAGATATTAGCAGTTTTCGTGTGAGCTGAAAGGATCTGAATGATAAAAATGAGACATAGCAGGGAACATTACTGGGGCTTTAAAGTATTGAAAGGTAAGGAGACCGCCTGACCTGCCTGCCCATGTTGGTTTCTTTCTTCTGCTTAAGAGCTAGAAGACTCTTCACTCTTTTCCTATTTTGTTTAACTTCAGTTCTTCTGAAGGTCATACTTGCAGGGAGTGCATTTGGTTTATTCCCCAGTATTTTTAATACCTGCTTCAGTGGAGGTTTCTCCAAAAGCCTCTCTAAAGCAGGGCAGCATTTACAGGCTTAACATCTTCCTAGTTGGAAAACACTGGTGGATAAGCAGTGCTAGGGAGCAGAGGAGCACACCACTAGTAGTGTTTCTACATCCATTCTCAGTGTGCATTTCCATTCTTAAAGCAGGGCTTTCCTCTAAACCCCATAGACAATTGCTGAGAAAAAATGTGTGCTGTATGAGCAAAAAGATTTGACTGGGTAAATTGAGATGTGTGACCAGGGTGTAGAGTGGCGTAAAAACATGGATAAAACGTATGTCATGGGTATTTGGTGACTGTTGTTGTAATGGGTATCTCTTTCATGGATTGGAAGGACCATTGCAAGCTTAACAATTCTGTCTTGTATTTATCATATTTTAGTTAAACTTAAGTAAAGTAAGGGTAGGCTAATACATGCAATACTAAAAACATACCTACAAACTAGTTCGTGGTAAAGTTGTCTACACTTTATAATAGAGATGTGGTCAGAAGTAATTTACAAATACGAGTGGAAAAATCCTAATCTGGAGAATACTAGTATGGTTCATTTCAAAGCTAGAAAGAGTAGGTGGTCCACATAAACGTAAGAAAATAAAGAAAACTTTGGGACTTAGGTGCATCTCTAAGCAAAAATTTATATTTAAATTATTTGTCCAATGTGAACAATCAAAGAAATGCCTGAATACTTGGGACTTAAAAAAACTCGTCTGAGTTTTGCACTGGTGTAAGAAACAAACTTCTACTTATTGAACTGCAAGTATGTACATTTACATGGATGGAAAATTTCACTTCGTTTTCTATAAGCAGTTCAAGACACAGGCATATAAGATTACTTCATAAGCTTCAGGAGTAAATAGTCATTGGAAGCTGAATTATCTTTGAAAGCATAGCTTGACTGACGAAACAAGAGGGCTAGGAGACACTTTTGCTGGCATTGTCATCGACCTTCCATAAAAAGGATGTTCCAGGTGCTCTTTAAAGCACTTTTTAAATTTCTGAAGCAAGTCTAAATATGGAATGTTGCTTCTTCTCTTCCAAATGCTGCTTCTTCTTCTTCTCTTGTGATTGCATTTGATCTGCAAAGAATAACACTGCTTTTGCATTCTTCCATTACCTGCATTCACTCCTGGGATATATACACAGGAAATAATAGACTTTCAGAATTAAAATATATATGTCGCATCTTTGCAAAGACAGCAGCAACTAAATGTATTCTGTTTTCTCTAGATCAATGAACTGAGCCATGTTCAAATCCCTGTTATGTTGATGCCAGATGATTTCAAAGCATACTCAAAGATAAAGGTGGACAATCACCTTTTTAACAAGTAAGTACAAGTAACAATTTTGTGTAGAAGTGGATAGTGGCAGTGATATTTTTATAAAGTACTATGAACTCTGTTATTTTTCAGTGCATGGGACTGAAGTTTTGATGATTAAGTTAATCCCGAGATAAACACAACCATCTGTGCTGTTCTAAAAAGCAACAGCAAAGGTTGCTGGGTAGAATTTTTCCTCCATATGGTTTATTATTGCCTTATGAGTATCTTAGATATTGAAGGTGATCCATTCTTGATGTGATTATTTATGGTTGATATAAGCATTTATTTGTGTGTTTTGAAAAACATAACTTCATGTGCATGTGCTCTTTATGAAGTGTAATATTTGAATAAGAATGAGAATCTAAAGCCTATATCAAATGTGAATAATGTTCAGATTTTTATTTTCCATAATACAAAATCATACCCATCATATAGAGGCTTCAAAAGTACTACAGTAATTTCATGTAATATCTATTATCTCTTAAAAATAAATTGTTCCATGAGCAGTATGTACAGACATACAAAACTATTAATATTGGTTTGTGTATAACCAGAATTCAAGAAAATATGTAAAGAAAATACAAGAATATATGTAGAAAAGAAAAACTCTGCTGCTTTGGGTCTTCTGCTTTGTGATAAAGGTCAAAATAACTTTTCTCTTGTATAAGCCTAAAAATAACACTATTATATTAAAACTAGTTCTATATTGAATGAGTCAAATTTTCTTGAAGTTTTGGCACCGTTAGTACTTTTTGATGTTACAGATGGTATAGTAATTCTTGTATAATCCAATCTTAGATTTCACCTTTGAAGTAAGTTTAGGGCAGTGGGAAAGCATTCTTTTCTTCTTTTGAGTCCATGTTTCAGAATTGTCAAAATATAGTTTGTGTTCATTTTATCATTGTTGTAGTTCTTTAGCTATGATATAACGATGTTATAGCAAGCTAATAAACATTCGTTAAACATTGTGAAGAAAAGCAAAATAACTCGATTTCACTAAAGGCATTAGAAGAAAAATTTTAAGATGATTGTTACCCTCGGCTTTCTATGAAGAGCTTTGGGACAAAATTCTCTAGAGTTACTTATTGTATATGCTCAGTAATGAAGTTGAATTGGTTTTATCTTCTTTCAGAGAAAACATGCCAAGTCATTTCAAATTTAAAGAATATTGTCCTATGGTTTTCCGTAATCTAAGAGAGAGATTTGGAATTGATGATCAAGACTTTCAGGTAAGTTCACTTTGAAAAAGCTTAGGCAGGTGAAATGCACATTTCTGTTTTACCTTTTGCCCTACCCCAGCTGTCTTCTGGTTCCTGCCCTTCTGCCATCTTTAGTCCTCTCTGTTTCCCATTAACGTGCCTCCATATAAGCTACATTTATTGAAGCTGCAGGGTAATACCTCTTGCAATAAGGAGGACAAATAATGTCTGGACACTTCTGGCAAGAGATTCTATATTCAGCTGAGTCACTTAGATAACAGTTGCTTCAGTGTTTTGTCTGTATGAGATGTGGTTTCTGAAATGACCACAGCCTTTTTTTTTTCACCCCCTCTCGTGCTCTTTTTGGTTAGAAGAATGACCTGTGGCCTGCCAGCCTCATCCTACTTCATCCCTAATTTTCCTGTTGTTAAGAGGATCTGGAAACAAATTGCTTGTGTAAAGCAGATCCAGCAAACCAAGAAATTGCTCTACATTTGGCAGGATTGTTTCATGCAGTTAGTTTCTCTCTGCCTTTGCAAAAGAAAGTCCTTGAACTCTGCCTCAGCCTGATTTGCCAGTTCTCACGGACAGTTCCCTTTTCCATTAACAGTTCCTAATGCACAGCGTGTCAGTCACAGGGATAATTCCTTCTGCAGTCACACTGCAAGATGTCCTGTCCTAAAGAATGCTTGCTGTGGAACCCAGTACTGCTTCCTCTCATACACTTTTGCTTTTTTAGGCTATTTTGATGTGAGCTGCAGTTATATTTATAATGTCACTGAGATATATTAATAGAATTTTTAAGAAATGGTTTTAAGTAGCTAAACAAATGGAACAAAATGCATTTGTACAATAACACTCCCATTCTTGCCAGTGGAGGAAACTGAATGTTGTATATCTGAGTCCTTCAACAATCCTTTTTACCAGTTTGTCCCTTTTCAGGATCCAGCAATGTGTTAGAAATGCACAGGTGCGTTAAAGTGTGCAGGAGTTTAGATGGAGACTAGGTTATAAATCCCAGTATACAGCCACTGTAACCTTGCTAAGACACTTTGCCAGTCACGGGAGAAGAGGATTGTTGGTTTATTTTGGCAGAGTTGTCACGATTGTATTCCATGATTTTTCATGATCCTATTTAAGAAGAAATGTTTAAAAGGAAATGCACCAAGACTGAGGCCAGCAGTTTGAACAGATATATCAAATTGCATTCCTGGTTCAGTTCTGCTGATGGACCAAGGAGGATCCTATTGCTTGAGAAATTACTTGATCCCTTTATATGAAGATCTCATTTTTGTTGACAAAGGAAAAGGATGAGTGTCAAAGAAGGAAGATGTGATTGCTCTTAAAATTGTGATGTCAACTCATGCTTCTTGTTATCTTTAGAACATGGGCTTTTGATAGTACTAGACAATGGAAGGTAGAGTTCAGTAAATGTTAGAAGACTCAAGATGCTATAGTGAATTAAAATGGCAAACCTGGCATAATCAAAAATGCTCCATTCCACAGCACTGTGAAATGTTTTCATCTGCACTGCTGTTCTGCAACAGAAATTCCTGTTGTAACTATGTTATACTGCTGTTTGGATTTATTAATGATAACAATGATAAAACAGCATTAAGGAACTGTTACTGGATCAACTGTCTGTTATTTTCAGATTGAAACTAAAAATACTTCTTTATAGCTGTGTGTTTTGGTAATGTAGCCAATCAACAATCCAAAATAAGAACATGTAACTACATCCTGGTTTTTGATACAACAAAATTACGTATTGGAAAAAGAATCTCATGTTTTTTAGTATTTAAAGTATATTTAGTGACAAACAGAAGATAGTTAATATTAATTTTAACCTAAGGGGAGACAATGTCTGCCTTCACTATTGCTTTTTTCCTTAGCCCAAGCAATTTATCACCAAAATTTTTTCTACTGGACTAATCTGATTAAAAATAAAAGAAATTAAATGCTCAAAGTATTAATGTATTTTGAATTTGCTTTCAAAATTAAATTATTTTTACAGAACTCAACATAAAGAAAATCTGTCTCCCTACATGTAAGATAGAGATTATTCCTATTAAAAGTAGAAGTTGCTTTTATTTTAGTGTTACAGAGTCTGTGATTTAAAAAGGGAATCTAATTTGATAAAGGGAGTTTCATTATATATACTTTTTTCAGATAACCTTTATCTTCAAGGAAGTAATTCCAATTATTATTGGTTGAAATGATTGTCTTATACTCAGAATCAAACTTGAAATTGAAAAATAATTTGCAGTGTAGATGTAAGGGAAACCTTATAGAAGAAATATCGAGTTACTTTCTCTGATAGCTTTTCTTATATTGTGATTTTCAGGGAGGGAGTCCTAGTCAGCTGTGAACAATATCATCCCCATTATTGAGCCAGAAAGGATTGGTTAGATAAATAAACCCAATTACCTTGTTCATTAGTCAGACACATCAGTCACAGTCTCAGAGAACATTCATTTTAAATGCTTTTGTTTTCAGAATGTTCTGCTGATATCCTTGATGAGTTGTTCCAGAGGGCAAATAGTCCTTCCTTATGAGTAAGTGCTAAAAAAACAACCTCATGAAAAAAAATTGGTAGTGTATGCTCTTAATAGTGGGAAATACTAATTTTAATTCTTTAGATTGTGTTTCTCATTTTGTAGTGATTTTGGGGATTGCTTAACACATAGACTTAGACTTTGTTCACATGTGGAATAAGTAATATATGGAACTTGCCTTGCAGAGATCTCTTTTTGTCTCTGAAGAGAGATTCAAATCTCACAAAGTACATGGTTTTTTCCTACAAGTAGTCTTGACTTAGGAGTAAGAGGAATTCCTTAAATTGTATATGATTCATGCCTTACAGGAAACCTTTTCTAGTAATGCAATTACAGTTCCTGGAATGAACTCCCTTCACATGACACAAAGCAACTCCCTTTTTTGAGATGTTTTTGGTAATCTGTCCTGCATCTGTCTATATTTAATGACTAGTTGGGCATCTCCAAGAGAGATTTAGTGCTGAACTGGGATTGCAGTTTCGTGGCGATACATATGCGGTTGCTAATACTGAGTGTGGACTTTTTTGTCATTCGTGTTTTATGATAGACAGTGGCATAGAAAATATAGTATGAAGTTAGTGAAACCTTGAGTTTCCTTCAGATATTGCCTATACAAACTTCTTATAACAAAAAAAGTCTTTAATCTAGGTTAAGAAGCTTTGTTCTTATATTAAAAAATTGTAAAACAGTTACTGCATTAAATTAAAAACTGATCTGGCTGTTTTTTCTTAAAAGGGTGAACATAAGTGATGATCAGTCAGCATGAATCAAAATTGCATTTGAATGATGGAAAAACTTTAAAACCATTTTAACCTCTTACAAAGGCTATAAATTATCAAAGGGAAAGAGACTATGGTTTTGCTTTGTACTGTTGGATGTCACAACAAAGTACATATGGATCTCTGATTGAAGATTATGTTTTTAAGTGTCAAAATAATTCCAAAAGCCAGAGCATTAAGTAATGGCAGATTTTTGCCTTGATAGGGTAAATTATGTATTTTTGTTAGTGTTTTCTTGTTTAACTGAAAAAGAATCCTTCTAATAGTCACAGGAGAATACTTGAGATCATTAACTGTTTATAGTAAAAAAGAAAAAAATTGATTAGAAAACAGATATTGTAGAATCCCTCAGTAAGCACTAAATTAATTTGAATTTCTGCATTCCCCCTCACCTTTAGACACTGTACAGGTTATTCTACAGAAAGATTACTACCCACCCACCCCCTCCCCACCCAAATAATGGGGTAGCTTTTTTTTCTTCATGATTTCTTCTCAAGTGAGTTGACATACTTTGTTATCTTAGAAAATCCAAGAGTAGAGTTCTGTTAGAAGAATTACAGGGTTAACTTCTATAAACTGCAAAATTATGAGAGATTAACAGGCAGACAACTCACCTAATACCCCTCAACAATCTGTAGAAATACAGGATCTACTACTGTTACAAATGCTTCTGCTGCTGTTGCTCTTGTTTTTTACTGTGCTCCAACACATCTGTTCTTGCTTAAAATTATTGCTGAATCCTACATCTGGATTCTGCTAGGCAAAAGAGGAAGACTGGGTTTTTGCCCAGTAAAGTAAAATTGCTCATACCAGAGGGCACCAGTGTCCCAGTGTACCTAATGAGCCTTCTACTGGGGATGAGGGAGAGCACAATTGACTTCCCTTGAAGTTTTAGTACTTGGTGTAATAGGAGACAGGCTCAGATCTAACTTTTCCTGTCTGCAGGAGCAGTTTGTAGAGATTATCTGTCTGTACAGGACAAAATATTCATAAAGAACTTTTAGCAGATGGTTCTGTAAGTTCTTTTTAATTTACCTATGTTTGATATTTCTCTATGCATTTTTCCATATAAAGATTGAAGTCTGAAATAATTAATGAGAATTCCTGCTTTTAAGCAATTTCCCGAATAACAAGCCATATAAGCTCAGTATCTTTAACTTCTTCTGATAAGGATGTTAGGGAGACTTTTCAGTATCTCCCAGAGCTTTCTTTGCAGAAGGATTTGTAGTCCAGATTCATAACAAGGCATCAGGAAAACACCTCAAATTCTAGGCTTGTTTTTTTAGATGTCAGCCTTCAATATCATTTTCGAGGTATCTAAACTTCAGAACATGAAAATTTCTATCAATCTCTAAATATTTTTGTTAATTTTACATGACTTATCCGGTCCTAAGATGTCATCTTAAGAACTTAAAAAGTACTTTCCAATCCAAGATTATATGTTTCTTCAGACAAACAAATACTAATCAGAGCTCTCAGCTGGTGCTGCTGCACTAAAATTCATGCTTTTATTTCTTGGCCCTTGTTTTGGGAAAGAACAAGCCACCTCTAGCATCAAACTACAGACAGTAAGGTCAGCAACAACTATATTAGGAATTGGAGCTTATTGATAAGACAATCTCTTCAATTAATTCCATGAAGTGTATTAAAAATTGTCAAAGCAAGAACTGTCTTGTAAAGAAAATACCAGTGCTACTCATTTTATTTTAGCATGGTAAGTCTGTCAGTGCATGAAAAGTTCCTGGGCTCATGTGTCAGATGAGATTCCTATAGCAGAGTATACAGTCTGTGGATCCCAAATGGGTATTGACACCAAGCCATTCAGAACTGCTGACACCTTGTTTGACATGAGTAAAGGCAGTGATGGTAGTAAAGTGTTGAACCAGATGTATTAACAAAAACTCTGCTGTTTGTAATCTTTCCAGCATGTAAAAAATGTAGCTTGCAATCTAAATCTAATGTTCTAAGATTTATTGCCTGAAGTGTCAGCCCAAATAGTAATTTAGTGATGATGGGACTTAACCTTAGTACATATGGCACCAGAAATTCTAACTTGTGGTTTCTCTCAGTTTTCCCTAGAAAACATTTAATTTGCCTTGCTTTTGGCTGTTCCTTGACTAAACTGAGTATCATTCACAACCAGGCATTCAAACTGGAAAATAGTAATTTAGCATGTGCTGGCAACATCAAAAGAACAAACTGATAGGTACTCCCTGAGTTTTTACAGACACAGCTATTGAAAGGAAGGCTTCAAGCCAAGCTTTGCAGGGCTGAAGGGAAAAGGCTCCCAGTAAAAGAGCCCTAACTGTTTCCAAAGCAAGTGCATGCCTTAAGCTGACAGCTCCAAATCCAGATCTACGGTCTCAATAGAATAACTTGATTTAGGAAAAGATCTTCATGTTTTATTCATTAACTTTTATTCAGTGAAGTCAAGGAACTCATAACCTTTCTCTTGGAAGGATAGCTCAATGCAAAAAAGAAAAAGTTCATGTTTTTCCTTTCTTTGTCAAAGTTTTTCACAGCTTTCACCATAGTAATCACTTCCTGAATGCAATTTTTTTATAAATGTTCATAGGTGTGTACAACCACATCTTAATGAGATCGTAGAAGAAGCTCTGTATTTCTGATGGGTGCATCACAGGACCAGTGGTGTCCTGTTTTTGTCTCTAAGAGGTCCCATAACATTCACCATAGGCCTTTTGAGAGCCATGCTTATGAGCTGACAAGAAATCATCATGCAAAATTGTCCATAAATCTGGCAAAGGCAGGGGAGGTTACACCCCTGAATGTGCTTGTAGCATGTGTTACTGGTAGGTCAGGTATGCTTTTCTCCATGTCAAACTCTTTACACACCTTCCAGTGTCAGAGATCAGTGCTGCCTGGTCATGCTTCCACAACAGGGTTTCCAGATAAGCACCTGCTTAATGGCAAGAATGCACAGTGTCGTCATACAAAATAGACCCAAAAGTTGTCCCTACCTGTCCCTGTATGACAGCCCCTGGGTTGGTGCTTCTGTTGTTAAAAAAACACGAGTGCTTTGCCTTTCTTCCCTCTACAAGTCACTGACAAAACACTGTCCTGAAAATCATCTCAGAAGTGGGCTATTTGTTTCAAATTACAGCAAATAACATTGGAGCATCTATGTCAGTTTTATGACACTGTCTCTCCAGTGTCCTTCTTAAACAATAATGCTGGTCTAATTTCCATACCCATGGTTCCTGAGGTCCTATTAAAAAAAACCAGAGGTTGGGGGAAGCTCCAGGTTTGTCTTGTTGGGAAGCTGTACCTGGGCCAGAGAGCAGCACTGTGACTTCTGCTGCAGAAGAACAGCCAGACTGTGTCTACATCATCCTCCAACAACCATGAGCCACTGCCAGGCTTTTCCACTGACCTATGATTTCAGTCATCATAGAGCATCATCTGTGCACTTGTTTTTGCCTATTTGTTCATGCAAAGCTTGCCCAGAGGCACTCTTAAATAGTCTGGGATGTGATCTGATTTGTCTTTAGGGTACATTGAGGTTGTGAAGCTCATTTGAGTTTTCCACAGCTTTTTGGATGAGATCACAGCACCAGAAACCGTTGTTTGCCTTTGTCCAGACGTCATGAAATGGGGAAGATTTAAATCAATGAGAAGCTATTAAGCCAGTCAGTTTGAAAGATTACTGTTCTTCTAAAGCTCTCTGTGCTTTACCACCAGAATTTTCCTATTGCCCTTTTTCTCTTTCTTAGGAAAAGCTCTGACTCAATGGCAATTTTTATTAGGCTCCCTTTTAAAATTAGTTACACAGAGTATTTGTATTACATCCAACACATAGTTCATGTGTTCAAAGTTTCTAAAATACAATCTTGTCTGCTAAAGTAGCAGTTAGAAAACAATGACATTTACATTAGGCGTGCGAGAGATTTGAATGAGCTAATTAAATTGACCTTTAAATCTCTCCACCCTCTTGGAGACTGGGGCTAATCCTTGGCCTCCCACTGTGGAGATAAAAATTCATGCTGTGAACATTTTAAGCAAAGTGGGCAGAGGAAGAAGAGCCTCACCAGCAGTTTGTCTTTGAAGAGGGGGGCAATACTTTGCCAGTTATAAATATAGCTTGCAGTTATGGTGTGAGATGGGGGACAAGTTCTTCCTGTACTTCAGTGGCTTTGCTCCATGTGTTTTTTTTTCACAAAAATACTTTCAGTATAAAATAGCTCCAAACAAGCTTAACTTGTTACTCTTAGAAATAATCAGAGCCTCTCTGGAAATTAGCTTAGTTTTTTTTAATATCTGCTATTGATACAGCTAACATTATGAGTTATATCATTATTATTATTTAATTACAAGAGCTTGCTATTTCTGTTGGCCAATTGCAAAATAAAAATAGATTTCCAAAGGATAAAGCATTAGGTAGTGTTTTAGCTGGCTTCTAAGGACTCTTGAGAATGCTTCTTACAAAATATTTGCCTTGATATTTTGTGTCTTGGATTTTTAAAATGCTAATTATTGAAGAGCTTTATAATAAAAAACTCAAAAATTATATAAATAATGGATAATTAAATGACAGCAGTCAAAATGCAATTGTCAATGAGCAATTGACACTTCTTGTAGTGAAATCTTGCAGAGGATGCAAAATCCATTCAAATGTTGAAGCAGAATAAAGTCAAAGATTTTGTACAAAGCCCACTTTGATCACCTGGCATTCTTTTCCTGTCCAAATGAGATCCTTTTAATATATTGAGATGAATACTTATATGATTAGAAAAGGAGTGCCAAACTAGAGATGAGGGCTGTGTTCAGGGAGGTAGTAGCTCTGAGAAGGAACAAGAGGACAAGAATTTAGCACCAGGGGGACCTTCAGACTTGGAGTAACTGGACCTTAGGGTGGATAAATTAGAAGGCATAAAATAAGATCAGAAAGAGTTCTAACTTCTTTTTGACATCTGCTTATTTTATACCTGAAGCTAATATTATATAGAGTTTTGATGCTAGTAATCTTTTAAAAAAGGAAGTTGAAATTTGGATGTAGAAAAAAATACTGGAAAAGCATCAAAGGAATTTAAGGACATAGAGAATGCCATTTGGTTGGCAGTGACAGAGTCTGACCTGCTGCACTTGCAAAAATTGGAGTTAAGAAGTAAATAGTATGTATCTTTGCAGATAGGTGTTTCAGGAGTAAAATAAATATGAATGACCAGAGAAGGAAATAATTAAAATTCAAAATTAGACTCACCTTTCCAGCAACACAAATGGCTAAACAGTAGAAAAACTGCAGGGGTGAACCTTCTGAAGAGAGAAAAAATGACAACTGCCTTTCTGGAATTTACCTAATCCAGAAGTAGAGATTGGAGTTCAGTTCAGGACATACTGAGTGAAATGAAATAGCTTCTCATGGGAAGCAGTTCTGTTGGATTTTAGTTTATGAAATTTTGTTGAAATCTCCAGAAGAAGCTCCTGTGAATGTCAAAGAATTGTGGTTCAGGTCCTAAAAGCACCTATGGAAAAAACCCTTTTTCCTTACCTGATACATATTTATTATAGGAAATAAAACTCTGTGCAGATTGCTGAGAGTTTGGGAAAGTGGAGAGAGAGTGGGTCTATCATGAAATTAAATAACCTTTCAGGTAATTTGCTAAAGAATATGCTGTTCTTGGGTGAAATGATGACATGTAATTTAGGTGTGCTGATTACCTTTTTTTTCTCAAGAGCTCTCTGGGAAGTTAAGTACTAGTAAATGGTATAGCTTTTAGTAATTTATATTTAAGGCTTTTTCTTTTTTCTAACTTATTACTTTATCAGAAATTAATTTTGTTTATGGGCAAATTCTTTGTGATTTGTAGCTTCTCAGCACTGAAAATCAAATTAATATTTCTAGTTGCCTGCTAGTCAGTGAAGTATGGGTGATTTTTTTTTTTTTTTTTTTAATATTCATTTATGTAAGGGCGCTTAAGCTTCCAGTCAGTGACTTGTCAGAGGGAAACTATTTGGAAAAGGGAATGTATGGAGAAATTTATCTAGTAGAGGTATCTGTGAGCTTGGCATGTTAAATGTGTCTTCAGTGGTATAAGTAATTACACAAGTAATTTAGTGTAGTCTTTAAGTGACCTCATGAAAGTATTCACACTTTAAAAGTACAAAACCTTTTCTTTCTCCTGAGACCAAAAAACCAGCAGGCACAAGATTAAAACTTCACAGATGAGAAGTGAATGGGGAATTGGCAGAACACGCACACTCAGAGCAGGAGACTTGCAGTGAGTTGCTAAGTGAAGCTGTTAAGTGGAACAGGGTATGCCTGGCTGACAGATGTTTTGATTGTGCCAGAGATCCAAGGCACACCATGGAAGAGTTGGAGAAAGCTGGGAAAATCTGAAGTGGATAGGGCAGTCTGACCCTTACTTCTTTGAATTTTGAGCTCACTAATGCTATTGTATAAGCAGCTGATTTTTATTAACTTAATGCGGCTAATACCTCCAATGTTGCACAGCTAGAGACGTGCTCTGCTGGCTCCTGGCACGTTAGGGGAGAGCTGTGTCCTAGCAGTAAGTGATGGTACAAAAGCATCAAACCTGCATCTCTTGGAGGGTAAGAGTTGGGCTTTTTTTGTCTCCATCTGAAGGATATCCTCCCTGTTTTGGCTTTGTGGCTCATAGAGCTGTCTGCACTAAGTGAGGAGTGGCTCATTTCCCATCTGTTCGTATTCCACTTAGTCTCCCCTTAATTAAGAAGCAGAGCCAGAGGGAATTCAATCTGGTATTTGCCATGATCTCTCTTCTCTGCGTCTCTCCTTTCCCCATCCCTCAATACTGTTTATATTTTCCTTTTGGAAAAGGGAGATGCTTTAGTTTCATTATTTATTTCCTCCCTAGTCCACTAGAGATGCCCCACTTAAGAAGGAGATACTGCTGCCAGGGACCCCAGTGGGTCTCACTTAACTGCATTTACTGCTGGATTCAAGTAGAGGAAAAGCACTACACTTCTCTCTTTAGACAGGTTCAATCAGCTTTGCTTCCAAGGAATTTGTGCACAGATGTCTACAGTGCAACTTATCTTTCTTACTTTTTATACAAATCATCACTGAAATTTATCAATGTGTTCTGGCAAAAGCTGTCTGGATCCCAGAAGTGACCATTTATGTCTCAAAACTGCATTCAACAGTAAGAGAAAACTCTATACAAAGTGGCCAATAACTCTCTCTGAACAACAGAGCAGTACAATTCAAATAAATATATATTTTTAGTCTGTCTAATGAGCTCGACTGCATAACTTTCTTATTATTGTCTGCCTTAAGATGAAGTTCATTGAATTAAAAACTTGCACAGGATAACCCCAGTGTAAGTTAAACTTGTTAGCTCATCTGGATATATCTAAAGTGTAACTTTAAAAGTGAAGTTTGACACCACATGTGGTGTTTCTGATATTTCTTAGTAGTTATAAGTTTTCTAATGTCTGCTTCAAAGTAACTGTAGTGCAGGACCTTCTTGGCCATTCTTTGTCTTAACTTACAAAAGAAACATTTTCTAATGAAAAAATCTCTTCAATTCCAAATCATGTACTATTAACTTAGTATTTGGCTCCATGAGATGCCTCATCAGTCTGAGTCCGACAGGTAAGTTAGCTTCACCTACTTCAAAAGGGGAAAATCCTAATGGATTTTAAAAGCCACGCTATTTCCTCTTTGAAGCCCCTAAAATCTCCTAGTTTGATCCTTTCAGTGAAGCTGTTTTTTGATCTTGTTAATGATGATTTGCCAGTGCAAGCCAATTCTTGTCATCTCTCTTCTTAAAGATTCGTTGTTGTCATCATCAGGCAATAGTAGACATATTTTACTGAAGACTGATTTCTATCTATAAACAAGTATAACTAGTATAGTTGAGAGACAGGGTATTTTGCAAGGTAGCTGGAATCTTTAGAAGGTATTTGAACTTTTCTCTGTTCACAGAAGTGAGAATTAACCATTACAAACAAAATCATCTGCATACAAAACTCAGCTGTGTATTTATCAACACAAGAAAGTGGCAATTACCAGTAATCTGCACAATATGATATAATTAGATTTATTTTTTCTGCTTTTTAAACCACACTTATTTAACAAACTTGGGCAAGTATAATGGGTATATGGGCAAGTATACAGAAAATAGTAATATTAAATGTCTTCCATATAATACATGCTTTTAAAGTTCAAAGTAACTACATTCTGTATCTGAAAAATGCATTGTATTGAGAAAGATATCACAAGAGTGGGGAGTTAGTAAAAATAAAGTGTCGAAGAGGTTGTTTAATTAGAGGTTGTTTTTTATTTAAATGTGTTTAATGATTAAACATCTTAATTTATTACTAGAGACAAAGTATTGTAGAGAGGGCACTTGGGTTATCTGTGCATGTATGGAAAGATGCTGCTTAGCATAAAGTTGGTTGGTTTATTCTGACAAATTAATATGCATGTGGTAAAATGATAGCTATGTGCATTCTTAATTAATCTTGATATACATAACTACTAATAAAATAGCCATCTAGTAAAAAATAAATTAATCACTATTTGTAGCCCATTAAAACATTAAGAAAAAGTAAAGTGCAGTGAAATAATTAACCAGAGATATATTGTATTCTCTTGTTAGCAACATTTTTGGTATAATAGTTGTATTTGCAAATTGATTTTCATTATAGTTAGCAATCAAGCAGAATAAATTTTCATTAGGGGGGAAAAAAGCTACTGCTGGAAAAATAGGGATCTGTTTAGATGAAGGCAGCTTAAGGCCATTTCCTCTTGTCCTTTTGCTTGTTACCTGGGAGAAGAGACTGACTCTCACCTGGCATCAACTTTCTTTCAGGTAGTTGTAGAGAGCAATAAGGTTTCCTCTGAGCCTCCTTTTCTCCAGGCTAAACACCCCAGAACCCTCAGCTGTTCCTCATCAGGCTTGTGCTCCAGACCCTTCCCCAGCTCCATTGCCCTTCTCTGGGCATTGTCCAAAACCTCAGTGTCCTTCTGGAATTGAAGGGCCCAGAACTGAACCCAGGATTTGAGGTGTGGCCTCCACAGTGCTGAGTACAGGCGGATGGTCACTGCCCTGGTCCTGCTGGCCACACTGTTGCTGATCCAGGCCAGGATGCCATTAGACTCTTCTTGGCCACCTGGGCACTCACTGGCTCATGTTCAGCTGCTGTTGACCAGCATCCCCAGGACCTTTTCCAACTTGGATCTTTGCAGGCACTCTGCCCCAGCCTGTAGCACTGCAGGGGTTGTTGTGTCCCAAGGGCAGGAGCAGGCACAAGCACTTGGCCTTGTTGAACCTCAGACCTCTGGCCTCTCCCCATCCATGCAGCCTGTCCAGATGCCCCTGCAGAGCCTTCCTGCCCTCCAGCAGATCAGCACTCCCACCCAGCTCAGTGTGTCTGCAAACTCACTGAGGGTGTCCCCCATCCCCTCCCATGGATCATTGATAAAGATATTAAACAGAACTGGTCCCAGCACTGAGCCCTGGGGAACAGCACTGGATGCAATTCCATTCACCAGCACCCTCTGTGCCCGGCCATCCCAACAGTTCTCCCTGCATCCAACAGAGCACCTGGCTAAGCCATGAGCAGGAGATGCTGTGGGAAATGGTGTCCAAGGCTTTCTTAAAGTCCAGGTGAGCACATCCAGAGCCTTCCACTCATCCACTAAGTGTGTCATCTGATCACAGAAAAGGAGATCAGGTTGGTCAATCAGGACCTGCCTTTCACCAACCTGTGCTGGCTGGGCCTGATCCCCTGGTTGTCCTGCACATGTGACGGCTCTCAAGAGAGTCTGCTCCACGACCTTCCCTGGCACAGTGGTCAGCTTCCTTCTGGATCTTCTTGTAGATGGGCATCTCATTTTCTGTTGTCCAGTCAGTTAGCATCTCTTTCATATCCAGTAAAACCAAGGCCTGTATTTCACTCAAATATGAAAATCTTTTCATGAAGGCTATTAAAATACACCTTAAGGGTACTTGAAACTTTGAGTTCATGTCCTTCACATTTTCCCTCTTCTCCTCCTTCATATGTTTAGTGGCCAACTAGCCAATACTCTCTTTTGCAGATTTTTATAGCTAAACAACGTAAGTCTCCTGCCAGGTTAATTGCTTTCAAGGTTTATGTTATATGGAGTACAGTCTGAAGACTAAAGTTCTGTGGGAAAAATACATTCAGTATACTGTGGTTACTGCTTTATTGCAATAGTTAACCTCAGAATAATGTACTCTTTTCTGCTGGGAACAATAACAAGTAATTACTCAGTAGCCTTTATTATTACTAACTGAATTATAGCCTAATAACTTAGCAGTAGTTTAATTCACTACATACACTTAATGGTTACCCATGCATTCACTTTTTTTTTAATTTAAAATAATTGTTACATTACATCATATTTTCAATTTGTGATGAAGGCAACTGAATTTGTACCTTTTTTTTTTATTTTAACTTCTATTATCAGCTCTTCATCTTGAACTATTAAATATAGGCCTGGAAACAAAACCAGGCTCTGACTGTGGAGCACAAAAGGTTTCTACCACTACCTCCTCAATTCAGTCTGACAAATTAATGGCGTACTGGTATCAAGTGTAGCATTAAGAAAACTTAATCAGTTTATAATACTTGTTTCCTTGAATAGACTTCAGTCAAGTACATAAAAACTTTGCAGTGCTGGAGCAGTGGGAAATTAATTTTAACAGAAAAAAATCTGAAAACAGGCAAAGAAAACTACTGTGGTACTTGAATTCTCTGCTATTTTCAATACCATGTTAGGTGATGGTGTATCAGACTTATATTAGTTAAAATTAACTGTACAAAAGTCAGTGCAGAGAAGGAACTGCAATTCTGCGTTTGTGTGTCTCTTCTGATTAGTCTACAAAAATTGTTGATTTATAAATCTTGGAGTAGCACTCACATCCTTTCTTTCATTATTGAGTAGAGAGGATAATAGAGAAAGATGTCACTTTTTATCATAGACATCAGTAATTATTCTGGTTCATTGTACAAGCCTAGAAATATACAGAAAGAAGTGCAAAAGATTTATTACTCCTACATGTCATAATTAAGGTTTTCATTCTAGCAAGCCGTTGTTGAGCTGTGTGCTTTTAGGTGATTTACTATTATTCCTGCTACTCCTGAATATTTCTGTTGAACTAAGTAACCTTGTGGGGAAATGGTTTTATTTCATGTTAAATTGATTTTAGAGAGCACCCCGCAGTTGGGATAAATTAAACAATGCTTGAAAGCCTATTGAAACCAATGGATCTCCAAAATACAGAGACATAATTGTATATGTTCAAGTGTCGTCTTAAATTGGGGTCTATAGTTACCCTAATTTCTTGGTTGAGGTTATTACTTTGTAATAATTACTGACCTTCTGTCACAGGGGTTGAATCTGCATGTCCAGATCCTGCTGAAGTCCATAGAGCATGTGAACAGATTTAACAATGGCTAAAACCTTCAAATAAAACATGGGTCCTACAAAAATAAAATTATGTGGGTTTGGTACTTGAGTGTGGTAGATGAAGTGTATTGGTAATGAATCTCTCAAAGCATCATCATTCTTCTGGAGCAAATCTGTTTTGTGACTTAGTTCGTGGTGCCTTACCACACCACACAAACATTCGTTCTGTAAGTGTTGGAGCTGATCTTTTGCTGTTTATGAATCTGCAACGTTTGCATTTATATATAAAATTTTATTTAAATTATCTTTAAAAGTAAAATGGCTTTTCACTTAGCAGGAAGAACATTATGCTATGTGAATGTGGAAAGAGGGGAGGTATATTTCAATTTAATGTGAGATGTTTGTGCATCATGGTACAATGAGGAAGGATAGCAGGAGCTGGGGTTTTCTCCTACAAGTAGGAATATACCAGATGGTTACTGCAA
Source organism: Toxostoma redivivum (assembly GCA_013397375.1). Lineage (NCBI taxonomy): Eukaryota > Metazoa > Chordata > Aves > Passeriformes > Mimidae > Toxostoma > Toxostoma redivivum. The sequence continues at coordinate 1,691,785 of VXBI01007947.1, read as the reverse complement.
GTTTGTTTCTTAAGCATAGAAGTGTTCCAGTAGTCTATAATTAACTTGTTCAACCTTTTCAGAGTATGTCCATATTTCTGGAAATACACAAGAGGTTCAAAACGTTGTTTTCTTATGACTGTGTACTGCTGTTACTACTTTTTTTTTTTGTGCAATTCAAGTATATAACAATTGGCATAAGTTCTTATTGGTAAAGAAAGATGTTTCCGCCAAAAAGAAGTTGCTATACTTAGTCTAATTTTTTTGTTTTGTTTTTATAAATATAAAGAAATCTAACCTAAATAGTACTTGTTCTTGAAAAAAAACAGAGGGCTTCTCTTGCTTCTGTTGAAGTACCAGTAATTTTAAACTTCACTCTAAAAATAGTCCTTAATCTCTCTTCTAAATGCTATACAGTCATTAACTAATTTTATCTTTAGACAGTATGGAGGTACGCTTATTTTACAAAAGGACGTATTGTACAATATTATTTGCTTAACTCTAGATATGAAATCATTGGAATAGTTCTGGTACTAGAACTCAGAAATGTAACTGTGGTCTTGGTTATGTACCAGATCACACTGTCTCAAGCAAATCCTGCTAGTGTTCAACTGTAACTGTGGATAAATCCTGTTTATAACGATTGTGGTGTAACGCATGCTCCTTCTGGATTTTTAATTACTGTATGTTTTCTTCCCCAAAGCTGATAATATGTATGTATCAATGTCCAATAAATTCTCATTAAATGTTGAGGATGAGTTTTGAACCACTGAGGAGCAATACCTTCCTCCTCAAACATGCTTTTCTTCTCAGAATATTTTTGAAGGGCTTTCTCAAGATAATGTTGTCTGAGAATATATGAATACATTTGATCTAAATAAATGTTACATACTTTTGTCTGATTTTATGCTTTTTTTGTTTTAAATCAATTGACAGAATTCATTGACAAGAAGTGCACCCCTTGCCAATGATTCCCAAGCACGCAGTGGTGCCCGCTTTCATACATCTTACGACAAAAGATATATCATCAAAACGATAACAAGTGAAGATGTAGCAGAAATGCACAACATACTGAAGAAGTACCATCAGGTAATGAATAAACTCTACCAAGGTGTGGGATGTCGTCTTAAATATTATAATGCCAATCTTTTTAGGAGTCTTAAAAGTTTTAAATTAATAATTATGGAAAAAGAGTCACTTCAGACTTTCTCCCGTTTGCATCAGCAATTTATTGTGTGTCTGTAATTAACAAGGATGGACTCTTCTAAATATCTGCACTAGCATTTGATAAAAAGATATGCCTACATGATAGAGGTAACTTGGAGGCTGTAAGGTCCTTTGCCTTACTAAAAAAGTGGTCTTTCTTTTGGCTAATGGGCTCCCAGGCTTGAAGGTATTTTATTCTGGGCTTGCTTGGAAATGTCTCTGTACATGTGTATGAATGCTGCAGGTGACCTTTCTGATCTAGTCAGTGAATGTTTTGTCTTTCACAACAGATTTCAAAGATTTGAAGTTGTATTATATAAGAAATTTAAAATTGCATATGATTAATGTAAAAATCCTACTATTAAAAAAATTGTTTTGATAATATGAATTTTCATACACAACAGTAAAGTTAAAAGTGAACAGTGGAGATCCCTCAAATCAGCCTCGATAGCTGCTGTACTGGGCTGGTGCATAGTTTGTGTGGCTGGCACAGAGTGAAACAGAACCTGGGAATTACAAAAAGCCTTAATAAAATCAGTGCTAGTTTTCTTAGCCCTACATCTGTTTGAATAAGTTCTAAAGCTGCAGAAGTCAGAAAAGCCTCTAAAAAATCACCTAAAATATGCTACAGAATAGGAAGGGGGTTTTGTCCCTCTTTCCATCTTCCTTCTCCTTTCTGTGGGTTGGAATTCCAGGTAAAGACTTAAGGGCGTTTGGGGTTGGCCTTTTTTATTATTGTTTAGGTAGTTTATTTTTTGTTGTGCAATGTTCTTGTAGTAGTTTTTTTTTAAATACATTACTTTTGTAAAAGCAGTTTTAACTTCTGAAGTGGGAGGCCAAAGCATTCTTTCAGGATACTTGGAACTGAAGGTATTGCCAGCCATCTTTGTAAATCTCAAAGGGAGTTCTCTGAAGGCTTTCCAAGTCCACAGTAGCTTGGGAGGCCTTCAGGATGTTAGATCTGAACTCTTTTCTCTCTTCCTGTGGTGTTCCTCTGTTTAAATAACATGTAGGGCCATCGTGTGTTTGTTTTAATGTGAATAAATATTGCTATCAGAAATATTCTTAAGACATCTCCTAATGACAGTTTTACCAAAGAAAATTTTAAACCTAATTTAAATCTAATTGTATTTTGGGGCTTATTTTTATGTGAGTTTTCAAACTTACAATTTTAGTTTTGATCTGAAAGGCTTTGATCTGTGAAGCTGTACAGCAAAATTAGTTTGAGTCTGTTTCATATTTGGCATTAGAAGCTAGTATTAGTGATACAGATTTTGAGATTTAATCTAGCTGAAAAGTCATTTTGCTTTTCAAAACTGTAATCCTTCAAGAGTATCAATAAAGACAGTGCTAACATGAATAAATGTAATAATTTGGAATCTTTTTCATTAATGCTTTCCAGCATCAAGGTTCATACTAGGCTAGGTTACAAGGAATAATGATCTGAAATTTATCCCTATCAGGCACCTAATTTCACTTTATACGGGAAAATCTTTCATATAAAGTCGCTCTCACTGGTGCCTCCACAAGAGATTCATAAAGATACAATTTCTATTTCTTTTTGTCTCAGAATTTAAAAGCACTGTACAAAACTCGAAATGCAGAAGCACTCAAGTATAAAGACAGTTTAATAATTGGACTTTTTTATTTAAATAAATTCATTTCAGAATCTTCAGCAATGTACTGAACAAGAGCTAAATTAAATCTATTAGCTCTAATGACTGCTGACACAGTGTCCTCTGTGCTGCTGCTCGAAATTGAATGCTTGAGATCACTAGGTACAGTAGCTTGTCCTCCCATTTCTCTAGATATTTTGCAGGCATGCAAAGCTTATCCTGCTTTTCAAAGTCTAGCAAACTCGTTGTCCTGGTAGAAAGGTATTAATAATTCCATTGACCAAACTGTCCCTCACAGATTGGCCTTCTGCTAGCAAGCAGTGCAATGCCAGATACCATCCACTGGCACTTGAGCTCATTAATGGTCCCTACTGTGGTTTTGATTTGGGCCAGCTTACTGTCTCCCAAATAATTGTGGGCACTAATAAAGGTGTTAATTAAGATGAGTTAATGTTCCTACTTAGGAGTTTGAATATAAACATCCTTTTTTTTAGAGGGGAGCTTAAAAACTTAGATGTGAGTTATTCCATTCCAGGTGGAACTGATGCCTGAGGACAGTTCAAGACCTGTCTATTTCACTGGTGTGGATGTAACTTTATGAGCCTGTAGGATGGCACAGTTGCAGTAGTACAAGACTTTTCAGATGCTGCCCTGGTACTCCTGTAAAAATCTTTGGCAACAAAAAAGTTCTCATGAGTTCAGTTTTATTTTGGCACAGTGTCTTCTGCCAATAGTGGAATTGTCAAGTTCCCTTTATTCATTTTCTCACCTTACTGTCCAGTATCTTTGTTGATTGTTAATATATGTACACTGAAGTGCCAAATATGGAATTTTTAGGAAGAAATATGCTTGTTAGCTTTTCTCCAGTTTCAGTTCTCTGATTGTCAGTAGCATTCACCACATAGATGAAAATTCCTGGCTGAACTGTGTTTCACAGTCCAACTGTGATTGGGAGTGGTTTGGAACTTCTGGTGACATGCCCCTGCAGCATACCCTGTGCCAGTCTGCTCTGAGAACAGAGCTGTATTTGAAAGGTTCAACCTTCTGAGAAAGGGAGTGTGCAGACCCAGGTAGTGTAGGGATCACTCTGGAAAGGACAGCCTTTTTCAGGTGCATGAAGTCTAGGGAGGTGATTCATGTGAATTTAAGGTTTTTTCTGCCTTGTTCCTTCAAAGGAAGTTAGATCATCTCTCCATTAAGAACAGTGCCTTGTCAACCATTATCTTGCTTCTTCTTTCAAGTGCCCAAGAAGGCACTTCTTCCATTACTTCTGACATAAATATGACACTCATAAAAATGAGTGAAATTCATGTCATTTATGACAGATGTTCTCTTTCAGATTTTGTTTTTTCCCCTCTGCAAATTCATGCCAGGTTCCTTTCCCAGTTTGAAACTCAGAATGAGTATCATTTAAACCATAATATTTACTCACCTGTTTCCTAATTAAGGCAATCTTTCTAAACCTTGAAGGCACCTCTGTCCTTGCTTAGGGACCAAACAAGCTTTATCAAATATTTTCCGGGACTGCTTAAACTGCTTAACAATAAATACCAGAGGCGACATCTATCTTGAAACAAAGAATGCTGGAGAGGGAACCATCACAAGGCAGAAGTGTGAGACTCAATGTGTCCTTCATTCACCAAAACAGTTTTCATCCTGGCATTTGCAAAAAAGCTGTTGTTTTCCTTGTACCTTTTTAAACTACAGAGCTACCAATGAGGCATCTGGGAGTTTGTGGGATTGGCAGAGAAATGTAGCACAGCAGCTTTTCCCATGAACCTCCAAAATCTAATTCCAAATATTAGTTATTTTTTTGGGAAGTTACCAGAAGTTTAGATTGAGACATGTACAGTCCCATTGGCAAGTAGAAATTAAAGTTATTTTATCAGTAACTGGACATCATGGAAATGTATAGTTCACAAGCCCATGCAGTTCCCTTAGTCCTTCCTCTCTCCATCTGTCTGAAAGTGTAATAACCTGTCTGTTCTTTGGAGCTCAGAGGATTTGAGGTTGTAATTACACAGTCTGTATATGTAGGAGTTTACAAAAGGAGTGGGAATAGTTCATAGCCTGTAGACACTTGTGAGTTTAAAAATCCCAAATCTAGATTGGTGTTTTTAAATCATCAAAGATGGTCTGATCAAAGATAAATTCCAAGCCCAGGGCTACATACTAGAAATGTGTAAATAACTGGAAGTGAACTGGGCTTGAACGAGTGTCAGGAGAAGTTATAGAAATAGCATATATATGTGTATATATAGTGATTCCAACTTAAAATTGTTGAATTGTAAATAATAGTCTTGACAATTGTAAATTATACTTGCTATCCAAAATGATGAGTTTTCAAAAATTAGTTTTTCAAAATCATTTACCTTGTCTATGATGCCTTTTTTTAGTGGCAGTCAGGCCCACAACCTCAGACAGATGGTGAACACTTCAGTCTAAACACTGACGCTTTCTGTCAACTCATCAGATGAGTCTGACACTTTTAGTATTGAGTTGAAACACTAGAGATAATTATTTTCTTTTCCAAAGTTAAATTTTTAAAAAAACCAAAACACTGAGCAAAACAAACCATTAAGCAAACAGTAGGAATAATACCTTTCTCCATGTTTAAATCAGCAAAGCATCCTGTGTTTTATGACTAGGCTATTAAAGACCATTATGCATGGATCAGCCTTCTATCTACATTTGAAGACAAAATGGCCTAGAGCTAGGTTTTGAAGTGTTAGGGTAAATACAAGTATATTTCTTGCTAGGTTCTTATGCTGTGACTCTCTATTCTAGCCACTTTCTAACTACAGTAATAGTTTTTGGGACATAGTTTGTAATACTGCTTTTAGTCACATTTGCCATCGGTTTGGACTGCTTGTATTATTGATATATTGTCAGTTATGAGTAGGGCTCTTCTCACCACTTTTCAGTGTTATTCAGCTGAATGTCATGTACTTATCAGATGCAATAGAACCATTGATATGCTCAAATGGGTCAGACTTTCAAGTAGGAAAACTACTGCTGTATGGGCTCACAGATGTAGTTGGACCATTTAAAATTGTGCAAGTTAATCAAGCATGTTTATATCAAATAGTATTTGAGAGCAAAATCAAATATTTATTGGAAATACCTCCAAATCTAGTGCAATCTTGTTTTAAACCTAGACTCCTGACCCCAAGAACATGGACCAGAAAAACTGAGTTAAAACCTACTGCTGCCTTTGGTATTGTTAAGGGAGAGTTCAGCATAGTCATCTGTGATAAGTGTGTTGTCAGAATTTTACCCTGTGTTTAAGGAATGAGTAATACCCTGCTTCCTCCTAAAGGAAAACTTTCTATTTCATCATATATTCTAAGTTATTTTTATACATTTCTTTGGATATATTAACCTGTGCACAAAGTTTATTAATCTATATAAAATATGTATTGTAGATATTACTGTATTTGTAGATATTTTTCTAAAGTACAAATATTATTTTCAAGGGCAGAAATCAGTAACAGTTGAGTAAAACTCTGAAGGCAGATTTTATTGTATCTGAAATGTCAGAATCAAGACATCCTGCCCTTTCCAGTGACATAAACTTGCTTTAAATCTTAAATTGGTGAAAAAGAGGAGTCCTTTGCTCTTTGAGAACAGATGATGGGCAGGATAGAAATTTTTAAAAATAAAGCAATTTTAGTGTCTCAGATAAATCAACAATTTTAAACACTTTCTTTTTCATTTAAATGACTTCAAAAGGGATGACTTATTTCTCATTGCTGACACCCAAGTAACTTTAGTAAAGAAAAGAGAAGCCATCTAAAAGCAGGTGAGCAGGAGAGAATTGTTGGTGTACAAACCTTCCAGCATAAAGCTCCTCATGAGTGCAGGTCCCCTTTAGGTTTTCTGTAGGCAGCTGTCCCTGTTGATGGCTCAGTTCTCTTCCCTAGGCAGGTAATTGTATGCAGAACTGACACCTATTGCACTGCCTGTTTGTCTCCCTGGCAACCAGCAGAAATAGTGAATAGTGGAAAAGGAGAGGGGACTGCCCATTTACCAGAGGCAGCGAACAGTAGTGGGGAAGTGAATGGGAAGAAATGAAAGAACGGAATGAGGAAAAAAGGGAAATTATAGACATAAATATACAGAAATAAAAGACAAAACAAAAGCAGAAAAATATAACCTTAGCTGCTGGAGGGGAAAAAAATATGAAAGAAACAGGAAAGCAAATTAAAGGGGGGAAGATGTAGGCAATAGGGTGAAAACAGGAGAAATTGCACCAATAACAGTTCAGGAGTACACAGAAGCAGATTGTTGTGTGGAACATAGGAAAAAAAATAAAGATCATAAATAGATAAATATTGAAATAGAGAAATATTATAGTAGGCTGAAAACAATTTTGTCAAAGAATTGATGACAACATAGGTTGGAGAATATCCCAGAAAAGAAAGTGGGGACTAGGTACCTAGGAATTTGCACTGGCATGGATGGGCTTGTCAAGCTGGTAGGTTGCTGAAGCAAAGCTACATTAAAGTTTGTATCATCCCCCTCCATGTCAGTACTTGCACAGGTTATCAGTGGCTTCCTCCCAACCCCCATCTCTGCTTTTGCTGCATGAGTTGGTGTTCATATGTATCACGAAAAAGGAGAAAGGTAAAAAGGCAAAGCAAGACAGTATAATGTAATGTTATTTAAGCACAAATGTGAATGAAGAGGGATATAATGATGACCCTGACTCTATATGTCATGAAATAGTAACAGGTGAAGATTTCTGGGAGGTTTGCAAAGAAATGCAGTTGAAAAAAGCCTTTCAGCAGTTCTGTGTCAGAATCAAGAGGCAGCACAGAACACAGCTTCTGCCCTGTGCTAAGATAACTGACTTGTAAAGCAGCTTTGATCTGAAAAAACAGGAGAAGCAGAAAAAGGAGATGTGAGAATGGACGTGTTCTCATCCAAACAGTCTGTGTTTCACCTGCATCCAGCAGGCCCACTCTTCCTATAGAAGAGGTGACCCTAAAAATGGAAAACTCACTAGTGTGGTTGTCAGATGGAATTGCAGAGGGCTGATAAGCAAAGGGACCACACAGACTGGAATTAGAACCAAAAAAACACATTGAAAATCTTCCCTGAAAGATTTCATAGGTAAATAACTGCACAAAACAGCAGAATGGTCTTGGCTGCACTGGCTCTGTTGAGGCCTGGGTTTCACCAGCAGGTGTTCTCTATACTTATTGTTTTTTGTATATATAAAGTTACTGATATTGTGCACAGCACTTTTCAGAAGAGATCAATCCACACAGTGAGTCAGTTGTAGCAATATGAAGTATGACGTTCCTGGTAACAGATCTGCAGCCTGGATAATCAGGTGTGGTGATAACATTGAAATTGCACTGCACTTAGAAGTAAAAACAACTGGCCATGTCTGAAACAATGTGAAGTGCTGTGAATCACAAGGCTTGTATATAAAAATCTGTATATTTATTGATTCCTTCTTTAAATGAAATTACTTTCTTACACGGCTTATTTGAAGAAAACAGCAATGCCTTGAAAATATGTAACTTTCTGGTGTGTGTTCTAGTTTGGCTAATATTTGCAATGTATCACATAAGTTCCCAATGCATAATATTCTGTGAAATTATTAGGGTACAGTAAATTGGCAATAAGTGGAATATTTATAACTCTGAACAAGTTCTCAGTCTTTTTTGAGGGGAGTGACTCCACATGTCAATGCTTGTGCACAAAATACATTGGTGAAGGATATTTCTGATTGCAGACAAGAGGATATAAAAGAAAACCTTGAGCACAAAAATGACTATCAATGTCTAATCCTGCACAAGGTCCAAAATGGTTTTAAAGAATTCCATAACTACTATTCAGTTTCTTTAATGAAAGTATCCTGGTGAATGTATAGACTTGTCACGTAATTGTGCTTGAATTATCAAATGCTTGCCTTAATCATGATACCAAAATTTGTGAAAATTATATATAAAGGGATAACAGAGAACGAGCATGTTGTGTATTTCTGAATTAATGTTTGCAAAATAGGGCTGTGAGAAACAGGAATGTTGACTTTTAACATAGAATGAAGATAGATTGATTTCCAAGTGGAGGAGGAGAAATGGTAGAAACAGAAATTTTACTGTGTTTTTCCAAAAAGAGCCAAAAGTAGTATAACTTCTTTGCCAATAAATGGTATGCATTATGTTATCTTTTTATGTATGTGATACCTTACTAGTATTGCCATAGGGAAGCAAGAATCTAATTAGATAGGTAAAGTTTTATTCTTACTAAGGAATCTTGAAACTGTAATCATACAAAAATTAATGAGAAAATCGGATCAGAAAGAATTTCTTACTGATTTTCGACTTGAAGCATGGGGTTCAAGAGAGCTCAGAAATTTCCTTATTTGAAATCCGTGCTGCACAGCTGATAAAAAGTGTCAATATGCTGATGTTACTTTACTGTGTTGATTATAATATTGTTCCTGTGCTCTGCAGAAACATGAAAATTGTCCGAATTAGCAAAAAAAGATGGGGTGTTTATTACAACACTCATTTTAAAAAAAGATGGATTTTGTTTCTGCATATAAAGACTTGTAGATGTATTAGCTGAGTATTGCAGTTTTATTTAGCAAGTCTGCTTAGTAGAATTGTTTTAATGTTCTTTTTAGAAAAAAATTAAAGGAGTGAAGGTCTTTTTCACTGAAATTTAGCAGTCCTGTTAAGCATGTACTGGCTTATTTTCTAGGCTCACTTTTTTTCCAGCTGTGAGTGGGAAACTTCAGGAAATCATTCCTAAAAAGCACCTTGAGGTGACTAAATTGCTACTTCCTTTATATCAAGATGGACAAATTGAAAATCTGCCAACCACAGTCACCAGTGCAAGTCCTGCTGGACTCCCACCCAAACAGATGACACGTTTTGCCTCCTCTGTGATGCAGATATGGGGGATTGATAGTTTCAAAGGTAGGAAGTTCTAGACCAACCTTGTAGATGCTGAAAGCAAGTGGCATTCCTCCCTCTTTCCTTTGTCTCCCCATCAGTATAAGAAATACTGTCATAGGAAACATTGAAATAATTTTAGAGGCTTTTCTTTCAATTGCAATGGCATGAGTGTCCACAGTCAGCAGCACACAGGAAACAACTGTGTAGTACCTGGTCTGCTTTGAGAGGGTCTCTTAGAAGTTTGCAAGAGTATGGCCATGTCCCTTTTTATCAAGAGGAGCAATACTAGCAGAGCTTCTCATGTCTTGTGTTGCATGCTGGTAGCACTGCCCTTTCAATAGTCTTTATTTGCACGCTAAGATAATGAAACAACAGTGCTAGCAAATGGCAAACCCTAACTTACAAACAGGACTGAAGCAACTCTCACTTGTGGCCTTTTTGTCCTCGTTACTTAGTACAGAACAGTTTGGGAGGGGGTTGTATACTGCTAACCAAATAATTTATTTTATGATATTACAATGGATGTGGTGCTCATGCTCTGGTAATGGCATTACCATTTTACAGATGGGTACACTTGGGACCAGAAAGGTTAAAATCTGGGTGTTAGCAGTAGCTAGGGTTGAAGAGACAGTTTAAGTGTCAGTACTGTGGCAGTCACAGCTGAGAGGAAGGGCAGGGGCTTACTATTCTGGTACTCAAGATGCCTAGCTGGCATTCCTTCACATGGCACAAATTCTGTGTGATTTTTTTAGATAAAGGTTCTGCATCTCAGGTACTCATATGGAAAATTGGAGCCATAGTATTTATTTTAATTCAAATTCTGTAGTTAAAAGCCATAAGATAGGAATGGCTGGGTCCATGAAAGTGTTGAGTAGCTAGAAATTCTGTGACACTAAACTCTTCTTGGAAGCTAGATTCATTTTTATCTTGTGGAACATGATCATCTTAAAGTAGAAGTCACTTAGTAAATGTTTTTAAAGAGCAACCCTTCTTATTTTTTACAATGCTTTTAAAAAGTATACTTACCTTTAGGATATATGCCAAGTACTTGATGCTTATTAAAAAATAATCAATGTATTTTTGCTAGTATGGATTAATACTTTTGTGGTTGGATCTTTAACAGAAACGATGGTCACAATAGGTTGTGTATCTTGTAATGTGTTATAACTGCTTTGTGATGTTGTTAACAGCCCTATGACTGAAAATCCTCCAAACTGAGAACTTCAACTTAAAACTTCTGTATCTTTTAAGTACAGAAATCCTCTCAGGTGCAAACTGATCAATCTATGTGCACTGCTCACAACTGACCTTGCTTTTGTGGCCTTTTACTACCAAACTTCTGTTTGCATTTTGGGGCATACAATCATACTCCTTTCCTAAGATAATGATTTGTATTCACTGAGTCTCTGCAGCACCTTAAGATATTTTGCCTATTCATAGGTAGTTTGAGCTTAAAAGTGCTTTGCTGTGAAGTGGCACAGCTACATTGTGACTTCATTCTGTGCTTCAGGGCTTGAACCTCCAGTACAGCTCCAGGGCAGGCAGAAGGCAGAGTTGCAGCCCAAAATGTGTCAGCAAGATTCAACAGGGATCATGTGTCAATCAAAACTGGGTTAAATTGACAGTCATTAATTTATATGTTTGTTCATTTTCTTTGTTTCTTGGTGGACAGGATTGTTTTCAGGAGTCCTAAGTCTATTTTTATTTTGCCAGTTAAAAGGTGTGTCTGTGATATGTGCAGATTCCAGTAAAAGTCAGTGAGAAGGATTCCTTAAAATTAGCAGAGGAGCCCAAAATTGCAAAATCTCCAGGGTTTCAAGAGCTTTGTTGCAGTATTTGTTACCAAATATTACCTGCCTTTGTTAAACAATTGAAATGGCTTATTCGGTTAACTTGTTCTAAATTCTTCTAAAATCTGTGTTTCTAATAACTGGGTCACTTTTGCACAAAGGAACAGCAGCTTCAGTATGCAATTAATATTTAAAAGCTGACTGTTGGTTGGATTTCATGTTTCCTGTTTTTGGGCCTTGAGTTTTTACATTTTCTTCAAGTTCCTCTATTTGAGACTTGGTACTAACAGAAAGAGAAAAGCTGGCGAGTCCTTTCTGGTTTGCACCATTGTGGCTTAACTTTTCCTCGGTTCCACAAAATATATAAGTGAATGTTTTTGAGTAGGATTAATATTGTTATGGGCATTTTTATTCTGGGAATAAAAATTCATCCTTTAATGGTTCTCATCCTCAATGTATTTCTTCTTTTTCTGCTTCTTCCAGTGGTCTTTCTAATAGAACAATTATTTGTAAGGGAAGTGATTAGAAAAAAACAGACAGGTTTCAGGTGGCAAATTTTTTCAAGGTTAATAGCCCATTTTTAATGGAGTATAGTGACCTTAAGGAAATGTAAGGGTTTATAAATAAAAAAATGCAGGGAATTTGCACTTCATTTCTCAGGTCTATTGACCCCGAAATGCAACCACCACATAGGAACTAGCAGAAAGCTGGTGATAATAAATACCCTGTGCTAGTGACAACACCATAAATGTTCATCATAATAAATAAATACTGAGAATGGAGAAACATACAATTTAAATATGGTCTGGGACAACACAGTACAGATTGCAGCAGTGTGATGTTCAAAAAAATACTTGAGTTTTGACATAACTACCAAATATATGCTATCTGGTTAGGTTTGCTTGTTGTGTTAACATAAAGTTAAAAGGTCTGTCAAATGGAGTCTCCTCTTTCTATGAGGTTGTCTGTGGAGGTCGAGAGTTAAAAGTTAAACAGTTCAAGATTTTAATTTTTAACCTAAAAGTAAAATAACTTCCTGATGAGGGGGTTTGGTTTTTTGCATAATTTTTGAAGGTTTATCGCCACACAAATATTCAGCAAGTTAATGTGTTGTTTCTTGGTACTTTATATTTAAAATTGAAATACATATTTATATAATATATGTTAATCCTCATTTCTGTTTTTTCTTTTCATTCTGCAGTTTATTGTGGAGTGTCATGGGAACACACTTCTTCCCCAGTTTTTGGGCATGTACCGGCTTACTGTTGATGGAGTTGAAGTATATATGGTTGTTACAAGAAATGTGTTCAGCCATCGCTTATCTGTTTATAGAAAATATGATTTAAAGGTGAGAAATAACTGCTGATTAATTAACTGACAAAGTAGCTGAAAATCTTTACTATAAATGTTAGACCATGCTGATGCTTGCATATTGCTCAGAATTTTAATTAATTTTAAATTGTGTTATTCAAGAACTAGCATAACTGATTTAATTCTACAACTAGGTTTAGCAAAGCTGAAGGATGGTTTTATAGACAATATACAAATGTATCTGTTTTGTGCATTTTTAAGCGCAGCAATTTAGCCAGGTATGTTTGCTAAGTGTTGCTAGCGGTTAAAGGTAAAACCCTTCACACTACAATAATAATTGTGCTTCTTATAGGTTTTTTTATCAACATTATGAAAAGCCACAGTTGATTCTGCGGAGGGCTTTTATAAAGCAACTAAACAGCATCATTTAATAAATGCTGCCAGCAAAGTACATCACTATTGGAAAGGCTTAATAATTTATCTAATATTTTAAAAATAATTTAAGTGAAAAGGAGAAGAGTCTTTAAAAGCCAAAACATCTGCTTTTATCAATAGATCTGTTTTAGTTTTGTTTCAGAAGCTTTATATGCTCATTGTAATTTTGACAGTAGTTAATATACAGTGCTTACAGGAAATACCCAAAACATAGTCTTAGTTTGAGTCTTTCTACCCAAGGGATAGTATTTTAATTTCCTCTATAAAGTATCCCCTTAGAAACCTACTTCTTTCTAATGCATTTAATTTCTATGTGCTGAACCACTAAGTGCATCTGCAAGCTTATTTTAAGATGTTCATTTATCATTCTGCATTAAGAGATTTGTAATGCTATGTAGTGCACCATCCTTTCCTACTGTCAAGTCTCCATAGCAATTGCTTAAATAGTTGACTGAACTTGATTTATAAAAACTGATTTCCAGCTTGTCAACAATTTACTTTCTGATATTCAGTATTATTGGCAGCAGTTGTTACCAAAGAAAGTTGGGGGTTTTTTTGAGAGATCTGTGATTTAGAGCATCACAATGTCCAGATGCATTAAAAAGGGCATGAAATCCTAACAGAATGAAACAGTAATTATGTTCTTAACATTGGTGTCAACAGCTCTTTGTTATTTACCTAAGGATGCTTGTGTAGTCTATTCAGTTTGTCCAGCTGGACAGCATTGCTTTAACTTCTTATGTAATTCAAATTTAACATCAATATCATATTCCTCAAAACAAACTCCTTCACTGAACAGATGTATAGTGACACTGCATATATTATAAATTACTTTTTCTTGATATTCTTTGCTATGGCATCTGCAGTTGTAGATTCAGAGTCCTTTTTTGTACATGAATATTTTTGACACCACCTTAGAACTCACTTTGTAGCACAAGTCTCTACCTCTGTAGATACAAGAAAAAAAGACCACAGGTCAGCACAGGATTTCAAGGGTATTTTTTGGCCATAGGTGCATTTTGTTAAAACTATTTCAATGTCATATTTTTACCAAATGTCAAATTTGACATCCTCCCTAATTTTTACTATTGTGAATCTTATTTTCCTTTCCTTCAGTTTGGTTTTCAGTTGATCTTTTTTCTGGCCTAATAGTTTGTTGGAGCACAGAATACAATATAGGTGTCTCCTGAGTTAACTAAAATGTTAGGCTTTTACCAGACTTTATTACAAGTTGAGAATAGTTCAATGAAATCCCTATTGCTGGGCCATACATAATAACTAAGAAATACTGTCCCATATATCTTTTCTCTCCATCACTTCTGAGTTTTCTATGTTTTTTCTGTAAACAGAATAAAACATGCTATCAACGGGTGTGACTGGGGATCCTCACATTCTTTAAACTAGTAGGACTCCACTCCAGCACTTCTTTACACAATGCACACCCTTTAACAAACAGCAGAGCTAATCTACCCATCTTTCAATGTCCAGTTACCATATTTGTAGTTACTATTTCCTGCAGTGCTGTTATGTGATAAACAAGTGCTGGGTATTTAAAGGTGTAGTCCTACTCCAAGAAATTTTTAAGGAAATATATGCAGTCTTATTTTTTTGTCAGCTCCAAGTTATTCAGAAAGCACCATATTGCCCACTAGTTTTAATCTAAAAAGAAATTTAAAAAGAAAATCCAAAATGTCTTTGTCAAGAACTGTAAGTCTTGTGAATCCACAGTTAGTCTCTTCTTTTTACTCCATGTTGCTGTGAGATGCATTGTTCTTGTTTTTACTTTATGATCTTCAAAATACTTTTTGTGTTTATATTGTGTTACATCCTTTTCAAATGTGTATTACAAATGTCCAAACAGTTATATAGAATAGGCTATTTCATATCCATACAGCTAAGTTGGCACAAAAAGATGAGAAGTCTGCCAAGCAAACTAAACTTCCAGCATGATACACTCAAAATGAGGATGAGAGATGAGGGAAAGCTCCAGGAATTAGGAGGACAATAGAAGCAGAGCATTTGAGGATTTAATCCATCTTTCTTCTCTCATGGTGCATATTCTTCACATGTTTGCAGCAGTTCAGCAGTCCTGGGCTTTTCACCTACCATATCACCTTTCTTTAAAACATTTCAAGTTCAAAAGGATGTAGTTCATCCACTTTTTGACCTGTTATCGTAACATTTTCAAATTAGCTTCTGACATATGCACATTTTTAGATCCATTTTTTCTGTTTCAGGGCTCTACTGTGGCTCGAGAAGCCAGTGACAAAGAAAAGGTATGGTGCATTTCTGTTTCTTTTTCAATTAATTAACGTTCTAGCTAGACACAGAGCAAACATAACCAGTGCTGGTTCTGACTCTTTTTTTTTTTCTGCCATATTCTTCCCCCTTGAGTTCTACCTCATCCCTCCTTTATCTGTCCTCTACTTCCTGCAGACCTTTGAATATTGGTTTGCAAAGGTGTTGAAATTTCAGAGGTAAGTGAGCTAATCCTCTACCTCCTCCCTTTCATTTTCTCTTCTCTTAGTTTTTTCAGGGCCTGCCCTGTGCTAGGAAAACATCAGAACTTTGTTCCGTTCTCTCCTGCTTCGTCTTTTTTTCTCTTCCTCTTTTAATATTGAGATTTATGAATACTCCATGTCAATTAATGGTATTATGTGATGGGACACCACTTCTAAACTGAGTGCAAGAATGAACCAAACCTTGAATTATGAGAACCCTTGGGTATATAAAGCTCATACAAATGACTGGTAGACTTAGATGTACATGTAGCTATAGTGAGACAGTCACCCTCAAATTCTGGGCTGAAACTTTGCTCTAAACAGAAGTAGATTGCTTTGTTTTTCTTCACCTCCAACTTCAGTTCTTTTGGAAAATTTAATGTTCTCAGTATTTCTTTGTGGTTTTAGCGAAATAGCCAGATGGCATTTTAGGAGAGGTTTCTCTGGAGAATCTATGGATAATTGGAAGTGGAACATAGTCTCCATCATATAAGACTTCTTAGATCTCAAATTTGGGTAAGATCTAATAATCCATGGCCCTTGTTTTCTTAATTTATCCAAGCACATTCCTCCTGAATTAGCATGAGATCGTTCAACAGTTCACTTAAGAGGCTTCATTTTATGTTGTCCCCAAATTCCATTCAGATCATTTGGTTTTTCCCTAAGCACTAGTTGCCTCTGAGTCTTCTACAGATCAGACAGCTGCACTAAAGGAGTAAGGGCCATGCAGTAGCTGTCAGTTCTCGTTGCATGAAAAACTGTGCCAGGTGTTTCCATCTTTCCTAAGGCATGATGGAACACTTAAAATTCTTCTTCCAGCATTAGGCAATACCACAGCCCCACATGTGAGCTGCAGTTATAATTGCCAGTATTAGCTCTCTCTTGCTGTACCAGGCCCTCAAGATCATGTCTTGAATGGTCTCTGTTCTTTCCTTTGTCATCTGTTTTTGTTCTTGTGTAGTGGCAACTGCAGTGTTTTTAAAGTGTTTTTAAAGTTTTTAACCCTTCAGTGTCTTACAAACAATACCTAATGTCATTGGAAACCTCTGCTGTACTATGGAAATAATCTGATACAAAGGATGAGGACAAATTATTTGGATGGGACTGCTTCAGGTTGCAACATTAATGCTTGGACTAGTAACATAAAATTTTAAAATATTATGTATAGTCAGCTATACAGGAGCTAATAATATACAGATGTTGAGCAAAGTAGTTTTGAGCAATTTTGGGAATATGCCTCATAATAACAGATTAATAATAGTACACATATATTGTAGTTAATACATTGAGTGAGAACCTCAAAGAAACAGTGCTCTTAATTTTGCTAATGTGTAAGTTCATGGCAGAATTGCTGTTGAACTTGCTTATAGATAAATTGAAACAAAATTGTGAGGTTTTATATAACTGCATACAACAATTATTCTGTAAATTTAATGTGAAATCATAACTTTCATAAGGCAGATAACAAAAATTCTTATCAACTTCGCATGTAGAACCTTCCCTTTGATTTTGAGTACTTCTCTGAAAAAAGACTCATCCCCCTAATTCTTATTCTGCTCTTTTAATAATTTGATTTCTTGGGAATGGAGCTGCACAAAGCTTGTTGATGTTGTAAGCTGACAGTCTGAGGCTTTTCTGTCACTCATCATTCCCCTCAAAACCCAGTGCAGTGGAGTAGGGAAGTGACAAGCTTGCATTCAGAGCAAAGATTTCTAAGAAAGGGAATTATTGGGTAGGTTTCTACATTCATAGAGGGAACAACATTTTACACTTTGAGACTCAGGGATTCAAGCAAGGGAAAATTACTATTTTGCTTATTACATGGGTTTTGTTTAAGTTTTGGAGTCTGCTGTTTCATTTGAAAGGGTCAGTATACATTTTGCCTGTGGCTTGCAGATGTTCAGAAGATTTGTCATCACTATGGTCTGAATCTCCTGCAGTAGGCATGACAACATATTTACTCACTTAAATGTTTCTAACACACAGCTTTGAGGTTTAAATAAAAAGGGTGTTGTATATTTATATGAATAGACAAGGAAAGTTTGGTTCTGAAACTCTGAGCAGTGCTAAAGAGCTGCTGTCATGAGAGGTATCTCTGCACATGTGCCACTGATTTCAGGACCTGAAATATCTGTAAATGGTCCATTATTCCTGAGTAGCAAGTGGAGCCCTGTAGCATGTTTTTTTTACTTTCATTTTCTCTTTCAAACTTTTTCTTGTCGTCTGTGAGAATCACAAATCATTCTTAAGATTTGAAAACAGCTGGAAAAATTTTACTTGGAAGGGGAGAGGAAGATGTTTTAGCAAATTCTCTGAAGAGATTTTGGCATCTCCTATCATAGAAGAAATTGCTCTGAGCGATTAAACAAAACTAGACAATCTGAAAACCTGAGCTGGTGCAGTAAATTATTAGCTTATTTTGAGCCAGATGCAAGCAAAATCATCAATTTGTTAATATTATCTTGAAAATTACATTAATATTAATAAATTTCAATTAATTACAGTAAAATTACTTATTATAACTGTATGGCTATTCACATGTGAGAGTAATAAAGGAAGCTTTTGGTACTAAAATGTATGGCTAAATTGTCTGGCAATGGCTAGTTTTTAAATGGGCTTTTAAGTAATTCATATTGAATTTCAAATTACAACATTCAAGTAATCAAATGGTTTTCAAAATATCAAGACTATGTTTACTTCTCTTAAAGCTGCAGAAGTCAGAAAACAAGAGCAAGTCTTTCAGTCACATTCTAATGCAAACTTTAGATAAATTACTTTGTAAAGGCAAATTTGGTGAAATATGTTCTTGACTGTTCTTATCAAACTAAAAGTTATTTACTCAGTTAATAAAGAAGAGACAAATATGCAAAAAGATTTAATGGATAACTTATTGGAGAAAATAATATAACATAATAACTTATAATAGTATAACTAAAGTAAACTTGAGTTTGGTAGTGTAGCATAGGTATTAGTATTCAAACTTTTTTTTAATCAGTTTTTAGGATGAAAGTTGTCTGATTGAGAATGGTACTTTTCCATCCTGTTTGCAGTTTACCTCCTGTTTGACTGTCTTCAGCTGTTTAATATCTTAACATATGGATGAGCTCCAAAACTGTCACTTCAATATTTTATGATAATCAGTGCAGAAACAAGCACCATTCCCTTAAATTTCACCTTAACACACAATTCCTTTCACTTGTGTTACAAATGATACTTTTAATAATAAAGGCATCACTTTCTTGGCAACATGTATCATAACATGCACTTACGGATGCCTTGGATTTTAAAGGAACGGTATGGTTTAACAGTTGTCAAATTGTGACAGCTGCTTCTTTGTGTTTTTTGGGCTTTACTACTCTTTTTAAAATTTTTATTACTTTAATAGTGGGCATTTTCTATTCATTCTTTGGACAGTTTTGCCCTCTTAAGTGAAATGAGGATAATGCAGAACTCCCCTGGTGGTCTAGCTGCTCACAATTATGCCATACTTGCAGTACAACATCAAATTAGGAGTAACAGCTGAGTCTACTTGTACTGATAAAAGAATCTAAGCTGTTGCTTGTGAGTGAGCTGTTCATAAATAAATTTGAAGAAGAAAAATAAATCCTAACTGAACTGATGCCTACCACATTTCATTTTTCTCAAGCAATTTCAGAGATTATTACATGTTTTTAAATCAATCTAAAACTGGTTCCATTGCTAGCTCTGTAGTATGTGTTTTTTCATAAATCACCATTCATAAATGCAGAAAATTTATAGTAAATACAATTTAATAAAGAATTTTCTATTTAAGTTTCTTTTGGGAAAAAGATTGCCATAGTTGACAGCTATGTTGCATCTTAACTAAATGGTATGCAAAATACATAGCTGTGATAATTAGATTGGAAGTTGTCACTATACATTAGCTTTGTGGTTTACTTTATATTTTACAACATATAGTAATTAACTGATTTCTGAGAGGAAAGTATAACCTAAGGAAGAAGGGCTTTAGTAGAGGAGAATAGCAGCATGATCACTCTGTCTTGAGTCAGTTTGGTTTTTACTTATGGTGACACTATGTAAAATTTTTTTCAAGGTAGATAATTCCAAAATGTGAGCTATTTTTTCTTACTGTTTTAGAATTGCTAATTTCAGAACATTTTCGTACTTATCTCCTATTAGTGATTTCAGTCCATTTCATGTGCTGATCTCACACAAGAGACTTGTGAAGTGTCTTAGATTTATCTGTGAAATAAATCTAAAAGTTGCAATCTACAGAGATTATAACTTTCAAAACATCACACTCCAGTTTTTCAAAACAAACTACTAGTTTGCCTTTGGTTTTGAGGGGTGGGAGTGTTTTGTTCTGTTTTTGTTTTGAAGTCTGTTTTCCATATGTTGAAATAATTTTAAAAACAACATGGGAATTTTGTGTTGCATTTTATGTTGCATGTTCCTTTTGCAGTGGGAAGACATTAATGCTAGGGATAATTCTGGGTGGATTTCCTTGAGCATTAAAAAGATAGTTTCTATTTTGGTACATGCTTGAGTACTAAACCCTTCTACCACAATTTTTTTTCCTACAGAAAATGCTTGTTATACTGGGTACAGTAATTTCAGTGTTTCCCCTCAAACCCTATTTTGGGGTTACAGCTCTATTTCCACTACCTTTTACAGACCAGTGATGTCAAGTGGAGCTGCAGATCCTTTGTATAGAAATGCCTGTCTAGGGAAGGCAATTTGTACAACAAAAGTTTGGACCCAGCTCACAGAACTATTGGAGGCAAGAAGCTGCATAATTCCAAAGGAAGTTAATCTTCCATCTTGTAGATCTAGTGACTCCAGAATTTTGATTCAATTCAAAATCACCTGTTCCAAATTATTGCAAGCTATATTTAGTATTATGGCCCTTCTTTCTTTCCAAGCACTGCCTTCCATGTATGCTTCCATGAGCCCAAGACTTAAAAATAATAAGGTGTATATGGGCTATTTGCTGTTAAAGAAGTCTAGGGTGTGGACCTTCACTCTTGGCAGATGTTTTACATAATTTTCAAAATTTATAAATTGTAAGCCAAATTTTTCCATGATTAGCTGCATGAATAATGTAACTTGTGGCTAGTTCCAGAGAAAAAATAAGGCTGCTATGCAACGTTTCTCCTAAAACCTGAATCTTGTCTTTGCTAGATGAGAAATTGCTGCCAGGTCATGAGGACAATTAGTCTTCTTCCTTTTTCAATCACTTATTTGGAAACTTACCTGGCCTGCAGCTATTTTAGCAAACTGCTTCCGAAATGCAAGCACTAATGTTAGCTATGACCATTATTTTTGATGTAATGTGTACAAAATCCCTTTGGGGGGAACAAAATTGCTAATACTCAATTCAAATCATTAGAATAGGATGCTGAATTGAGATATCCTAAAAAATATACAAAAACTATTTCAATATTCATCTTGAAATAAAACTTGACCTAGTTGTTACATTCCAAGATTTTTTTTTAACTCAAAACAGTATCAACTCTTACACTATATTTTTATTTTGAATGAGGCTTTACACATTCTGTCATCTTAGTTACTACAAAATCTTTATTGATTTTCAGTCTTTCAAAGGCAGTGAAATCTTCCTGCCATTAACATTCTCTGTGACCATGGCAAACTTTGGAATATAAACTTGAAATGTGCTGATAACGTGTTTTTTTAATAAATAAATATTTTATGTTTGTAAAATCTATTGTGCCTTTCTTGAGTCTTTAAGTAGGAGGTTAAAAAGTGGAGGTGGTTCAGAAAGAAAATCTATTATTAATTTAGTGGAAGTAGTTAGATGTTCATCTCCTGTGCAGCTCTTAAAATATTTAGTTCTTTAATGACAGTAATATGTTCATTATAATGAATTACATTCTAGGAGAATCATTTTCCAACAAGGATTTTGCTTCATTGGAAATATTTGAGACATCATGAAAAATTAACTGTATCAATTATTTCATTAAAGTAAAGTCTCAATTTTTTCATTCAGATAGTGTTCTAAAGTGCCACAATTGGATTCTATTTGTGTTTTAGCATGTAAGAAATGAACACAGTGGGATTTTTCAACATGAATGAATGTATTATTAATTCAGCATAACTACAGGAGCCCCTCCTAGTTGAATATTTCATAGATTTTGATTCTTAAATTTACAAATCAATTTTAAGACAAATTTCAGTTAAAGTACTTCTAGAATCACTTCTGCTGTTGGCTATCATTAGTAATTATGTGAGACTGCAACAGTATCCTAGGGACTATTCAGCTTTAAATAAATAGGGAGAATAATACTGCCTAGTACACAAAAAAACCCCAACAAACAAACTTTGTCTAGTAGCACCTAGAAAGAGGGAAGATAATAGGTTGGCAGGCATCATGCAAATAATGTAGTGAGGGCAACCACTAGCAAAGAGCTTTTTAGCTTCAGTTGCTTCGATGGGACCCTTTTTTTTTTTTTTGCTTTTTCTTCCCTTGCTTCAGAGTTGGCTTTTAACTTACGTAGTTCTGCACTTGCCATGTCTACAACTCTGGGTATTTGGGTGAATAAAAATTACCTCAGATAAATATTGTCAGAAGGATGATTGTGGACTCAGGAAACTTGTATACAAGGCAGTGACGAGTCTGGCTTTTTGGGAGTGCTGACTCACTGCCCAGAACGTCCTTGGGAGTACCCCTTGGGTCTTGTGATGACAGGCAAGAGCTGCAGCAGTGTCAGCTTTGCTAACTCACTTTTATTAAAAATAGATCAGAGACAAGGTTAAAGTGAGGTGTTGCACCTGCACAACTGGCTTACCAGCCCTAGCATCTTCCAGAAAAGACACTGCTTGTAATTTAGGTTTATTTTTACTACCCTAGGACTGTCCTCAGTGGCGAGGCAGCTTCCCCTCATACCCTGCCAGCGTGACTGGGGCTGTGCTCTACAGGAAGCCTGCGGCAGAGCCTAGAGGCAAACAAGCATCTCAGCATCTTAACCACAGGCACATCCTCCCTCTGTGCTCACCCTCCGGCTTTAAGTAGCACTAGTAGGGGGGGTTTCTGTGTTAATGGGTTTGTTTCACTTTAACCTCTGTCTAATTTAATCAATAACTTGGATATACTAGTTAGAAAAATAATCTGGGGATTTTTTTAAGTGATTTTTGGGCTGAAAATGGAGGGAGCTTGGTTTCCTGCATTCTTTTTGTTATTGCTTCATCTTAAATTATTTCATCCAAATCTCCTCTCCGTTCTTAAGCATCCCACACACTGGATTCCATCCTCCAGTGTTGGCAACATCCCTGGATCCACAGTTCCGCCTCTGCAGAATTAACCCTGTCCATGGGACACTATGTTCAGCTGAGTATGGTAATCTCTACAGCTGTTAGCCTGGAATGCTTATCTGATGTTACCCCTGCTAGTTTTTGTCCTAAACCTCTTACTAAATAGGCCAGAAAGAAAATCAATGCATCCTGTGCAGTCATATTGTGGTAAACAATTCATTGTAAGCTTGAAAAAGTGTCCAGCATTGTTTTTGAGTAAAGCAAGAGAGCACTGCTGAATGACTCCTCCTTGGAAGTGGAGTCTGGGACAGATGAATGATTATAACTCCATCTCAGCTGCTTGGGTGTTTGTTTTCCTTTTTTTTTTTTCTTAATATAAATAGAGGATTGCTATTAGAGGGTGTTTTAATCTATCAGAATGTTCTAGATGCAAGACAATAGTAATTTAGAGCAGCCAGACTAGGATCTTATGCTTTTTTCAAACTTCATAGATAATCGGGATGCCATGGATTTAATAATGGGTTTGTAACTATTACAACATTACTGAGTTCTTAAGTGGTTTTGAGCAGTTATTGGACAAAAAGGATCACTTTCTAAACAAAAGTAGCATTGTGGGATCTCAAGCAATTCACAAATTCCAGGTCCAAAACCAAATTTGGACAGTTGGGGAACTGAGTATTTTGACCACCTCAGTGCACGCAGCCCAACAGCAAAAAGAACTTTTGGCCATTGTGAAGATCCATAAGGGCCTTTCAGAGTCTGCTGTGGTGCTCACATTTTGATGCTGTGCTTTCCAAGAGAGATATACTGGAGCAGAGGAAAGAAGCTCTCAGATACTTTTCCTTGCTGTGTTATAGGAAGAAAATAAACTTTATGAAAAACACTATCTCCAGTAAGATTATAAGCAATGTCTGACTAGTTAAACTTATGGAGGGCATTCCTGGAGGCTGATGTTAGCTGCCTTTTATTCCTAGCAGAAGGACTTCCAGATTAAGATGAAATTCAGGGTACTCACTAGTTCTTGGCCATCGACAATTCATAGGAATTGCAGCCCTGGTTGTTGTGTAACATTTTCTTTGTAAAGGAAACTTGTTCTTCCATACTATTGATTAAAGATGGGGCAGGGAGAAAGGCTGTTCATTGCTCTTAATGGGCCAATTTTTTTAAACTTCTGATTACAGGAGTCACTATTACTTCTAGTTTGCTTGAATGTCCTGAAGGAACTTGTTGATTTGCTGGGGTTTTTTAACTTCCAGTCACTGCCCATTAAAAACAGAGGCCATTTGAGGTGTTGTAAATCACTTCATGAGGGAGTTGAAGGTAACCAAGTTGCTCCAACATCAAGAATATTTAATTACATATTGAAGAGGCAGTGGTCTTCTCTGGCATTTGCTACTTTTAGGCAGAATTCCATAATTCACATTCATTTGATGCTTTCCAAAAATTATTTTGTATTAGGCACTTGTAAACATTCACAATAGTTACACAAAATGCAATCCAGTCTGACATCCTCTGTAAGACCTGATACAGACCCTTTGTTATGAGGTATAGATTGTGTTTTGACTTCACTTATTGCCAGTCATTTTGACAAATGACATCTTGGAAGAAGCTCGATGCAAATCAGTGTTCGATGCAAATCCGGTATTGAGTGGAGGTTTTATCCTTGCTACATTTGCTGCCCAGGTCACACAAACCTTCTAGGCCATTTCCAGGAGGGATAAGCTGAGGAAAGAGCTCCATGGCTGCCATGAGGAGAGGCAGCTCAGGGGTGCCTCCTTGGGCATGGGGGCTGCACCAGGCCAGCAGCTTCACCACACTCCTCTTTGCAATCCTGCTCTTACAAGAATTTTGGTTTGTTTTAGGCCAAAGAGCTGCCGACGTTCAAAGACAATGACTTTATTAATGATGGCCAAAAGATTCATATTGATGAGAATAACAAAAAGATGTTCCTTGAGAAGCTCAAAAAGGATGTTGAGGTAAGAATGTGCCTGTTCATTTACATGTGATTAAAATGTGTGGCAAATTATGAATATCCCAGGAAATCATACCTGTAATTAATTAATAAAAGCTCTTGTTTATAGAACTGTAAACACTTGACTGTTTTAAATGAAACACAATGTAAACTTTCAGGAGCTGATCACTGCTTTGCTGATGTGCTAAATGGCTTGCTGCCATAGCTGGTTGCCATACATTGTTCCTGCCTTGATGATGTGATGTTAAAATGATGGTACTGCTTAATACTTTAATGCTTTAGAAGCCTAGTACTTCCAAATGCTCCTGAGAGAGAGGTGAGTATTGTTAGTTGTATTTTACAGGTGGAGGTCCACCAGAGCTAAGGCCAAATAGAGACTGTAGTCCATAGCAGAGGAGGAGCATCTCCCCTGCTCACAGCTGTGCATGCCCTTTTTGTTTCATATTAGTAATCTAGTTTTAAATCATTCTTAGTATCACAACAGTAGAGTGCTTCAGTAATCTAAATACAGCAATTGGCTTCTCATCATCTTAATGTAGTCTTTCATATAAATTCGTAATTTATTTGGCTGAATATAGTAAATACTTGAAAGAAAAGTGTTAATGTATGAATTTAATGAAATGTTTTTACTGATTTTGTTCAGCTAATAAAATAAATATCAGACTGACTTGTTCATACAGCTTGCCTTTAGTTTGTGTAATTTAAAATATTTTTCTTAAACACAGTATTTTGCAGCTTTATACTCAAAGACTAAAATGTGTTTTCAAGTAAAAAGGCAGATTTGGAAGAGACTTAGTAGCAAAATGTGTCTGTGACTTAATAAGACTTTCAGCTATTTATATCAAAAGACTTCTGTGAACTGACTTTCTGAATTGTTCAGATCTGTATCTCATTAGTTGTACAAAACAAAATACTGTTACTTTAGAATTTACCCAATAATTTGCTTCTGAGGAAATCTAATTTCCCATCATAGTAACAATGGGAAATTTATGGTAGTGAGGATGATGAAAACATAAATACTTTCTGAAATACCAATGTGTGTTTATTTTATATTTAAAATATTGTGCTTTACTGATGTCACAGCTCTAGAGATAAGTTTATTTGGGTTAAAATTTTGTGTCCTTTTAACATGTACTGCTGTTGCTGACTACTGCTTTTACAGTAAGTAGGTTGCAGATAATATCTCAAGTGTGTGGAAGGAACATGGAAGATACTTTCTTACCCTGAAAAGTAGATTGTGTATGATCTATGTAATTTACCAGACTGGGAATATAATGGCAGATTCTAGATTATGACTTGAGAGGCTGTTTTTATGGGTTTGAAGTTTATGCAGAAAGTTGTTTAATATCCATGTAAACCACTAGTGTGAAGTGATCTGGCTCCTGATTTTGACAATGTCAAGCTATTCTTTAACCTTGCTTTTCTTTTGTTAGTTCTTTTGCCCTTATTAGATAACTGATAGGCACACTTTGTAACCAATGTGTAAAAGCTCACATTTCACTATAATGAAAAGAAATGCACAACACTTAGTATATTACTATCTTATCAAACAGTATTATAGTTAACATATCGTTGAGTACTATTCTGAGTTATATCACTTTATATCTGTTCTTGTTTTTTGTTAAGCTTTGTTTCTGTATTGCTCTCCTAATCAAGTCATATGTCCCCTTCCTGTGTTCAAATACAAATAATTACTGCCGTTTTGATGTCCCCTTGTCTATTTTACCATCTCCTTATTCCATTGTAGGTGTCTTGAGAAAAACTACATATTTTTTCCATTTAAAATCGGATTTTTTTTCCTTGTGCTGATCTCCCTAAGTCTTTTTGTTGTTAGCAGCAGCACACTTTTTTCTAAGAGCTATTCTCTTCCAATTTGTAGCTCATTCTTTTTTCTCAAGAGTCCATTCTCTTTTATGCTGTTTTGTATTATTCTTGGTAGATTTTTTCCCCCCTGTATTTACCAAGTAGTGAATAATATGCCTGGAGTTCTTCCACCCCATTGCCTTTGGCCAGTCTCATCTGTTTTTCTTGTATATTGTTGTGCATCATCTCTTCAAACTTAGATCCCTTCCAGTCTTGTGAAGTCTATTGTTTTATTATATTGAAATAAATGATACTGAAATCATTAAAAAACAGTTTCTTCTTCTTAAAACCTCCTCTCAATCTCACAATATTTCTTCTAGCACTTGAATTTACAGTTATCTCCAGCTCGTCTCTTTTCTCAGAATCAGATTTTGACAAACTGGAGTTTCTCATTACCTAGTATTTTATCTTTTTCATCACCATCACTGTCTCTGTGCCAAAGTCTAGCTCAAATGCCTTCTTCCCTGGTCTGCTCTAACTTCCCTTTTATAACCATTTAGAGTTTATAAAAACTGAAGCAATTTTTATTTTCAGCCTCTTTCTCTGTATACAACAAGCATGAACTTCACAAGCTTGAAATCACTGTACTGCTTTTAGGCTGCAGCACAGCTCTGTCCTGCCTATCCCTCACCCCCTTGAGCTGCTTATCCCATTTTCCTGCTTCTATACCTCCCTTATTTCCATCCTCCTCTTTCTGCCTTATCCTGTTCTCCTCAATTAAAATAACTCTTTGTTTGTACATGGAGTGTATTCATCTTTCAGTTTCCTAAAATCTCCCATCCTTATTCTTTATTCAAAACCACCCTTTTATTCACATACATGTTTTGCTTTCATGATGCAAATCATGAGCCTGTCACTGTGAAGAGAATACAACATCATTTTATGTCTTCAGGGTATGAAACTTCACAGCTTTCCACTTGAAGAATATTAGAACATTTTTTCATGATTCTTTAATAAGACTTAAAAGGGATTGGGAGGGTGGGTTCAGCACCAGATCATAGCATGCTCTGCACCTGATATCACAGAGGCTGCTCTGGACATTGAGCAGTGACAGAGCAGATCCCACCTCAAGTGCTGTGTGTAGTCTTGGGCACCACAACATAAGGAAGAAATAAAGCTGTCCAAAGGAGGGCAGAGAGGATGGTGCCACAGCATTAAACGTGACAGAGTTCAAGAAGCATTTGGTCAATATTCTCAGGCACATGGTGTGACTCTTGGGGATGTTTCTGTACAGCAGAGCCAAGAGTTGGACTTCATGATCCTTCACTTGGGGTCGCTTCCAACCCAGGATATGCTATAAATCTGTGATTTAAATGGAACACAAGACAGAAATAACAGTTGTCAGCTTGCAAACACACTGTTCTTCACTACTAACAGATTTTTTTCCCTGAGGCTTTTGGAAGAGTGGGCTGCAGTTTAAGTTTCAAGTAATTTGTATGCTGCTAATACATTTTAGTAAAATCAGGTATCTCTTTGTCAGCTTTATCACTTAATCTTCCCTTTTGCTCTCTCTCAGAAGTGCCTTAGAAGTTTTCCTCAACTGGTGACACCTTTGTGTAACTTCTGTTTGTAAGCGGAACTTACGTTTTTCAGCAATATTGATAGACTGCTTATTATCACTTTCTAGTTCCTTGCTCAGTTAAAACTCATGGACTACAGCTTGCTGGTTGGAATTCATGATGTTGAAAGAGCTGAACAGGAAGAAATAGAGTGTGAAGAGAATGATGGAGAAGAGGAAGGTGAAAGTGATGGGACCCACCCCATTGGAACCCCTCCAGACAGTCCAGGAAATACACTGAACAGCTCACTGCCTTTGGCTCCAGGGGAATTTGATCCAGCTATTGATGTTTATGGAATAAAATCCCATGAAAGTAAGCAGTATGAAATATTTTTATGTTAAGGTGGTTTGCTTCTTGCATCAGAATCCTAAAGTACTTACAACCATGTGAAGGCAAATGTAAACTGAAAAACAGAAGTTCACTCTGTGGAAAAGGAAATTTGCTCTTTGGTGCAGCAGGAAGGAGAGGATTTCTATAATGCTTAACTATTCCTATTTACCAGTTCTTCAGCAGATAATTCATGGAGTTTTCATCCCTTCCAGAAAGCCTAGTATCTATAATTGGTCTTTTCTAGCAGATAACACTGTTAAACACAGTCTAAAAAGAATGAGAAAAGAAGCATTGCAAGTTATATTTTGAGTTTTTTGGTCGCTTTTTGAAAATTTGTGCACTCATATCCAATTTCTGTGATGCAAAATAAGAAAGAATAAAAACAATAAGAAAGTCATTATAAGGAGTGTGTAAGAAGCCTGAAACTAAGTTTAATGTTAGTGTGTAAAATTAATTATAACTAGGTACCTATGGCTGTTCAAAACAGGAAAGTTACCTTTTCTTTTTGTTTATAAGCATTGGCATGGATAAATACATGGTTTTATTCATAAAGAAAATATGATCTTAAGCTACACATGGGGAAGTTTAGATTAGATGTCAGGAAAAAGTTCTTCACTGAAAGAGTGATTGGGCACTGGAATTGTCTGCCCAGGGACATGGTGGAGTCACCATCCCTGGACATGTTTAAAAAAAAACTGGACGTGGCACTTAGTGCCATGTTTTAGTTGATGAGGAGGTTTTAGGTCATAGGTTGGACTTGTTGATCTCAGAGATCTTTTCCAACCTAGTTCATTCTGTGATTCTGTTTGTTGACACAGAAGCATTACCTTTCATATAAAACCTCATCATTTTTCCACAAAGATGAAATCCACATTACTTTAACTGAGCAATAATTCCTATTTCTGTATGCTAGTTTTTTATTTTACACTCATTTAGGGGTTTTGCATTATATATGAATGCAGTTAAACTCTCAGTTAAGGAGAGCTTGAGCTTGTGGGTTTTATGCATCTTGATTATGACTGACATTTACCTGTCTTAGCTGCTGATTAATTCTTAGCAAGTCTCCTTTGTTAGAAGGAGCTGTTAAGATCATTCTTAAGATATTTCAGAAGTCCTTACTGCCCTGTGTTTGCTGTTTGCAGATGCACCCAGGAAGGAAGTGTACTTCATGGCCATTATTGACATTCTTACTCATTATGATGCAAAAAAGAAAGCTGCCCATGCTGCAAAAACGGTAAAGCATGGGGTAAGTATCTGGGTTGGTTTCTTCTTCTTACTCCATTTATATTCATGTTTTCTTGTTTAGTGCCTTGATACAGGACGGTTCAGTAAATCTAGGGAAAGGGGAAATAGATGAGAATTTTTTTCAAATTTTTTCAAGTTTAATGTGCAATAAAAATGTACTGCTACATATTACAAACTGAGAGTGGAACTCGTTTTTCAGCTGTGTGCACAGCTTCCTCATCCACAAAGAGCTCTAGTGAGATGCTTTTTAAGACTTTGTCCTAAATTTGTGAGATGCACCTTATTCTTGCAAACAAAGCTGTTCACCGCTCTATGAAACCTGTCATGAATCTAATTTCAGATGCAGGGCCTTAATGATGCTTTCATTATTTGGTACAGCCTGCTGAAAGTTAGTTCTTCAGCATATAACATGGCTCACTCTAGAAGATTTCTTCAGAAAAAAAAAAAACCCTACAATTTACAAAATCAGGCATAAAAATATAATTTATATATTAAATACTCAGGGACTGTTCAGTGAAGGCTTCTGTTTGACTGCCATTATTTAATTTTGACTGAGATTGCTGCTTAGCAGCAGACACCAAAGAACCACAGTAAAACAGCCCAGTCTTCCAGATTTATGATTTATATCTACCATTATCAGTCCTGTGGTGATTTAACATTCAGATTTCATAAACTTCTTAAAAAGAGCATATTCATTCTTGAGGCTAAAATCCCTCTTGTGTCTAACTATTGAAAGGGTCAGGGCATTGTGGGAAATTTTAGGCAAAGGGCTCTGGGCTTTTTGGTTACAGTAGAGAATGATGTCACCTGCAAGGGCTTGTAG
Source organism: Toxostoma redivivum (assembly GCA_013397375.1). Lineage (NCBI taxonomy): Eukaryota > Metazoa > Chordata > Aves > Passeriformes > Mimidae > Toxostoma > Toxostoma redivivum. Next base: position 1,660,987 of record VXBI01007947.1, on the reverse strand, counting down.
GAGGTATTTTTTGTCTCTAAAGCAATGATCTCATTACTCTCTGCTTTCTGGGCAGCTGAAAGTTGATGCAGACGATATGCAGCCATTATCTGGCAATTATTACTGAACTTTGAAAGTAGCAGACTTTAAAAACTCACACTTTTGGCTTAAATAACAGAAATACATTGTCAGTAACAGATATGATTATTGAAGCTGATTGTGATTGGAACTTTTTACAGAACTTTACTTTCATACATCCATTTTGTTTATTTCTCTGTCTCCATTCTGAGCCACATGACCCTGAAGTTCGTTGATTAATTGCATGCATGCAACTTTCCTCTTTTGTAAAGCAGGAAAAATATAAATAAAAATGTAGGTAAGTCTCTGAAAAACTAATAAAAATATGAATGAAATCACTAGTTCATTGAAATAACAGTCATATGGCTTATTCAGTGAGTCCAGATTTAAATACATAAATATTGAAAAAGTGTTCCTCTTACCATGTATTTCAAACCAGGCTATGTATCATTCAGATAACAATACATGTTACACAACTGTTGACATGCCAGATCTAAGTATGGCAACTCAGTGTTCTCTGTATGAAGGCACTGCTGCTCAAGAGACCAGAATCTGCTGGTGAATGAGTGGGTAACATGGCTAATGTGCTGTAAAAATTTGTATAGAAGACTGAAGTACAATGAAAGTAAAGAGAAGCATGGAAAGTAAAAAGAAAATGTTTCAGAAATGGAAGATAGCTGTTACAAGGGTGAGTACTGACTATCAGTGTCCTCCTGTGAAGACTAAAAAGGCACCAGTAAGATTCTACTTGAGGGCCATTACAATCTGTGTTTCTAATCTCTGGTTCTGATACTGCACATGAAATTTATTAGCATCCTCAATGACAAAAGCATCAAATAAAACACTGGTTCTTCTTTCTCTCTTCTCTCCTCCCAATTCTCTGTATAGGCTGGTGCAGAAATTTCAACTGTTAATCCAGAACAGTATTCAAAGCGCTTCTTGGACTTTATTGCCAACATCTTGACGTAACCTATCGTGTTACATAGGACAGACACAAGACCTGGGGACAGCAGCAGTGGCTACAAGTGTAGGGAAAAAAAGGAACTCGGAGAAGCACTCATCTTAAAGAAAGCAACCCCTTTGTTTACATCTGCTGGCAAAGATGACTGAAGTGGGGTGGAGTACTTGCTTTAACAGCTGCCTGATATTCCCAGCATAGTTCTAGCTATTTCTGACTCTTTTGTGTGTGCAAAAAAAAAATTTAAAATAATTTAAATAAATAGAACAGCTTACTCAGAGTGCACTGTGACAGTAATACTCTGATGCTACCAGCTGAAATTGAATTAATGAGCAAAGAGGTGTGGGGTGGGGGTGGGGAAGAGTAAATGCATGTTAAATCTACAATATTGATAACAAATTGTAAACTGTGGATCAGTTTATTTTTTGAAAAAAGATAACATGACAGTATTCTTCACGATGATGATGATGGCGATAATAATGAAGACCTTACTGCGAATGTTACACCCTGCACACTGGCACTCCTTAAAAACTCAGCTGCAACAACCCTTGGTGCCAGAGGCTTTTCCCATTTGGTTCCTAGCAGTTGGGTTTTTTTCCTTTTCTTTCCTCCCTCTCCCATTTTTTGTCTTCTTTTTCAGCACATCGCATCAGGAAGTTCAGCCTCTCAGACATCTGAGAGCTAGAATCTCTTACCTTACAAAGAGCTAACATAATTCATGCTATGTGTACATTTTTGCTATAGTAAACTTACATTAAGGGAAAACTTTGCTTATTTCTCTTTGTTACCTGAAGTTTTCATTTCTTTTATATTCTTGCAATATAGGAACTAATAATGTTAAAAGTGTAAAGAAAGCTTATCTGAAAAAGCGCATAGTTTTGGGCAATAGTAGTTCCATCTTCTACCCATTCTGGAAGATGTGCACACTGATAGAAATTCCATTCCCTTGTAATTTACTGGGAATTTGAAGTTTAAATGCTTATGTTGTACTGTTGAAATAGCGGTATTTTATTATAGATTATCCCTTGAAAAATTAACCCTGAATTTTACTGTTTACATTATTAGGAAAGCAGGGATATTTCTGAATTTCAGAGCCGTGTACAATATAAGACTTTTGAGTTTACATGTAAAGTTATTTTGCAGTACAAATGAAGTCATGTTTGTCATCTTCCAAGAGGTAATGTGCAGTAGTGTAAAGTGAATGTCTCACCTCCATGATAGACTCTTTTACAATAAAATGCGAAAGGATATTTCGGAGGAGTTTTTCCCATGGTTGTCTTTCAGCATCAAAATAACCTGTCCTACCATTTACTCAATTTTGATTGTATAGTACGTTGCCTGAAACTGTGCTGATCACGTTTAACTTGTTTAAAATTTTTAAACATTGTATTCCTTCTCCTCTTGTATTTTTCCCTGAAAGACTCCATGCTTGAAAGAGACAAATTTACATATGCTTCAAAGTTTATCTACTTATACACTGTGCTAAAGCTGTGCCTTTAAAATTTCTTTATTGAAATTGTTAGATTTTGTAGGCAACAAGAGAAGTCAAACCTCCCTCTCATCGTTTCTAACTGGGATCAGGAGTGCCAGCATGCCTTCTCCATAACTAATGTCAATGCTGCTCAGCCTGCAACTGTGCATAACCTGTGTTGTGGTCCACTTCAGAGGAGCCCCTACAACAGCAACCCCTTAATTTCACTCTCTTCAGTGGCCAAAAACTATCCCTGTTGCTGTGTACTAATTCTTCTTCCTTTCCCCAACCTTTCCCACAGGGTTTTTTGTTACATTTGACTTAGTGATGTCTGCAGCACTGTAATGTATGTGTATACTTTTGTATTGTATGTATTTAAATAAGTTGGTACTGTGGCTTGGTTTTTTTTTTTGTCCTCTCCCTAAACACCCTGGTTGTCTACATTCTCGCCCAAGTTTCGTTTTCTGAAGCTTCTGAAGGTATGAGGCCACAGGGAGACCCTGCAGTAAAAATAAGGTACTTGGAGTACATATTTAATTGCGGCCAACGAGTGTACATTTCTAGACCATTTTAGACATTTACAGCAAAGCATTCTCTTTGTTTGTGTAGCATTTTTGTCACTCACTCTTGTTGATAAACTGTTTATTTGGACAGGGCAAGGAAGACTCATTATTGTGTATGTTAGTGCTTAGATTACACTCCAAACATGAGCAAGGCTTTATAAAATAAAGCACTTTGATGACTCACTAGGTAAATCGTTTGTTCTTGTGTTTCACCTGTGGTTTTGATTGCTTATGGATGAATTTTGGATGTTAAATGCCTGTATCACAAAGGAAAAAAAGTAAGACAAAATTTAAATTTGAAGTTTTTCACTAGATTTTAATATGCTTCTTCTATGCTTACTTTAAGGGGCTTGAGACATTTAGTCTCTGGGGTTTTGGGCTGAGACTGGCTCTGAGAATGAATACTGAGGTTTGTAATTGGCAAATCTATGGGCTAAATCCTAGTATTAATAACAAAACAGGAAGATCATCCACAACAGTTAATTGATAGAAGAATTGGCAGAACTTTGCTAGCTGTGATCTTGTGCTAAACCAATTAATTTTAAAAGTATTTGGGAGTAAGTCCAAACTTTCAGTGGGAAGGAGGGAGGGATTTCTGTTCTAGAATTTCAAGACTGATTGTTGGGGCTTTCGGTGCATGATACAGCCTGTACTGCACATTAAGGGCAAATGGCAGAAAAGTGTCTTTTTGTCTTTATTCTGACTTAACTTTTAATTCTTTTAATGCATTTGTCACTTTCTGGTTTTTTCAGCTTATTGCACAGATGTAGCAAAACAATATTTTCAGTAGTATTACCTGTAAAATATGTGACTGAATTAATGATAAAATAGATACACCCCAAAGACAAGGCAGCTGAGAAGCTATTCTGTTAAAAGTAGGTGAGATGATAGAGAGTGGAGAGATTCAGCTTCTTAATTACTCATTTAATGATGTCTCTAGTAATCTAAGGTTGTACTTCACACAGCTGCTCCAGCTGCTGAGAGTTTAGTGTGAACACGGTGCTCAAGGAATGCTGCTCAAATTACATGGACCATTAGCCATGGTGGGCAGCAAGCAGCTGCAGGACCCTGTCTTCAGCAGAAGTGTGTATATGGCAATGTGTAAGAAAAGGTTATCTTTCCTGAAGGCAGTGATGATATTCCACATAGGAGATCCAGCTGGCTTGTTAATGCAAGGACTGCAATTAAAAAATTAAAATAAATAATTATATTAAAATTCTTGGAAACAATAATTTTGTACGTCAACTGTATAACCTAAACGTATAATCTGAATTTCCAGCTCTCTCTCCCTTGTGCACACTTCTTTTCTAAAGTAATACTAGTTAGCAAGTCTCTGCATCAAGTGAAACCGTTGCATTCTGATGGTCTCAAAGCCTGCCTTTATCCAGTGTCTGCTCTCTGTATGTGCTGTCCATTTGGTTTCTCTCAAATTCATATATTTAATGGGGGGGAAATACAAAAATAGAGAGCAGTTAACTTAAAGGAGAAATCTGTTTCATCTCTGTCTGTCCTGATTTCTCTATGGCAGGAATTATTTCTGGCAATCAGCATGTCCCTTAAAATGCCAAAGTGACAAAGGCCTTGTGTGCAAGATGAAATCATTAACAATTGCTTTATTAAAATTGTTTAAAAACAGGTCTAGAGAGGACTTCGAGAGGTAATTATAGTCTGTCCCAAAGCAGTTCAGCTGTAAATAAACATTGGTGAAAATTGGGTTAATCTCTTCCAGGGAAGGTAGTTCCATGACTTCCCTGTGCTATCTCTTCTCATGCCTCACTAGCTCTATCATTACAAAGATTTTTTCCTAAAATCTTACCTGACTATATTACTATGCGTTAAGCTCATTAATATTTGTTCTATATACAGTGGACCCTAAGAACAGTTTATTCTCTTCTTCTTCCAGTTTCTTTTAATGTGATCCTACCTCTATGTACTGAACAATGTAAATATTAGCTTTTGCACATATTAAATTGAATATTCCCTCTCTTATTTAACAAAATTATCAGAATGGCTTGAGTAAGGCAGAATGGCCTATTCCATTTTCTCTAATGCCTAATTAAAAAAAGGAAAAAGTTAAAATGGTGTTTCTTGAATTTCTGTTTTGAGAATTTTGTAGCCATTCATTTACCATCTACTAAAAAAATTGTCAAAATTGATGTTTTTCACAAAGTGCAGTTTCAAAATGAGCACAGCTAATCCTTGGCTGTAGTTGTTGCTATAACTGCAATAAAATACTGCTTTTCTCTTTTCTCAAACTAAACAATATCACAATCTTAGCTTTTTTCATCATATTCCCTTTTCACAGCTTCCTGTCTCATCTCCATTAGTAATAATCAAATAAAATAATTATTTGGCCGGAAGTATTTAAATACAAGAAATACTTCTTGCAAGGTAGCATAAAGTCATTCTTACCCAGTACTCTGACTATTTGTAGGCATTTAGTCATTGCCCAATATGCTTTGAGCTTATAAAAACTTCTACTTTTTTTCAACTCGATCTGATTTATTCATAGTGACTCATTTTGTTTAGCAGAGTGTGTCCTATTGGACTAAATGGTATTTGTGTAAGAACCTTGTGTTTTGAAGAGGTTTAGCACTTCCACACAAGCCTGGAAGGCAATTTAACTCATTGTATTTCTGGTATTTCACCTTACCCAGGCCAAAGCACTCTACTTTCTTTTCCACTTTATATTTTTAAGTGGATGCATAAAGCTATTTTGTTACAAGAATATCTCAGTCACTCTAATATCTAGAGTGCATCTGTCATACCAAGGCAGAGAGAAGGGCTAGCTCCAGTGGCTGGGCTGACAACAATTCTGTTTTGTCTTCCATCACCTGAGGATAACAAGGTCATGTTTGATTCTGGTTAAGAGAAAGCCCTGTGTTCCCAAGATGTGCCTGTTTATCCCAGCACCTTGGATTCAAGTGATGCAAAAGAATCCTTTCTGCCAAGTAGGTCTGATGAATTAGTGCCTACTTTAACCAGGCACGTAATGCTAAATTGAACTTTACACTCTGGGTCAGGGCCCTATCTTTCACACTGTGGAATTCATAACAAAACACAACATTTTCTGCCTTGAAAGTCTTCACTCTTTTCTCTTAGTTCAGAAGAAAGTCTTAGATAGAAATTTATTTGTACATCAGCTGCACCAAAGACTTTGTATTTAAGGTGTTAGAATATCAAAATGTACTGTGCAATGATGATCATCTCTTCATAGGGTAGAATGGAAATAATCTACTTTTAGTTAAGCAGTGATGTGCATGCTGGCCTGCTTAGTACTGCTCTGCTGCTTCGATCAGAGATCTGTGTGGAAGGAATTACAGTGTTTGATCTGATTACACTGTGAAGTGCTCTGGAACAGAATTTTGCAAGTTGTGTTCCACATGCCACAGGCTGCAGCATCTCTCTGCTGGGCTGCTCTTTCACCCCAGGATGCAGGAGAGTGGGATGGCACTGAGTCAGTCAAAAGAGGGAAAATTTGAGTGTGTTTGTGGCCTTGAACCTGGATCCAGCAGTACAAGGGTGCTTTTGGAGGTCCTGGTCTGGAGGGAGAAGAATGTGCTTTCTGTACAACGCAGTGACTGGGCACAGCCAGCACAGCTTCATGAGAGGAAAGTCCTGTTCATCAAACATGATTTCCTTTCGTGACAGGGTAACCCATGGGGTTGATCAAGGGGAGCCAGTTGATGTAATGAGATTTTTGGATTTCAGTAAAGCTTTCAATGCTGTCTCTCACAGTGTCCTTCTGCACAAGATGTCCAGCGCACAGCTGGATAAACACTTCATGTGATGGGTGAGCAGCTGGCTCATGGGTCAGGCACAAAGTGTGACAGTGAATGGGGTGACATCAGACAGGGGACCTGTCACCAGTGGGGTTCCACAGATTGCAGTAACAAGGGTTTAGGGTAAGAGGAGAGCACAAACCAGAAAACTTTTTCTGAAGTGGCAAGGAAGAGACAGTACTAAGGCCAGTAAAGAAATAAAGCTGAGAATAAGAAACAAAATACAAAGAAGCAACACAGAATACACTCCCTGAGTTTGGCATTATCTGCATCTGCTCTGTGGTCAGGGAGGACAGTCTCACATGGGAGAAGAGAAAAATCTCAGACCATAAAGATTATGATGCAAAAGGAAAGGCATAAATTACTACACTTACAACACCATACAAGCATTTTACAATCATTACCTTTTCACCTGAAATAATGGGAACAGTGCTATGATGTAAGATTGGAAGTTGAGTAGTTGAGTGAATCAAAGAGAGAACTGATCAGCCTAGAGAGCAGATGATAGCAACCCTAAAAAAAACCTAAACCCACAGCATATTTAAAAGCAATGTAGTAAAATGTTCAAGGAGATACTCCTGTAAAACATAATTAAACTGCTGGACTTGGTCATATGATAGTATGTTGATACAGAAAAACTGAGCAGGAAGATGGCTACATGGAACATTTCCATCATCAAAATAAGCTCTTTCTGTGACCCAAACCAGTCTGTGGAAACGCTTTGTTCGGATGGGATATTCTCTGGACAGAAACATTTCCTTGTGCTCTGTGTACCCTGTATCTCCCACTGTTTTAACTCAGCCTCTTCATCAGACACAGTCCCCACAGAACTTGTGCCTTCCTTCAGAGTACCAAGTTGTCTGGCCTAACACAATTGTGTTCATGGGCACATTTGGGCAAGGGAGAGTTGATAGAGGAACAGTGTCTTCAAATGAGAAGATGGGTGTGAAAAGACTGTCATTCTCTTAAGTTCCACTGTCAAGCAGCTCTTCCTTCTCACGTACTGGGAGTTAGCTTAGAGCCCTCAGTTCAGCCTTTAAGTTAGCAAACAGGGCTCTAGCTTACCTTCTTGGGGAAGGTGCATCATGTGGTTCATCAATTCATTGGATGATGCTGCAGAGGAAGAGCAGATCACAGCTCATATCCTAGAAGTCACCTAGTCTGATATATACATAGCAGTTGAAGGCTCCTGCTTTAAATGTGTGGTTATTCTGAAGAATTAGAATACAAATGTTTTAAATAAAAAATGCTTTCCCAAAATGGGGTTCTGTACTTAAAAACATCAAGAGAAGAGCTGCTGTCATATATGTTCTCGTGCTTGTCATCAGGACTCATTATCCAGACCCTCTCCAAAGGCATAGTGCCCTACATGACCACTGAGCAACTGTACATCTACTACCAAGATTATTACTGAAACAGCATTTGTTGGATTCTTGGCAAACATGGCTTCACAGAAGAGAAAGAATTTACAGAGCTGTTGCTACTAGTCAAATTCCATTACATATTAAAACTAAAAAATAAGCTTTTCCAAACAGGTGAGAAACAAAGCAGGTTGCACCCTAGTATGGACAAGTATACATCTCTAATTCAGAACAAGAGGGTAGGAAACATTACACAGTGAACTGTGGCCGACCACAGATGCCCAGAAGGTGAAGGTTTAAGATGATCTTTAAACAGCCAAGCTTTATACTGTTAAATGCTTTATAGATCAAAATTATCAGCTTAAATTAATCCATGCTTTATAGGCAGACAATGTGAAAAATGCAGCTGGGACATAATAGGATCAGAGTAACCGAAGTCAGGGAGTAAGTGAGTTGCACAAGCTGTGAGTAGAGCAGAAACCCTGCTGTGACCCTGCATGATGAGAATTGTGCTTGCTGGACCTCGTGGACACCAGGGCAGGCATAGCTTTTGCAAGGCAGCCACAGCCCACAAAAATACAGAGGCTGTGTCTGGGAGAAAGGAGTGGTTGGAGAAAGCCCATGTACTGAGACTTGCAATGTTTCCAAGCATACATTCTGTCATTACGTAGGGCAACTAAAGAACAGAGTTTGCATAAGAGAGTTACAGGACTTGCCAGCTCCTAGAAACATAATTCCACGGCCAGGCATAACCAGAGGGCTACATTTACAGTTTCTCCTGAAGATAAAAGGTGGAAAAGTTAGATATTTGAAAGAAACCAGACAAGGATCATATTTGAACATATTTCAGGACCTTTTCAGGATTTTTTTACCAATGTTTGGATTTAGATCTTTCATATAATACAGATATTGCCATGAAGTCTCAGCTAGAAAATTCGTTTTAGATGTTAACTGCCAATCTCTTTCTAATTCTAATTGTTGCTTTTTGCTAAACAAAGTAATTTTAAACAGACCTCCTATGTAGCTTAATGTGTTTTTTAAGCAAGCTGCTTACAAAAACTATTTTATCCCCTTCTTGTTTATTCCACAAATCAAAATGTTACCTTCCAGGCTTATTCACAGCCTGGAGTGTAGTGCTCTGGATTTTAATCAGAATAATAGAAAATGGTCTCATCAACTTCCTTTGCACTGCCCCCTGTGCAGTCACAATCAGGTCTGGCTATAACTATTAGTTTCCTATAGCAAAGATTTAAGTGGTAAGAAGCAAGTTGTACTATTTCTGAAGTTCACTCTGTCAAGCACATGTTATTCCTTCAAATCATTATTCACTTTGGAACACATTCAACACATCAAAAGAAATCCAGAGGCATTTGAAATATTTTCTAACTTACAAAATAACTAGAGTTGGAAATTATAACTTGATCCAAAGCCCAGGAAAGTCTCCATCTAAATTCAATAGTTATTGAACCAGGTTCTTCAAGCATAACCTTTTCATCATCCATGACTCATACAAATTAGTCCCTGTGAAACTAAAAGGTGTTGCTGTTTTAACAGTGCCAGCATAAACTCGAATTTCCAGTCTTTCTTTCCATGGATCTAGATATATCTTGGTAAAAGTACTTATATTTTTAGCCTATATCCCAGTACTTCCTTTTGATGCTTATTGAAGTTATTCTGCTTTGTACCAGCATAAGACCTATGACTGTTCTTGTAGTAAAAGCTTTACAGCAGAACTGCAGCTTTAAAAGGATAGTCAAACTTCTCACCAAAAGGTTTAGTGAGTATAACTATATTAAGTATAATGAGTTAGCAAGACAGATGTTTGAGCAGACCTTCTCCTGAACAGAATCTTCAGTCCCGTTTGCCTAATGCTCCTGTAGTACTTAACAGCCAGCTCAAACATCCTCTCAACTGTCAAATAAATTCCCACAGACCAGATGAGAGCAGAACAAATCCAGCTCCAGCATACACACAGAGTATGTGCTAGTTTTCCTACAGTGTAATTAGCACCATGCAGCTTCTCTATGCAACAGGAGAACTCTCTGCCCTAGCCAAGGGAAGGGAAAGCAGACTCACACTGTGTTAGACTTTCTCAATTCCAAAAGATACTTAAATACATAACTTAAAACACAAGCATGACCATTTCAGCTCTGAGTTGACTGAAATGGTGTAGTAAGATGATGTTCTTCAGCTTTAGTTGCTGCAAAACCTTCTGTGAGGAGTAAGATATGACAGAAGCTTGGTTTACAGCCAGAGACAAAAGCTTTAATGAAATAAAATCATGGAAGCAGCATTTCTTTCACAAATATATAATATGAACTGATTTTTCTCAAAACTTTTCAATATTACTCATTCTTGACCGAGAAAGAAATACCACAACATCAACTCAAAATAGTTTTATTGGAAAAAAATATTGGAGAGCAATTTAAGTCCTAACAATGCACATGTCAGTTTGCACCACTGAAGAACCTATTCCTTTGATAAGTATCTTATCTGTAATGTAGACCTTTGTCAAAGCACTCCTCCTCCAAGTTCTAGTACTGCAAGATATGGAAGAACTTGCCCAGATGTTGTGCTGACTTTCCTGCTGTCTTACTCTGGTAAAGATGGAAAGACTTCCAGCAGACTAATAATTACTGTTACATTTATGAAAATAAGTTGGAACAAGAGTATCAACAACTGTAAGCATCAAACTGTTTCACTCACCAAGTTTAATTTGTTTCATTAAATGAACAAAGAAAGTGGGAGGTGAGCAGAAGAGAAATGAAGGGTGACAGCTGTTAATGTACTTGGATGTCACACACCAGTGGATGTTGTTAAAGAGCAGAATGGTGTCGATTCCCATTTTTGCAGCTATGGCACACCCCTTTATTCATGCAACACATGATACACAATTATCCTGCAGAGGTCACGGAAGTCAGCTATGCCTTTCATCTCATTCACATCAATTAGAAAAATATGCCAAGATTCATTGAGGGTTGTTTTTTTTTTTAACTTTTTTTGGCAGTTGAGGGACTGATCCTTGACTCCAGAAGTTCACAGCCTACTACCATGTCCTTAGGGCGAGGGTGGGGACTGCAAGCAGGAAGAAATATGCAGCTGTTCTGTTAAAAAATGGGGGGAAAATTAGATACCTTTGGTGTATGTGCCAGGTAAAGGTTATTAAAGATGCCCTGGAAGTCACTCAAGAGAGAAACAATAAGGGCCAAAAAAAAGGATGTTCATGGCCTGACTTGATTTTAAGGCAGCAATTTCACCACCCACAATCAGCTGTTTGTAGGGCAGAAGCACCGATTGTGCTGGTTCTGGGACAGCTACCAGCTATTGTGCCCGAAAAATCCATCTGCAGCAACAGTATTAGCTGTGAGTGCGTATTTCCCAACGTGGTGACATTCCTTCTGCCCTCTGGCTTTTGTTTGGGCTTTAACCTTGTGACCAGTGCAAATCTATCTGCACCAATGAAACACACAGGAGCAGCTGGGAGCTGTTGTGCAGCAGGAAAACTGTGACATATTTGCTGTGACAGAAGTGTGGTGGGATGGCTCACACAACTGAAGAGCTGCAATGGATGGGTATAAACTCTTCAGAATGGATGTGCAAGGAAGGAGAGAAGGTGGGGAAGCCCTGTATTTCAGGAGCAGTTTTGATTGTCTGGAGCTTAATGATGGTACCAGTGGGATTGAATCTTTATGGTTAAGAACCTGGCAGATACCATGATGGGAGTCTGTCACAGACCTCCCAGCCAGGATGAAGAGGCAGATGAAAAATGCTATGAGCAACTGGGAGAAGTCCTGCAATTGCTAGTCATGGTTGTCCTGGGGTACTTCTGCTTAAAATGTGGGAGTTGTTCTCTATTCCCAAGTAACAAGTGATAGGGCAGGAGGAAATGTCCTGAAGTTGCAGCAGGAGAGATTTAAGTATTGACTAATAGGTAGAAAGTCTTCACCAAAAGTTATCAAGCACTGGAATGGCCTGCCCAGTGGTGGAGCCCTGTTACCCTGCAGAAGGTGAGGGTAGCCCAGGTTCTTGTTATTAGACCCTTTGGGGCAGGTTCGACTGAAAAAACACGGAAGGCTTGGTGTCAGTGAACACAGCCAGTGTCCATCCTTGCCAGGGGGAGGAAGGGGCAGCCCCACACCCCAGTGCTTGGTGCAAGGGAGACAATTTAGCATGATGAGAGGCACGATCCATCTTCACAGGATCGTCTCCTATCTCACTCATAGCCCTTCATTCTTTCGCTCCATCTCATCAGATCAGAGGTTTGTTCCTGCACACCCAAAAGCTCACCTCCACCTGAGCAAAGCGCCCTTACACACTCCACAAATGGGGGAATGTTTTGAGCCATTGTTGCTTAACAGTTCAGTCTTTCACAACTCCTCATCCCTGGAGGTATTTGAATGATGTGTGAAGGTGGCACTTAAGAGACGGTTTAGTGGTGACTTAGTGCTGGGTTAATGGTTGGACTCAGTGATATGAAAGGTCTTTTTCAACCTAAACAATTCAATAATTAGATTATTTTCTTCATTTTTTTTGTTAGGAGTCCATCCTCAAATCCTCTTCTGTCCTGTGCTGGGCAGCTTTCTCTAGCTTCTTCTCCAAGACACTTTTTGTGCAAATACATATATTTCTACATATACAGCAACATTCTGGATATACATAAGCAGTTGGAGGACCACATGGGATCCAAGTATTTATTTGGCATGTAAGTTGTGATGTAATGTTCAAAACCATAAATACACATGTACAAAAAAGTGAACAACTTTGGATCAATAAAGTTAGCAATTTCTTTTCAAGCTTCCTTCTTGTATTGCTAGGCATGACTGTAAAACAGAGTCCCTGAATGAAAACATGCTGCATTAGATCCTACTGTGACATTTTCAGTTATCACCTCATCTAGAGAGAAATCCTCTTAAAATTAAAGATAGCTTCCAGGTTCAAGACAAGGCAGCAAAATTATTCCCAATGAGATTAAAAAAAAAAAAATCCATTCTTCAGCTGATTCATTGCTGAAAGAGGCAAAGCACGCTTTGCTATCTTGGATGCATACCTATACTTGTTTCCCCAAAACGCTTCGTCTCCAGGAGCTCCACGTTCTCCACTCCATCACTGCCTCATGCACAGCTTATGGGAAGACAGTGCAAAGCTATAGTGAAAAAAAAAAACACTTTTTTTCTTTTTTTCTGACCTTACACAGCCCTCTTCAAGGAACAACAAACCTGAGGCAAGGCTGAAGTCTCCCGATTGTGAGAAGGCACTAACCAGCTCTGCAGCAATCTGTGCTGGACTGCCTTAGCCCAGGCTTTCCCAAGCAAGGACTCTTTTCCAGCTACTTGTCATTTGGAAATGAAATACATTTCCTGAAGATTTGTCCAGATCTACTGTGATAGGGCTGGGTATGATGGCTTTAATCTAAAGATGGGACATTTAGATTAGGAATAAAAAAGACTTTTTACAGTGAGGGAGGTGCACATGCCATCTCTAGAAGTTAAAGGTGCCCCATCCCTGGAAATGTTCAAAACTAGGCCAGAGGGGATTCTGAGCAGCCTGGTCTAGAGAAAGGTGACCCTGCCCATGACAGCAGGGTTGGACTGGCTGGTCTTCAAAGGTCCTACCTGAGCCAACCCACCTCTGACACTGACTGCACATTCACACACACAGGTCTGACACTGCCTGGAAGCTTCAAATCTGACATTAACAGCCTGCACAACTGATTCACACATTCACAGTCAGCCCAAAATACTTCCTGAGCGCTAAATTTATTGCACATTTACAGTGGATCCAACACTTTCCAGAAGCTCCAGGCTCGTTGCACAGGCTGAGCACAATGGAAATGCTGCAGTTTCTGTCTGAACACCCCAGCACACAGGGGATTGGCTGGCACAGCAGCCTTTGCTCCATGGTTTGAATGACCATGGCACGCTGCTCCTGATGGGGCTGGGCATGAGAGACACAAGGACATAAATGAAATTAACCCCTCTGTTCCACAGTATAATATGAAGCAAGTCCAGGAAGAACTCCTCCCTTCCCCTTCTCTAGACGCTGTACAGGAAGGTGCATAGACTGAAATCACTTACCACTTGCAGCTGCAGTTTGACTTCAAGCAGCAGAGAATCACAGAATGTGCTGAGTTGGAAGGGACCCATCAGGATCATCGAGTCCAGCTCCTGGCCCTGCACAGCACCATCCAAAGAGTCACACCATGTGCCTGAGAGCATTGTCCAAATGCTTCTTGAAATCTGTCAGGCTTGGTGCTGTGACCACTGCCCTGGGGATCCTGTTCCAGTGCCCAGTCACCCTCTGGGTGAAGATTATTTTCCTAATACCCAGCCTAAACTTCCTCTGACACATCTTCATGTCATTAATCCATGAGTTAAAGTCCACTGACCTGCATCATTCTTCTCTTGGTATTCTGGCTGCCTTTTCAGAGGAAAGACTCTTGCTGGCTGGCGTAAAACCATCAACATTATGTACAGTTGTTTAATTATAGGTGTTTCTTCCACTTGTTTATTAACTACCATTATAAAAACAATTATCTAAGGACTTCTGCATTAATATAATTGTCCTATTAATATAACATATATTATTGCAACTAGTGGCAATGGGACATCAGCAAACAAAGTTTTGCTGACATTTGTTATTATCCACACAAGAAGTCCACCATACAAGATTAACCTTCTTCAATTACTAAAACTACCTCTCAGCTTTCCACTTCTGCAGTTACACAAAATCCATTTTTAAGGTGTACCTTTAAGAGCGTCACAATAAATGGAGCATGTTAGTGAAGCAGCTTACAATTTCAGTTTTAAAGAAATACTAATAAAGCAAGAAGTTTCTTTGCACAACGGAGACTGAAATTCCTAACATCTGGAAAATGAAAAGATTCAATCATTAGGCTACAAAGTCTCAGCAATTACTAAGTCTATCTAGATATTCAATACTGTGCTGCATTTTTAAACCATCATGAAACATGCTCTTTCTTTGTATATAAAACAGTTTATTTCAGGTAGTATATAGAATGATGATATCTCAATTATTTTCATAAAGGTATGTTTCAATATATCACTTTCAATAGTAAGTAGATTTTGAAGCTGACTGGCAATTACTTTTCTTAAAGTCTTGGTTTTGTGAAAATTGATCAAAACTGGTGTAAAAGCTGAACTACGACCCAAGATTGCACTACTTGTCCTGTAAGAAAATAATTTGCAATCTACATCATCTAAACAAATGCCTTTCAGACTACCATGTTGTTTCATTTTTTTTCTCAGAATTTCTATTATTGGGGAAAAATAGAATTCAGAGGCAAAAATGTTTTCATTGACTCCCACAAGTCTTTTATTAGACTCAAGAGGCAAAGAAAACACGTAACACCTGGAAGTGTGATGGTAAGAGGAAACAGGAATTATTTTTATCTCTTTCCCCTCTACACCTCCACTACATTTCTTCACCCCCTCATTAAGTCATATGTCATCTTGGGAAGATACTCTTTTTTCCTCCAAGCTCCCTCTGAAAATGCATTAATTCTCCAGCTCATTTCTGCAGCACAGTGTTTTTCTTTCACGTTTAACCTTTTTAGAGAAGGATTTCACCTTTTTGCTCAAAGTAATATGTTCACACGCACACCCACCCCTTTGGTTTTTAATTCATCATTAAAATGGTATTCTGTGCTTCAAACAGGTTAATCTCAAGTGTGCACCACAGACATTACCTCATCTGTGCAGCATATGCAGCTCAGTACATGCAGTCTCCTTTATGTGACAATCTCTTCAAGATTGCAAATTATCATTTCCCTATCAGAAACATGAAAGCATTTTTCACAATATGTAGAGAATCATGGCACATAAAGGCACCATCAAAACTTGCATTATCTTTAGAAGACAATGAATGTGGGGTAAAAACAACCTACGTGTTCCTGTTCACAGAGTCAGCAGTGGTGTCATTTGGTTTTATAAAGGAATCAAGATTTTTTTTCAAGGTATGCAGTTTATTTTGAACTCTGTAAAATGTTAAAGGCTGCAAACTTTTCTGTGTCCCAGCAATACAGACTTCATTATAGCAGAAGGGATAACAGCAATTTTTGAAAAATTGGGCAGCCTATGCACACAGCAGTTATGCAGTTGTGCAAACTTAGCTGCTTTGTCCAATACTAGAACAGTCAAACTTGCATTGAAGAAACGTTTTTAGTGCTTTTTTGTGCATTTTGGCACAGATTATTTATGGTCCAGGATAGGCAGAAAATTATTTCCATAAGCAGCTTGCTTTTCTTCTTTCTTTTCATCATTTTTCCTCTAAATGCTAAAGCTCACCATAACCCATATGTACACTCTTTTACAAGTTCTGCTAGTGATATTTTCGTTACTGTATGTAATTTGTGGCTAGCTAAATTGCATGTATTTATCTTTGATAATTTTAAGCATTTACCATTCAATCCTATTCATGTTGATAATATTCTACTGGGTTTCCAAAAAGAACAGAACAAGTCCCTCAAAAACAAGCATTGTGTAGCCTGCCTAGAGCTGAATCTATTATACTCTCCTACATGTTATATTATTTAAAGGAAGCTACATAAAGGGTACATTTTCTTTTCTATCTTTGAGAAATAAAAACCCTGATACACTTGCAACACTCACACATGATTTAGTTTTCTAGAAAACTGACACACACTAAGTAAAACTATCTCCAAACCCACATATATAATACTACAAAATCTTCTGATCTGACCAAAGAGCTTGCATTTAGAGTCCACATCTCCACTAACACCACAGTTGCATCTGGGCCATTATATTTAATAGCCCTCAGTGGACCCACCCCTCCCTGAACCCTTTAATGCCTTTGGCCTCCACAAATGTTGCATGTATTCTCATACTTTTCTCTCACTGCAGCCCTAGGAGCCTGAATTAGCTGCACTGGCAAAAACATCCAGGAGGCTTGAATATTGTGTTTAGAGGATTAAAGTGGCCAATACCCCAGAGTGGAGTAAAATATTCCTCCAACAAAAAAAAAAAAAAAAAGGAAGGAAGAACTACTAAAAAAATTATTTCTATCTTTAGAATTCACTTTTTGATAAGTTTAAATATAAATTGGAAAAAAGTCTGCAGAAAAAAACCCTGCATCTCCTCATCTCACAGATTCTACTTTTTCCTTCACACTGTTCCCAAGAAACTCCAAAGACAACAAAGAATCGACTCTAAGGTTGGTTTCCATCAAATGTCTTCTATGATGCTTTTAAGTTTGACAAGATTTAGATAGTATATAATATACAGCACCAAACCTCAAGGAAAGAAAGAAATTTCTACATTAAACACAGATAATGGCTTTATTACTTATTAGGAGACATGAACTACATCCCTGATAGTAAAAGATAAATCGCACAGTATTTCCAGAGCTTAACAAAGTAAGTAGAAGGGTACAAAATATAAAAATGTTTGTTTAAATAATAAAATGAGCTGAGAAAAGAGACTGGCTATGTATAAGCCTCAGAATTCATTAAATCTCGCATTTCACTGAGGACAAAGAGAGGTTGAGGGAGAGCAAGTACTGGGCTGTGAGGAAGTTAAAGAAACACCTCTCCCAACAAATACCAGGGAATTAAAATAACATTACACCACTACATTTCCAACATAAAACTGCTCCTGAACTCTCTATTCCTCAGCCTGAGAGAAGATGAATAATACAAGAATTTTCTGTCAAGCCTGCTCAGAAACACAGATACCATCTGCACAAACTCAGCAGACACGAGCACAGCAGAAACATGCAAGTAATTGTAACCAAGACACAAATTCTGCACAGTATAAAATATTTATCATCGCCACAGGTGGTGTAACAGTTTGTTGTGCAGATGCTCACAAGCCTGTCTATTAAACCTATGAAAGGAGCAGGTTTTTCAGCTTTACCTGGACTCAGAGCAGTGACTGAAACACAAAACCCTTAGGTAGAGTCCCCTTTGGGTGTTTGTCCTTTGCCAACATTATCGCAAAACAGCCGACTGTTTGTGGACACCAGTGTTACTAGAAGGTCGATGAGATCTGAAAGGAATCTAAAACTTGTGGCTGTGAATAGTGCAACTGGAGTTGGCATCAAAGTAATTCCTCTGTCTGTCCTTCCCCCAGAGCCTCAAACCGGCACTGTGCATCGTCCCATACCCAGAACAAAGTCAGGTATGCTGCGGAATACTTCGGAGCACCTACTTAAAAGCAGAAAGGCCAGATCTGATTGCAAAGACCCCAGAGTACTAAATCAACCAACAATCAGGGATCCAGCCCAGACTCAAGTCTCCAGATGCTCTTCCTCTTTTCATTTCCTCTCTGAATTGCTCTCTAACATCTGTGTTTCCTTTTAAATACCATGCTACAATCCAAACCATTTGTAAAATATGTCAGTTTATACCAGAGTAGAGTGCTACTAGATAAATACAGGGGTTATGTGGAAGCATACACAGAAAACACAGCAGAGCAAATCTCCAGAATAAAGCATCTCCTGTCCATGGTCCCTCCAGGCAGGGAGGCACATCTCTAGTTACTGTCTGCCCCAGTTGTTGCAGTTTCTTATTTTCCCACCTTCAGTGGTAAGGCAGCCCAGAGAGCAACACGCGTGCTGAGGAAACATTTCTAAAAGCTGTCCAGTTGGGCTGCTTTCTTCAAATCAAGTCTCCTCACCTTCAAATTCATTCTCAGAGCAAATGAATTTTCAATTGCATGTTTATACAGTGCTGAGTCCTTGGAAGGCAGAATTGACTAGAAAGACAACGAGCAGGGGCTGTCTCGACCTGCTTTAAAACCCAGGCAGAGACACGGAAAGTCATGGAGGAACGGCACAAAAGCCTGCTGTTCCTGCCTATAGCAATATCTGCTCCTACTCCCACCTCATTAATTGCTAGTTTTCCTGATTATAGAAACAGCTTTTTCTGCTGCTGAAATGTATGGCGCTGTGCCATTTGCATATGCAAACTGACAAACGAACAATGAACCAGTTGCACAGTTCCTTAGAGAGCAACAATGTAGAGGATTTACGACATGTATAAGGCAACAGGCAGGGAGGGAGTATAGGGAGACGGACGCACAAAACTGCTCATGATGTTCTTTATATTGTTTTTCTGATAAATAATCTTTCAGGCAGTCTATTGGAACAAAATATTTAACACTTTAGTGGATTTCTGACACTGGATTTGGGAAAATAATAGAACTAAAGATCTGTGCAACTTTAATTTGCCTCCAGATGCTTATCTGTTTATCAGATTTTAATATATGATCTTTGGCTACATGATTGCACACTGTTCAGCCACAAGGTCTTTATGTTATTCCATGCAGAGAAGACAATGTTAATTTAATGAACAGAAGCCCGGCATTCTGTTTTCTTCCTTTTATTCAAGGTATAATCCAAGACTTTACTTGTACATGCTATTGAAACTCTACCAACCTAAAGGAATTACTCATTTCCGTACGGACTTTAATCACTGCATCAAATGCATTATTTCTCTTATTTTGTACTCTTTTTCCCCTACATTAGACCTGAGACACCATTATTACTCCCATTTTATGGACCAGGAACTGGAGACAGATTGGGGGGGGGAGGGAGGGAATTAATTTTGTGATGCCTGCAACCTATTTTTGAAGCATTGGACATTATATAGGACTTCATTGATTCAAAGCACAGCTTTCATCATGCCAACTCCTCCTCTGAGTTTCTTGCATTCCCACAAGTCTTATTTCACAAACACAAAAACAGTGATTGCCTACAAAAGATTTGGCTTAAATAATAACCTGATGAGAAAAATGTAGAGCCCTCCAGCAGTGGCAAGGATAGACTGCAGTTCTCCAGACCATCATTTGGCTGCTTTAATCATTAAACAATTGTTACACCACCTCTATGGCAAATGAAGAAATTTTACTGAAGCCAAAACCCCCCCAAGAAGCAGTAATCGTGATCAATGGATGGATGGATGGATGGATGGATGGATGGATGGATGGATGATCGACCACACAGCTCAGCACTTGGGCTGACACCCTTGGGTTCACCACAAACACATCAGCCGCCTGAGGTAAGAAAGCAGCTGGCAGCAGGAGCAGGTTGTTACATCTGCATGGACCAGCACTGGAAGGGAACACAAGGCACAACTCACCAGAAAACTTCTCAGCTGTTTCATGACTGCAAAAGAAAGGCAAGATTTAGAAACCATAGATCCCATCCCTGCTTTAATAATCAACAATCAACACAGACTTCCAGTCTTTGTCCTTGGGACCAAGCCCTTTCTGCCCCATCCTCTGCTCTTTGTTTCAGGCCCACCCACAGCCATTGTACCTACACCAAGCTTCTCAGCTCAAACTCTGCCTGGACAGCCCTGGTTCCCTTAAAAGTATAGAAATGCCAAATCATGCCTCCTTATTTTAAAACATGGAAAAATGGCTCAGAAGTTATGGACCATTTTGCCTGACATCAGTGGACAGCTGAGTAGAAAGCAGAAGGAAGCCGTGCCAGTACAACTGGATCTCTTTCAGGTGTCTGACTTGGAACCCACAGCAGGTGATACTTTATATGAAGATAATAAGGCACATATAGATTAAAAAATATTTTAATGAAGAATAACAAAACGTAAGATGTCATTTCATGAGAAAATATCTGAATGGGTGTCTCCTGGGAGAACCTCCTGAGCATAATTCTGTCTTTTTATCTATTCGTCGATGGTCTACCCAATTCATAAGAGCTTGGTCAGTAGAGTTTGTGCATGACACTAAAATCAAAGTCTGCAGAAAGAAGTTATTCTTATGTGCACAAATGGACACAGCCCCACAGGACATTTCAGGAAAGTCTAATGGCAATCAGAAATGCAAGGGATACTGGAAGGACAGAAGACTACTTCGAAAATCAGTTTCTCAGAGGGAAGCTGAAAAGGCCTTCCAGAACACAAACTTGTGGCATAAAGTGCAAATGGAAATATTGAGTGAAAGGAATTGATTTTGCTACAGTACAATTCGCTCCCAAGACCAGTACTATGTGCACTCCTGATGCTGACTTTTCTAAATCTCTCAGCTTCCTTATAGACAGCTGTACAAAAGTGATAAAAATTTGGAAAACAAGTCATAAAAGTGTGAGCCAAGAAACAACTGCATGCCTAAGTTGGGCTGGATAGCTGTTGTCCTTCCTGACCTTGGAACTAGTTTTCCATCCAGCTCTTTTATGGTCACTGGCCAGACCTGTAAGTTTTGCAGCCTCCCATGAAGCCAGTTATTATTTTCTTCAATAATCACATTTAAACCTTCTGTTGTTAAGTACAGGAGTCACAAAGGAAGGATTTCCCCATGGACACAGATGTATTAATTTGGCTTCTGATCTTAGGAAAAATACGGATATCTTTTTTAGCTTCGTTTCCTAAGGAAACCAAGATACAAAGGCACCATGTGTCTCTGTATGTGTCTGACCCAGTTCTTGTGCAGATTCTCTGGCCAGCTTTAACCAAATTTAACAAGGAGGTACAGATTGTTTGAGCTACCAAGTTCCTATACATCTTCAGAGGAACAGAAGTTCGGGTAGAAAAGAAGGACTAAGCACCCTGTACAAGGAAAAGTGGAAGTACAGTCCCCCAGTATACCAGTCATTTACTGAGACACCGTGTGAATATTCACTCACAGCAAAGTTCTATTAGGAACTCAGGATCAATCATAAACCACAGATCTGTAGGAAGTGCTGGAAGGGGTGAAGCCAGATGGGCAGAATTATCTGTTCTGGTTCCCCTCAGAAATAGCAGAGCTTAGCCCCAGATGCTGAAAGGTGAAGACAGACCAGAAGTCAAGGGCAGGGAAGAAAGCTGCCCCTGGGAGATGTGCCTGGCACAACTGCTCCAGGACAACCAGGGCAGAGCAGGCCAGGTCAGGGCAAGGTGGTGCTGCCACATCAGAGGGGAGAAACCATACAGAAGGTTCATCTTCCCTGCAGCTGAGCCACGCTTCACCTGCAGGAATCCCCCTCCCCTAGCTTCTCTGATCAGTTTCCTTTCATCACAGGAACCTGCTGAGCTGAAAAACGGATTATAAGTAACTTCATGTATGAAAAGTACTCAGCAGATTCTTCTCCACTGGACTCCTTTCCTAATTCCATCTGTGAAAGTAGCTGGCAGGTTCTTCTCTGCTTGATTCCTTTACTAGCTAAAGATGCAGTCACCTAAATATAGGTGAAACCTCTACCAACCTAAATGAATCCTTCTGCTGTTATAGGCAGAAGTACTAGATACTTTTTTTTTACTAGGAAAATATAGGCTCCAACTTACTGTACTGTTATGAATAATGTATTTTGGATAAAGTTTAATAAACCTCCTTGATTACCTAGCTTAACTGTAGTAAAGTATCTGAATAAGTCCTAATGCTCTATTTGACTGGTAATCTGCAAATAATACTGGTATCAGATAAAAACAAAACAAGGAAACTACTAAAATCAGTAATTACTAATTACTCTATAATTATTCTTAAATAATACTAATACTTTCATTGAAATTCTATTAATTACTGCAACAAATTCTAATAAACTGTTAACAATGCTTCCCGGAAGCTCAGGAAACACCATTTCCCCAATAATTTTCTCCTTTCCTCTGTTTTCACAAAGGTTGAGTTTACATAAGAGTAACCAATCCTTATATTGTTTTTTTAATTTGTTAGCAGTTTTCTCTTGTTTAACTGCAATTTTCCTGGACACAATTTGAAAAAAGAAGGCTGTATTTTTCGCTCTGATCCCTTGACACAAATATTAGAGGGGGAAAGTTTGCAAAATCTGACACTATCCTAAGTGTATAGAAAGAGCAAGTGCCCAAGCAATATCAAACTCCTTATGTACCCAGCTATATTTCACAGAGATGACACACAGAGAAAAAAACGTTTCCAGAGCTACTTTATGGGTTCTAAGATCCCGAAACAGTCACTTCACATATGCATATTTAATATGAGAGGATGTTTTTATATAAATAAAATAAATGTTTTTGCTTAAACAGCTATGACATTTTCAGCTGGTAAAGGTCTCTGTATCTACAGGCATATTTTGGGTTTTAATTGTGGGAAAACAATTACTAAATCTATGAACATTAACAGTACTATAATCTGACAATATTTCTCAAATAGACCTGTGTCACAGCAAGAATATATTCCTTTAAATATCTTAGGTGGAAAAATCCTCCAGGGGAATAACTAGGGCAAACATGTTTATGATTATTCAGCACTGTAGATCGCTGAACCAGTCATGTCAGCTATACAAAGCATTTCTGCAGGGAAAAAAAACAGCCACAAGATACCATTTGAATGGCCCTATCTATGTCTCCACACTGAAAGCAAATGCCTCATCCTGCTGACCCAGAACAGGTGAGATGGATCTGTGCCTCAGGGCTGCGTGTAAGAAAAATACACCCAAAGTAACAGTGGATGTAATGGGCTTCCAAACGAATATATTTCAAAGATAAAACAATTTACGTGTTAGCTGAAAGGATTCTGTTAACAACAATTCCTTGTGATATTCAGGGCTTTTTAACATTTTTGAAAAGGTGAGGCAAACCTATTCCCTCAAATTCTCAGTGCTGGGTGTTTGGCTCATCCTCTGGAACTGGGTCCCTTTTGCTGCGGGCAGGAGCGAGTGTCAGAGGAATCAGTCCTGGCTTAGAGGATGGCACGGGCCGTGTCCCCGATGTGACATGGGGCTCCTTGTCCAGCCTCGCTGCCACTGGGCAGCCGTGCCCGGATCTGCCCGGGCTGGCTGGGTATCACACCTCGGCACCTCGCAGGAGTGGGTGACCAGAGCCGGGCTTGATTTTCTGCCGCTCACAGCCCCATCTCAGCTCGTCGTTAGGGAAGGCAACTTAACAGCATCTAATTATCCCAGCCCTCTAGTAATGACACTGTGCCCCCTGCAGTTTCCATGGGATACGGTCCCTCTCCTGCCTTCCTCTCCTGAGCTGCGGGGCACAAGGCTTTCTTCCCAAAATTGCTTCTTTTCGGCACAAAGAAAGTCTGGGTTGGGACTATGTCAGCACAGCTAGCAAGGGCTGGATCCTGGCAAGGAGCGCACTGTGAGAGCTTGGGCAAAGAGAAAGGGGAGCTCTGCATCTCATTAACCGCTTTTCTTTGCTGCGAAGGTACTCAGCGGAAATTCTTCATCAGCGCAAAAATATATTTTCCGGAAAAGCATCCTCTTTCCTCTGGAAGCCCACTCTCACATCCTCCTCCATCACCAAGCAGGCCAGAGACATGTGAGTGCCATTTCCATGCTGTCAGACCGAGTCCAGGCACCGCAGAGCCAGCACCGGGTTGGGATGCTGCCCCGGGGCACAGCTCAGGCTGAGGGCAAGGGCACTTATTTATTATTCCTGCACGGTGGGCTTTCCAACCAAAGCTGCTAATTAATAACTGCAAATTCACAGGTGGTGTGTTACTGGCCCCATGAGTGCCATCCCAAATCATTCTCCTGCACAGCTCAGCACAAGTTCACAGAAATACTGTATTATTAATATTACAAGCAATGTTATTAACACTGTTGCAAATAATATACAAAACAAATAAAATATACAGCAGATATTAACTTTGCAGAATTACTGAGATCTAACAATAGCACAAGCTTCACTGACTATCCCTGTTTCTAAAGGCCTATGATTTAATCTAAAACTTCCCTTCTAAACAGACTATGGCTTCTATTACATAAATAAAACCCTTCTCTGGCTCAAGCCCAGGCAGCATGTTGACCCATTTACACCATCTTGGTTTCCTGCTCATAGGTGGTAATTATCACATCTGTGTTTGTTTCTAAAATTGGAACTTAAAACACAACTCAGTTTACCTCAAACAAGGGCAGTATCTGCAGGCTCAAGGAAGGACCTTTCTGTAACAGGACTCATCAAATCTGTACTGACCTCAGCTGAATTTAAGGAGGTAAATGAATGCAAATTTTTTTTGCCCCATGGGAAATACTAGCACTCATGAGTCACCGGGAAATTCCCATTGACTTCTCAACAGGGTCAGAACAGGATCACTTCTGCCACTGTAAACCACTTCAGAAAGTAAAATGTTGGGAGGAGGCAAGTAAAAGGCCATGGACTGAAAAATATCATTATTTTCAGATTCACAGAGCAGCTAACATGCCTGGTGACTTTCAAAGGACCTTTTAAGCTTTTCAGCAATTTAGCTGCTCAAGACAACAGCAAAGAGTGAAATGAGAAGCACCCGATTCTTCACTCCCATGTGGTTGCCTTGAGATGGGAGCTGCTGTAGTTGTGTTCCAGTGGGGACTCTCCAGCCTCTCACTTTGCCACCAAAGCTCTGTGGGGCTTTCTCTGGTCTTCCCACCTTGCCAGCTCATTTTGTTAGAAATACTGATGCATTTGCACTACATCACTGTGAGGCAAGGTGGCATTATTCTCTTAGTTGTATATGCAAGACATAAAATGAAAAATTAAAGCTGAAACGTCTGATCTCTTAGCAGTTTTCTTTAGGGCAATAAGGGCTGGCTGCTCCCTTGGGGCCAGCAGGGCAGGGACAGAGACTGAGAGCCACGGGCTGGGCTGGCACAGGGGCTGGGCCATGGGCAGGCCAGGGCAGGGAGGACCCAGGTGAGGCTGGGCAGGCAAGGTGAGATGTGTCAGTGCCTTGAGTTTTGGATCTCCAAATCGGAAACCCTCGGAGCTGAGTCTTGTGCTATATTCATGTTTTGTAGTACTTCATGGATTCACAGCATAGCTCTCAACAACTTAAACAGAAGCTTTTCCCAAATCAAGCCCACTTCAGCTCAGGTCTCAATTGCTATTTGAGGACCAGAGCTAAGCACAGCACAGAACAGCCAAGTCAGAAAATTTTGTGGCCAGCCCAGGTGACAGATGAGCTGTCACATCTGATGCAAAGCTGCTGCCTGTGGGGTTTCCCCTCAGGAAAAGTATTGCCTGTTCCTGCTGCCCACCCAACACTGCAGCCCATGCCAGGGAAGGACAAAAACACAGTCTAGACTCACTTGCTGGGCAGTAGGCATCTTCTGCATCAAATGAGAGAGTCTTGCAGCAAAGATAAGGCAAAATCTCAATATCTAAATGTACCAGAAGCCCTTTGTAGTAAGGCCACACTAACTTGCAATGAAAAGCTTCATCCTATCATTTCCTACTTTTGAGTGGTCCATCCTGTGTACTTTTTCTTTTGATGTTATTCTATTATTTGAATTTCTTGCTCAGAAAAAAACCTTCCACTGAGAACACTACACATCACAAAAAGTAAACTTTTTGCTGAATATAATTCCATCTATCCTCCACTCCATCACATAGTTTGGGAAATCAGAAACTGCAGGTGAATCCTGTGTGATCTGTGCTAATGAAGGCCCAGCATAGGGATGTGCCTAGGAAAGGGAGGTGCACAACTTCCCAGTAGAATTCTAAGTTATTAGAATTGGGGGAAAATAAAAAATAGCCACAACAATTCTTCAGTCTTCATCACTCATGGCCACACAAACAGTTCTGTAAGTCCAGCACAGCAGGCAGCACAAGGACAGGAAAGAGTAAACTGGAGATAAGAGAGGAAGAGCTCCCCACACAGCCTTGCCACCAAATGTGAGTTCACAGCCAGAGCCAGCAGCATCTCCCGCCTGGGTGGCAACACACTGTGCTCACACAGCTCTTGTACTTAGTCCTGTGCTAGATCATTTCCTGAGCACCAATTTTAAAACTTGTGGTTTTAAGCAGTTTTCTGGAAGCTTGATACCATGTTCCCATTCAAATTATTAGTTCTCACCCTTTCAGCTTGGGTGAAGGTAAGATTTGAGACTCACAAACAGTAGCACTAGCAGACCACACGCAAGTGGACAACTCCAGCATCTGACATAAAGGCTGCTTATGTATTTTGTATAAGAATTACTGCATGAAGTGCCTAAATCTTACAAGGGACAGAGACCCAGGTTCTCTGCATCCTGGCAGAAGGTCCTCAGCATGGACTTGGGGCTCCCTTTTCGTTGTCTGTCTTGCTAGCCCAACAAACCTGACATTCCTTTTGGCACAGCACCCCAGCGTCACACAGAATGATGCCTGTCCTTGGTCAGGAACAGTGTCCTCAGCTGCCGTCCCACTGGGGAGAAAGACAAAGCTTATCTCACGAGCCTGAGACCCTGGGTGAGCTGGGAAGGGCTGCAGGGTGCGGAAGTAACACTTGCCCACTGCCCGGAGGGCTGGTTGTGTGGGAGGCATGGCTGGAACACTGTGTCCACACACCCTGGGCTGCCCGGTGCCCTCCCATAGCCTCACCTCTGGCTCAGCTGCACAGTGCCCGGCCACTCTAAGGATCTGTGCTGGAGACCGACTCATTCTCTCACTCCCACAAGACGATGGGAACAGACAGGAATCTGGGCAGCCCCTGCAGACGGCAGCCCCAACATGGGCACTGGAAGCTGGTTCAACACTCAGCTGAGGAACTGGCGCTCCCCCAGCTCCCACCCGGGCCCCTCCGGCCCCGAACAAAGGGCTGGGGCGAGCAGGGGGAGCGGGTTTGCTCTGCAAAGGGGGATTTCGCGGCGGCCGCGGGGGACGCGAAGCCGGTGCCGAAATTGGGAGGCAGCCGTGGGTGCCGGTGTGGAGCATCGCCCCCGCATCGGCCCCGGTGCTGGACGGCGCTGCCGCTGCCGGCAGACCCCGCGGGGCTCCCCGAGGGCTGCTCCGCTCCCCCGGACCCCTGCCTGGAGCAGAGCCGCTCCCCGGGAGCGGGGACGGGGCGGCTTCTCCCGGCGGTGGGGTTTCCCGAGCAGCGGCACAGCATATGGTTTACATGTTGCACTACTGCATACAAGGACTAACATTCAGCCCAGGGATTCACTTGACATAAAAAAAGCCCTAATTACAATAATTTAGAGGTGCCTGAATGACAGCAGGCTCAATTTTTGGTTGAATTTGCAATTAAGGGGAGATAATTATGCCTCGCGCTAGCGCAGAGTATTAATATTTATGGTAAGAGCCAGAGGCTCCTGTGGCTGAGAGGATGCGGCGGAGCAAAGGTTGAAGCCCCGCGGTACCGGCGAAGGGAAAGTTCGGAGCCCCATAAATTGGGGAGACGACGGCTGCCTCCATCGCCCCGATGGAATCCAGACCCCGCCAGAGTAGGCAAAGATTTATACACATCCTTTTATATATATTTGTATCGCCTGAGATACAGATACTTCCTCTACAAAGCTTTTATCTCTCAGCAGGCACCTCCTTCACCTACTTCGGTTTTACTCCCGACTATCGATCCCGGGGGCTTTCCATGCCTCATTAACAGATTGGTGACTAAATGAGTAGAATTAATTTTTAAAACCCTTTAATTTACTTTATTAATTACACACATGCGCCCTTGCATACCCTGTGTGTCCGGCTCACTCGGCACTCCATGTGTCGGGGAACCGGTCACGCCAGGGTGAGAGAGGATTAAATGGGGAAAGAAAGGTGTCTGAAACCTCCCCAACGCGCCTCTTGTGTCCCAGCGCCAGGCACCGGCCACCCCCCCGCCGCCGGCTCGCCGGGGACCGGGCAGAGCCCGCCAGCGCCTTTTAAAGACACTTTACCATTCATTTAGCGGCGCCTTCGCCGGTGCCGGGCTCCGCACAACAAAGGCGAGAGCCCCGGCGCGGGGGCGGGGGCGCTTCTCCGGCAATTTCGGGGAGAGAAAAAGGAGAAGGCTGTTAAAATTAGCGGGAGCGCCCTGGAGCCCCCTCCCCCTGCCCGCAAGCCGGCGGCTCGGCANGGGCGCGTGTCCGCTGCCGCCGGGAGCACACGGGCCACCTCCCTGAGCGAATGTCTCATGCGGGTGCGTGAAATTCTCCAACGCAAATGGGCCCCTGTATTTATAGATGTCAAATTCCTGTTGCCGCCGGGAAAGGCTCATGTATCTTTCTCCAGGACAACCCCCACCAATTAAAGTGGAATATTGGGAGTCAGCAGCCATAATTTGTTTGGTTTTCCGTCTCTGAGGACTGCCACTTGCTCACAGTACAGCCTTCAAACAGCTACATTCTCAGCCGTCAGTTCTCATGCCAGTAAATTAAACCATCTTCATTCGTGTTTATTCTTTTAAAAATTATTTTTAAATCCTGGCAGATTTTATAACTATGTTGAAATTCTATCTGTGTTTTATTTTCATGAACTAGAAATAAGAAAGTGTAGAGAGAAGTACAGCTATGAATAGTTGCATCTTTTACAATGAAAGTCAGAGGTGTATTATACCAGTCACCATTGACTTTATACAGCTTGTATCCCTTTGTATGCCTTATCACTTACTTACTAAGCTGCTGTTTTCAACGAGGAGGAAAAAAAAGAAATAAAAACATGGATCAGGTTTTTTGGGGTTGAAAGATGAGTATATATACTTTGTGCACACGCACAGCCATGCAATACATTTGTCTTGCTGGTAGAGCTGGCTGTGCCATTCAAACAGTTTATGCCAATAGGATGATTTATTAATGGAGTTTGCATGACATTTCCCGGCACTGCCTGCAGAAAGGCACCACAGCATCATTGTAAACTCATCAGCACTGCATGAAGAAAACAAGAGGATGCTGAAACTGCAACTCGATGGAAAAGAGGAATGTAACTGGAGAGATTTAAAGCATCTTCCAGTGAGGACAAATCCTGCCCCCCAAATTTCCACATTTTTAAGCACTCTGGTCCAAAGAACTAACAAGAAACCTTTGCAGCTTTTAAGCCCAAGACTCTGTGGGATTCGAGTGATTCAGTGACTTTGTACCTGTCTTTCTACACAGAATTTAGGATGAATTTTATCCATGGCTAATCCCATTGACTTCAAAGGGAATGCCTGCATAAGTGAAGTGGCTGATGTTTATTTAAGTGAGATCTTAAATATGTTTTAAAAATGAAACAGCTTTGTCATTTAGTTTCTGAAGTTACTGCTGCTTTTATTTTCTTTCTCAGAAAGTTCAGTTTTTAATTTTTCTG
Organism: Toxostoma redivivum; assembly: GCA_013397375.1. Lineage (NCBI taxonomy): Eukaryota > Metazoa > Chordata > Aves > Passeriformes > Mimidae > Toxostoma > Toxostoma redivivum. The sequence continues at coordinate 1,630,882 of VXBI01007947.1, read as the reverse complement.
TAATTGAGTATTTCTCAGCAAGTCCTCAATTTTTTTATGCAAGCAGAAAGGCTTGATATTGTTCAGAGCCCAGTAAAAAGTGATATATGGTATAATTTAATCCAATCCGGACTCAATCAGAGAGATCCTTGGATAAAACATATGTTGTTTGTTTTGGCTTATAAAAGCACAAGTTAAATGTGGAGAAAACAGCATGGTGAGGTTTTAATCAGTGCAATAGTGTTTGGAATCATGGAAAGAGAAGATGTGTAAATCTGTTCTTGTCTGGTTTTCCTTTTCACTTATAATTTCAGGGAAATCTCTAATTGTAACTTTATCCTCAACTTATCCAAATGCTCTTTGAGACAATTTCTTTTACAGTAATTCAGATTCCCACTTCTGGTAGCTGGATTAAGTCAAGCCTTTGATGTCTTTTCTCTTCTGATAAGTTCAAAGTTCCCTGTTTTTCCAAGGTATTCACATGTTAGTTGATTTGTTTATTATTGGTGCTTCATTGCAGTGTCATTCTCATCACCCTCAGTCAGCACCTTTTTCCAAAACAGCTATGAATTTCAAAAAGTTAAACCTGTCACCTTGTTGAAACCAAATAGCAACCAAGTCAGTGACCAAGAGGACTGTCCACCAAGTAAAATAGTCTCCAGGCTTGCCCATAGGTAAATAGATTAAGTAGGGGTGTAACATCCTTTGGAATAACATCCTGGAAACTCTGAAGATTCCTAAGTGCAAGAGACAAAAAGCTGGTTCCATTACCTTAAAATGTAAGTAAAATGCACAAATCTACAGGTTAAAAACAAAAACAAAAACAAAAAACCCCACCAGACCCAAAAAAGCCTCTTTCCCTCCACAGAGGAACATTTTTCACCATCTATGGATTACCAGTTTTTAAAGACAAGTGGGCAAAAAGATAAATCTAGCTGCAGCATTTATCTGATGAATGCTGTCTTCATATGAGGACCTGTTTGGTCTTTATCTTTTAAGCAGAGAGTGACTTCAATTGCAGTTAATATAAAGATTTATTAACTTGAGAAGTAAATATTGACCAAGGTGAAGCCAAGGTCAATGTTTACCTAGAGAACTAATAAATCTTTGCATTAACTTAAATATGGAAGCTGATGGGCCATATTTTGTTCTCAAATCAGTATATACCCTAAATTAGCTTTACTAAGATACCTTTGTATTTGCACAAAATATGTTTAATTTACAAACTGTTGTAAAATACATTCAGTGTGAATTTATCAGAAATAGGAAAATTAGACTTTTTTTTTACAGGATAAGTATTTCTTCACATCTGAAAATCTGACAAATACCTAATAGTAGACAGCTAGAATTATTTTTTCTTGACGGTCAACATTGATTTAAGTGAATCAGGCAAAGGTTTTGTTTTGTTTTACACTCAGTTAAATACAATAAATTATCATGGAGATAAAAGCATACTGATTTGATATGACCAGCTTCAAGAAATCACAGCTTTTTATCTTCTTATTTAAATCAATACTAGTGTTGGCCCCTTTTTTAGGATGTAAGAGGTGCCTGTTCTAGGTAAAACAACTAAAATATTCATCAAATCTGCTGGCCTGCCTTTCTACAGAGCCTCTTGAAATAACTTCAGTATTACAGAGGTTGAGTGCTTTTGTCTTTATGACATTTGATTTCTAAGCCACACAGCTGTGCTCTTTTGTTGAACCCTCACGAATGTATCTTTTTAGCTTATTTCATAGGCATTACTGGGCCTTTAACTTGTAAAGAAATCACCAATCCTTTGGACCTACCACAAATATTCTACTATAGCTGTCTCTACGTGCCTTAGAAGAATATCACCTTTATCAACCTCTCAGGATGCTTCATGAGTTTTGACAGAATTAGCGTAAGTGCTTTTCTCCTTTGTTATCTCTTTAATAGATTTTTTTTCCCGGGTTCTCTGTCTCAGTTGTCTGGTTGAAATGCCGTTTTCTCTGTTCTCAGGAACAAAGAAATGGCTCCTGTTTAACTTAATCAAATACTCTGGTCTCTTTCTGATAGAAAGAATAGTGGCCAATTTACCTCTAGCACTATTAAGTCCCCAACAGTTTTCCTGTGTTTGATTTCTGTATGTGCTTTCAGTACAGCCTTTTTTTCCCCTATCCATTTTCCTTTGTTTCTCTCTCTTTAGGAAGACTGACACAAAAGAATAGCTTACCCATAACATACTCTCTTAGCAAAATCTACTATTATTTCATTAATTTATTTCTTGACATTTATTTGCAATTAAATTATTTCTACCTTCTGCACACACGAGGTTTTAGTAAATGAAAGCATTACTGCTCCAAGCACCAGATCTTTCTATCTTTGCTTTGCTTTGCCTTTGTGCAGCAGAAATCCTGTAATGGAAAAGCAAAGTATTACTGACTTTAACAGTCCTGCCTGTGTGAGAAATGAGTCTTGAGTTTTGTCTGTTAGCAAATGTGTTCTGGATCGTATTTCACAATCAGACTTTCATACGCTCACTGCTAACATTAGATTTCTAGGCTCAATTTTTTAGTTGCACTTCCCATTCATCACATGGAATAACTGATCCTATAAAATGAATCTCTGTTGGATGAAACAATAAAAGGAGCATCCAGTCTCTGCTGCTCACTTTTCTCATGCAAGTGGACCCCTTGAAATCAATAGAATCATTCAGGGGAGTCAGACAAGCAAGAGCTAACTCAAAACAGGTACTCCGTGCTGCCCAGAAACAAACTGCTTCTGTCCTCTCTGCCTCTATGAAATAAAGGTGCCTCAGGTTGTACCAAAATTATGAAAGAAAAGCAATTTTTAGAAGAATTGTAGGGAGAAGCCTATTTAAACTCTGATGGCTGGCTTTTGCATGCAAAGGGCACAGTTTAGGAGATGAGTAAAAATGCTATGATCAGAATGTTAAATGACTATATTTTTAAAGGAATTGCACAACTGTAAAAAACGCACAGTTAAAGCTTTTCTCATTTGTTTGGAACAGCAAATGCAACCTCTAAATTGGTCTTTTCTTCAATGGTGAGTGTTAAGGCAGAAGGCTGAGAATGCCTTAGAATGTTACTACAAAACAGTTCTGCTGTTTAATTAATTTATTTTCAGTTTGTTGACATTCCTTTTGTATATCTAGTGTTTTCAAATGTGCTTCAGAGGGACAAAATACTATCCAGTTTTGGTGAGACTGTCGCTGATATACTCATTTTTAACCAAAAGTGAGAAAATATTCACAGAAAGGGAATCTGGAATTTGCTATGGCACATAGTGGAAATACAGATTTCCAGGGCTATGTTTCATGGCAAGAAACATTCCTCAAGATTCAGTCAAAGTACCTCAGATGTCTACATGCTTCTCAAAAACTCATGAAGATTTGCACTAAGATTTACTTGCTTTTGTATTTTAGAATACCAAATATATTCAGTTATCCCAATATGCATTTGTGGTTGAAATTCAAACAGGAGAAGAGATAAATTTTGTTTATATAAATTATGGAATACAAATTATATTTGTGGGGATTGGTGGAATACAAGTCGTACTACACACCAGATTTCTGTGGAAATGAAAATCTGGTCAGACTGATGGTGTTTTATCTCTCAAGACCTGAATCTGCAGTTATTTGTCAGTATTTTTTTAAGCACAGACTGCTCTCTTAAGTAAAGCTATACATGTTCAGGCTGCTCTAGTTTTACTGTATTAATCACGTTGATCTAAACATTTACAAATTGCCTTCTAATTTCTACTATATCATGATAATTAGAATCTTTACAAATACTACTCTGAAGTCAAAAGGCTGGCTAAAACATCAATTAAAACCTTAAGTTATGTTACTGCCAATAAGTGGTCATTAAGGGCATGTGAGGGCAACCAGCGTTGTTGTAGAATCACATTCTTAGGGGTTGGTCTTTAAAGCAGATGTTTTTCATTTTTATTTCTTTTTTAAATGACTTATGAAATCTTAAGACAACTGTAAGGATAGTGAAGATTTTTTTTTCTATCAACAATTCATTATAAATGCAGAAATAAGATTTTAAACATGAAATTTTATTATTGATGAGAGAGAAATAGCCCCTGATCTGTGAAGAGAGAAGCATTGCAATAGTATTGATGGTTTAGGAGAATACTCACTACATTTTAATGGAGAAAAGAGGAATTAGTACCTTCATCTACTGTGACGATTTTCCAGCAACATGAGAAAGCAATTTCTTCAAATATAATAAAAGAACAGAATACAATTTCTTCATACATTACAATGCTTCCTATTTGCTGGGAGGATACTAATCATTTTCAAAACATGTTATGAAAGGGCAAGCTTTAAAATCTGTTCAATAGGATTTTTTTTCTTTTATTATGCCATGCATAGTCAAAATGGAATTACTGATCGCTTTCTGATGAGCCTGTTTTTTCTTACATGACCTGTGAAGTGTAATATTTGCCCAAAAAGAAGTATTATTGCTAAAATATAGTCCCAGACAACCACTTCCAAATGAAAATAGTTAATTAAATAAATCTCAGAGTAGGTGAAAACTGTTAATTTCACTCACCTCCTTATTCCCGTATCACATTGCTATCCTAATTAATTTAATCTTCACTGAAAATGAAATATAAACTCTTGTTTGGGAAGTAATAATCACAGCATGTAACAGGCTGAAATACCGTTCTTAGTCAACACCAGCTGTTTGGCTTGAGGTAGTTTGTGGTGTTGAAAAAGCACTTAAATTATACAGCAGCAGTGGACTTTTAATGGAATACCTGTTTCCACTAAGCAGAAACCTCTCTGTTGAATCTAAACATGAAACAGAGAAAAAGACTCACTCTCACCTCTTTTTAAATATTTTTGGTCAAATTCAGCATGAAGTAGATCAAAGTATAGGGGATAAATCCCAATAATGTAAGGAAAAATAATGCCCTTCCTGCACATGCAATAAACAGGATTCTGAACACAATTACTTTGTAAGGTAAACCACGTAATAAACAGAAGTCAGTGGCAGGCTAATGCCCAACAAAGTAACAGGGCAATTTAACATGCCTTGTGATATCCTCACTGTGCAGCAGAGAATATTTCCTTTCTCAAGCTATTTTCATCTCAAATCAAAAAGTGCAGAGTTAATGGAATGGAAAATTCAGGCAACCTCACGCTCCTGATTTATGCAGGACAAGAGGAGCACTTCCCGTACATTTCTATGATAAAACACTCTCTTTTTATTACAATCAAGTTCCTTGCAGTCTGTTTGCTTTTCATGGGCACAGATGTTACCCGTCACAAGTTAGACAGGACACAAGTACTTTTGAGATACTCCAGAGTTCTGCTGGCATAGGCATGTAGGTCATGGTGGCTAATCCCCTAACATAAATGCTGTTTTACTAGCCTAATTTTGCTTTTTTTTTGGTCACATTACCTAATCCCCTAACACAGATTCAATTTTACTAGCCTAATTTTGGGGGGTTTTAACCTCTAAATTCTGTGGAAAGCAATCCCGTGGTTGTATGGCGGGCATTCACAGCTGTAGGACTGTACTGGTACATCACACCACTCTCCCTGTTTTGGTAGCATCTTCCTAGTATAGTCATGACAAAAATATCCACCCTAGCACTGCCAGTGCAAGTGCAAGCAGCTCGAGTATAAGTCAGGAATTGTGTGGAACTATTTGTACAGGCAAACCCTGACCTGCAGGGTTATTTGCAGCCCTCCACCAGATATCTACGTTTGACCCTTCAATGTCAACAGAAATGTCTGACTACCAGAACCTGGTTGTCATCTCCTTTCATTATCACAGGATTTTCTTGGGCCTTTTTTCTGTTCTTCATATTCACAGTGCTAAGCTTCCATATTAATTAAATGTCAACATTCACTAGTCTGAGACTATGTTATCCAATAAATACCTGCCTGAAGCCAACTATAGGAAGGGTGGAACTCGCATGATTTTTAATACAAATTATTTGTTCACAATGTTTGGTCAAATTAATCAGTAGCAGAATAAATGGGAGCTGCAACCATGTCTGAAAAGGATGTCAAAAAAGTATTAATGCTGCTGTTGTAGCTCATCTCTACACTTTGCCTCCAGCAGCCCTCATTTTGAGGATCTTCACCTTCCTCTGGGCCAGAGCTGTGTTGCTGTCTGTATGCACAATAGAGTAGTTAAAGATAGTAAGAAGCCTCACACAAACAGATTCTGTGGGGTCCTTTTTCTTTTCTAGGTGTCTAATTTTCAATTCACGTAGTTTTTTTTACCAATAAAAGGTGGGAGGGGGGAGGGGGAAATCTTGATGGGAAACCTAACAAGGCACGGCCCTTTTCTCTCACTTGGTTTGACAATTTTAGCCACTGGCTGTAAGTGATGCAGCTCCCACGGGCAGATATTATTATCCAGATTCCCGAGGTGAGGAAGCTGAGCCAGCGGAGGGGAGGGGCTGCCTGGCCGCCCCAGCCCCGTGGAGTGGCTGCAGGGGAGCCCCGGCTCGGGCTGCCCTTAATCTGCAGAGATAAGCAGCGCTTCTGGGCAGGTCAGAAATAGCGTGTGGTGACACAGACCTGCCAGAAGCCCCAGGCCCGCTCTCCGCAGCACCCTCTTCCAGGCGAAGGGCTGGACTCTGCCCCACGCCGGATCACTCTCCCGCAGCTGGGAATTAATGGCTTCCGCGCAGGAAGAATGAGACTTTCCTCATCAGTGCTGCAGATGGAGCTCCAAGCAGCAGCCAAGGCAGGGGACTTCCACCTCCTCCTAACCGGAGGCAGATCCCAGCGGGTGCCCGACACGCAGAGGGCTCGGCAGCGATTCCCCAGCCTCTGCGCCACCAGCCGCACTGCCAGCCCCCGGCAGTCCCAGCATCCATCCAGGTGCTGAGAGGAATGATGAGCCCGGGGTGCGCTGCAGGGCGGCAGGTCTCACCTCCTGGTCAGGCTCCTTGGGATTTCCCGCCCTCCACATGCTGGACGCCTTCCTTTGGATGGGGTTTGCTGGGATTCCTGGGACAGCAGCCTCAACAAGCGCCTGCAGCCCCCCAGATTTGGCACGAGATAAGCGGCTTCTGCCACGGGGAGACCTTGCAGCCCTGAGCCTCCGCCGCACCCCAGCTGGGAGAAACTCATGTAATTGTTTGCCGTTGCCTTTTCTTCAGGGGAAGACAAGGCAGCTTCGAGGCAGAGTCGTGTTTGTGAGCTCAGTGCTATCCGTGAGTGTGGCTGACACCTCCCTTGTCCCCTGTACCGTTCCCACCCTGCCTTGCTGCTGCCGTGGCAGAGCTGAAAGTAGGGGGTGGCAGCGCCTCGTACACGGTGCTCCAAAAACCCTCAGAAAGGATCTGGGATTTCAAAACAAGATGCAGTGCCGCAGCATTCTCATTACAATTCCACAGTATCTGGATCACAAAACCTGGCAATTTTAATTACAAAGTACTGCGATGCCACCAAGTATTTTTAGAACTAATAAAACCTCTGCAGAATATTTCCCTGGGATGTATTAGTATCGAATTTCTGCATTCATTAGTAATATCAATTAGAATGTGGTGGATGGTTATTTGCGAAAAAAATACATTCAATGTAAATTGATTTTGTATTATCAGGAATAATGTGAAGAGAGGCTTTTCCAGCTTCTTGAAGCTTCAGCCATTCCACTGCCTGCTGCAGTTTATGCCCTAATCTTGTGAGATTTACATAGCATTTTAATTTTCAGTCTTGCCTGCATTTGCCAGCTGAGGGATTCTTATTATACTTTAAACTAATTCCAAATTCACACCACAACAATAGCAAAAAAATGGAGTACTGGCAAAGCAAGAGGCCAAACATGACTCAATTAAAATAATATGTATCACTATTAATCACCTCTGCCTGTCCGTCTACATTCCCGTGGTGGTGCCTCCCTCTGCAGCAGCAGCAGCAGCTGTGAGTAAAGCCAGCTCTCATCCATCCCTCTGCTCCTCCCTCCTCCCGCCGCCTTCCTGAGAGATGACGAGCAGCCCGGCAGAGTGGGAAGGCGCACAAGGGGCAGTGCTGGAGAAGCCCGGGCTGAAGAGGAGCCAGGCCAGTGCTGAGCCCTGTGCCGCCATGGGCTGGGCTGCCCTCCTGCCCACCCTGCTGCCTTGTCAGGACAGCGGGAAGGGTCCGGTCCTGTCGGTCGCCAAACCCAGCGCTCCTCTTGTCCGTGTGTCCGGCCGCCCGCCGCGGCAGCGAGCAGCCTTGTGCCAGCGGCCGTGCTGTCCTCGGATTTGTGCAGAGCTCAGCTGGTTGCCAAAGCTTAACGCTTCACATTATTATGAACAGTTAATGCACATAAAAATAAGGCAGGACTGACGACAAAGAACAAAAGCAGAGCGGTAAAATAACCGCGCTCCGCAAAACAAACTCCCCTGGCTAAGCCAGGCAAAGAGGGCAGGGCTCCCCCACAATTTGCCACCAGCCAGCAGCCATCAGGTTAATCTGAGAGCAGGCAGGAGCTGGCAGTGACAAAGGGGACAGCCGAGGCTGAGGCAGGAGGGCTGGCCTTGGCTGTCACCTCCTCAGTCCCTGCCACGGCCCACATTGCAGCAGGTGAGCTGAGGTGCAGCAACAGGGTGAGCCCTGGGCTAAGGGGCTCATAGGGCCCAGGGCAGCTGCTGGCAGCTGGAAAACATGGTGATGGGCTTGGGGCTGTTCCCCTTGAAACTGGAACTGACAGCCCAAATCTGCTCAGTGCAAAGCCTCACTTAGCCCTGAGGGTCTTGGAGGCCAGGTTTAACACAGACTCCTTGGATCAGTCTCTCCCCTTTTCTGTGTTTTATGCAATCACTGGCCTTTGCTCCAGATGGGATCTGTTGGCTCCAGCCAGCAGGGCTCTGTGCCTACACGGGCAGTGGGAATCCTGCTGCAAGAGACAGTCCAAGCGCAGCAAGGGAGAGCAGGGCCTGTGTCTCGACGTGACAGAAAAACAGAGCCACTGCAGACTTGTGATTTTGAAAGTCATAACATGAGGCTGGTATTGCAATGCCCATCCCTGAAATTACGGGGTTTTAAAAGAACTATCTTATTGCTCTCCTGCATCTGTCTAGCCAACAGCAGGTTCTGTTGCCCCCAAACATTTAATTGTGACCCAGCAAGCTTCTCTTGAAAAGAAGTTCAGTGAGGTGTCAACCTTTTATAGAAATGGTCAGGACTGTGTGTGCAGGAAGTGATGCTGTCTTGTTCTCCCCCCTCTTTTTCCAGATAAGTCCTCTATGTGTCAGCATTAGCCAGAGCCTATAGCACAGAGACTGCAGTCACCAGAAACCACAGACAGCTTGGTTCAAAGGAGAGCAAGGAAAACCACGCACCAGTTTACAGCAAGCATACGTGTTTGATCTGGCTGTGCTAGCTGCTCACAAAGTGCCCAGCCCAGTGCGTATGGGCTCCATTTCATTTGAATAAAAACACTTTGGGTAGCCATGGAGGAAAAGAAACAACTTGCAAGAAGCACTTGCTAGTTTCACAAGAGTAATCACTCATCTGAAACTAGTAACAAAAAAATGGCCCCGTAGTCAAGCACATCAAACTCCAGCTTGACTAATTTGTGACTGGTTATCTCTTTGTGAACACTATGTTGAATCTAATCTGGGGAAAAGTGGGTAATTAATGAATCAGTCAATGACACCAGCTCAGTTAGGGACAAAGCTCAGTATCTCTTCTAGCTTGGGACTGTCATTTGTTGCAAATGATCAAACACCTAAAGAAAGAACATATTTGCTGAAAAATGTACTGAGCCAGGCAGATCCAGAAGCATTTGCAATGCAGCTGGGCTTGGCTGCTTCCCTGGGTTACTGCTATACCACAGCTTTCCTCTACTGAAACAGCAACACAAGATGACGCATCAGGCAGGTTAGTATTAAAGAAATTATTTTTCTCTCCATTCTCGTTGCTGAAACTGCTGGGAGAGGCATTTCTGATTTCCTTCAGCAGTAGCAACTCTGGCCATCATGTAGTTTATCTGACCTTTGGCTATGCCACACCATGAAATCAGACACCGCTAGGAGGGGGGCCAGAACAAAGCCTGGAGAGATTAATAAGAGCATTATTTGCGATGTGGCACAGGGCCATGAGTCACCATGCAGCCAGGCTGCTGCACCTTCTGGCTACAGGAACAGCCCAAGATCTGTATCAAGCTTTCTGCTTACAAAAA
>VXBI01007947.1:1559780-1620738 GCA_013397375.1 Toxostoma redivivum | reverse complement strand
AAAAAAAAACCACCAAAACAAAACCACACCAACAAAAACCCCAGAAAAACAAACAAACAAAAAACCCCCCACCAACTTTACATCAGTTCTTTTACACAAAAACCTGGTCAAATAAATGAATGGGAAAAGAAAAAACAAACAAACAAAACAAAACAAACCCTCAACTGGTGTGAGAGAAAATATAAAACATATAGTTAATGTGTGATTTCCATTCAAAAGAGTCTATTCTTTTCATGATTGTTTGGGGCTTTGGGGTATTAACCAATAAAGAAAAAATTCTGCTTGTTCAGCCTGATGTTAATGTTGGTGCAGTACTTTCATTAGCACAAAGATTTGCTCACATGCCCCTCTAATACCTTCCACCTTCACAGCTGTAGCATTCTAGGGCACAAATGCAGCTCTCTATGGCAAACAGAACTTCATCTTCTGATGGCATAGTGTGCAGATGGCTTGACTTGGAGAACACTAAATTCTATGCAGGTCAGGTTCAAAGAATTTGAGGATAAAGAAATATATGTAATTATTATTATTACAATTCTGTAACAAGCCCAGATAATAAGAAAAGGAATTAGATTTCTTATCTTTGACTGCATTTGACTGTAAGGTTAGAGATCAGTGACATCTTGATTAGGAAACAAGAATTGTATGAATCAAGAGATTCAAAATTAATCAAGAAGATGTGAATCATAGTGAATCAAACATGAATATGAGTTTTTCTCTGTGTTAAGGAGTTCCCTGACTGTACCAAGCTCCAGCAGGAAAGCTGAGAGTGGAAGGAACCTCTGGGTGAGGAGCAGAGGGGACAGACCCTGCTGGAAACAAGGCAGCCTCTCACAGCATGTCCAGCCAGGAGGAGCGTGTGAACTGGGCTTCCTATAGAAAACTGGCAGAAATCTCCTTCTGGTCTCTGATTCTTACAGAGCGTTTCAAACCAGGCATCTGCTGGAAGGGTAACACAGCAATGACCAGGCAATCCAGGAGTTCCTTATACAGCACAAGTGATAATTCCATCATGTGAATGCTGTAGAGGACAGCTTGGGATTACACATGACTTCCAGTGGTGAACATGTTCACAGTATCAGCCTGGATCTATCTTCTGTCACCATTATTAAATTCAGGATCCAGAACAAGGCCGGGAAGGTAAGCTGCAGAATAATTACTCTGGATTTCAGAAGAAGAAACTTCAGTTTACTCACAGAGTTGCTAAATAAAATCCCTTGAGATGCAACCATGGCGTGGAAATGTACCCAGAAGTTCTGAATTATTTTTAAAGACAACTTACTGAGTAGCTCAGCAAAAAATTATTCTGTTGTGCAGGAAGAAGAAATTTCAGCAGCATATTTAATTGGCTACAGAAGCATCTTCTTGATGAAACCAGATGCAAAAAAGGAACATACAAGAGATGGACATGAGGCACAGTACCCATTTCCTGAAAGAACTGGCTGGTGAGATTGTAACACTGCTGTCTGTGACAGCTGTCTAGACTGGGGAAGTCCCCAGTGTCTGGAAAAAGCCTAACACCTCATCTATATTTAGAAAGGCAAGAAAGGAAACTGGGGAACTATCTGCTGATCATCATATTGGTCACTAGAAGATCAGGGAGTGTGTCCCTCTTGGGGTCCACCTGTAAGGCCATAAATGACAAAAACTTATTTGGGAACAAGTAGTATGGACTTACTGATGGCAAACTGAATTTGACCGAACAGCCTGCTTTCTAAAATGAAATTAATGAACATGTGAAGATGAAAGTGCTGGCTGTAATGTGCCCTGTAAAATTTTGACACCATTCCACATAATACCATTTGGAAGCTTAGAGAGTGTGGGCTAAAAAAACAGGTTGAAAGAGGGACTGAAAACTGTCTGGACATGCCTGACAGGTCACCAGCAACCAGAGGTGCACCCAAGGGTTCAGTACCAAAATCCACACTGTTGAGTCTCTTCATCAGATACCTTGATGGTGACAGTCAGATTTGTGGATGACTTAAGCTGTCTGCAGTGTCAAACAGCAAAGCTTCCATGCAGAGGCTCCTTTATATCCTTGAGATCCAGGCCAACAGACACCTCATGATGTTCAACAAGGAAACATGATCTGCTCCAGGCTGGGAAGCACCTCGCTGAGGAGCCATCCTGGTTAAAAGGAGTTGGGGATTACAGAGGGCATAAGGCCAAATGTGTCAATTTGGAAAGGGTCCAGTGAAGCGCTGCTGAGATCATCAGAGGCCTGGAGCAACATGAGAGGGGCTGAGGGAGCTGAGCCTGTTTAATCTGATCAAGGGAAGGCTACGGGCTGCTGGAACAGGGTGGCTATACAGAAGAGAGTCAAACTTGTCTTCTTAGTGCTGAAGGCTGTAGGAGTGGACTCGTGCTGAGGTCTGGACAGGCCATGTTCACTGGGAGGGCAGGGTAACCTGAAACATGTTGCCCAGAGAGGGTGAGGAACTTCTGCTCCTGAAGGTGTTTCAAGATTTAGCTGTAGTGTGGCTGACCTCATCCACTATTGGTCACAGCCCCATTTCAAGCAGGATGTTGACCTAGATTAACTCCTTGATTCTAGCAGTAACTAAATAAAATGATAACTGTATGAATTGATAGAAAATTATGATTATAAATAAGATTAAGTGAATTAATTTCCAATCTTCAAGAAGATAGCTGAATATGCACAATTTCATATTTTTGCACTTCACAGAATACAATACATTGACTCCTGAGTAATATTTAAAAAAACTCTGAAATCAGTGCAACAGTATGCAACAAGGAGGAAAGACTGTAACCCAAAGAGCCAACTTGGTTATTTGCATGGGCACACTGAAACCATAAGCTTTCCAATGCAGCCAAAAGGAAGCTCAGACACATAGAGGGATGAAAGACTCACAGCAGAAGAGAGCCCATGCTGATGAGCAGAGGTTAGGGAAAAGACATGGATGTAGGCCAAGTACGATGCAGTGAGTTATGTCACCTCTGACATCAGCCTTCATGGGCTGCTCTGTTCAGGCCACCTCCTGAGTGGGACACAAATGAGCAGGAGAGAGTCCTAGAGGCTACATTGAATCTCTTACGGTGAGAGATGGAAACATTTCAGTATGGTATCTTTGCAAAGGTGAACTCAGTGGAGATTGCTGCACTGGTCTGAGACAATCTCATATTTCCAAGTGACACAGGCAAAACTGAGTTTTGCTGCTTCTTAGTTGAAAAGAAAACAGCTTTTATGGGCACTTTGATGTATTTTCCTCTGTCTCCTACACAAAGGAGGAAGCCTTTGTGTAGGAGATGGCGGAAAATACATCAAAGTGTTTTCCTCCATCAGAGAACCCTGCAAGACTATGTCAAGCCCACCAAGCCTGTGCCAAGCCCTGCAAGTCCCTGCTCCTGCCTCTGCCCCAGCACTGGGTAGCAAAATCAGTGGACTGTGGGCATGGGCAGCAGGGACATGGTTTTACCTCTGCAGAATTCTTCCTGCTTTCAGGAATTTGCTCTCCTGGGGCATCTGCTTCTTCTACCCTCACCCAACACAGGTTTGGTCTCCACATATTTAGACAAGGAGCACGGACCCAGCATCTCTTAAAGCTTTCCCAAAGGCTGGAAGTTGAAACTGGATCAGCTGAAATAGGAAACAAGCCACAGTTATGTACACAACATATATACAAAATAAATAACAGTAGTTAACTATCGAATCAGTGGTGATCGGTGAGTAAATGCTATTAAATTGAGTGCATGTTTGTCCCAAAAGCTGGTGTTTTCTGCAGCTATTAGGCTTGAAATACGACTTACCTCTGGGCTGGCTAGGTGGGAGGTCAGCTCTATGAGCACTCTGGGTCTTTCCAGCCTCAAATTCTGTGGTTCTGTGGAAATTATGTGTCAGAGGGTTTTTCTCATCGTAGCCAGACTGAGAGCTTGAAATCCACATGGTTACTGACAACTCCCAACTGTCAGTAAAGCTGTTTTACAGAAAGTGTTACATGACTGATGTCTCTACAACTGCACTTTTCCAAACAGATGGGGGAAAAAAAAGGCACCGGTCTCAAATCAAATTAGTCTTGATGGATTACGCAAAAAAACTTAACACATGCTCCACATTTTGAGAAACTTCTAAATATAACATCTCCATTGAAAACACAGTATATGACAGTGCTAAAAATACGTAAATATCCATCTATACAACTATTTCCACAATACAGAATGAGGACCACTACAAGGGTCTAGAATTACATTTTCTTGATGCAGGAGCCCCAGGTCAAGGTTGCCACACCCTTGTTTAACCTTACAGATAAGCTCATTTTTGAAAGCTTACTGTTTGACTTCTCAAGGTTTGTCTCTATGGGACACAGGGCAAAGATAAAAATGTTCCCATTGTAACGGATGTTGTAATTGCATTCAGAAATAATAAATCCGTGACATTATGGAAAAAAATTAAAATAACTCACAAGAGAAAATATGATATTTAAATTCTGTTGCAGCTGGAAACATGCTGTAATAAAGAATTAACAGATGAGTCTTGGTCAACACCCTGAGTATTTTCATTATAATTAGACTGGGTATAATTTTATTTTACCAAAGTAGTTATACTGGCAAAACATTTACTGTACATGCAATTTTACTCACATAAAGGTATGATGCATCACCATTTCAGGAAAGAGATACAACAATGTGAGAATAACACACTAGTAGACCCAGGTACCTCCAAGTTAATTTACTGGTTTAAATGGAGACATGCAGGCATGGGAACATGCTATGTACATTCAAATAGGTTCTTGCAAAGTTAGACTTGGCAATTACTTGTAGACATGAATAAAAAAGCAGTCTCAGAGACAGGATTAGCAGAATAAAAAATGCAGAATCGATACTCACACAAACAAAAAAGTCAGGGATTTCTTATGAATAATTTCAAATTACACCATTAAAACAGGCCCTGAAATGTATAGCAAAAAGGGCCTGTATAACAGAGGAATTATTTTCCCAGGAAAATTACATTTGGAGTATTTTTTAGCCATTTTGGTACTCCAAGTGATAAAAAGTAAATCTCTAGGTTCTTTACTCCATGTAGAACCTGCTTTGAAAAAATTAACAATGACAGTCTCCGAATTACTGTTTTGAAAGCATTTTTTTTTTTTAATAAGAAAAAGAGTCTCCCATGTACTTATCAAAAAGAATTCATATTGTTTCAGGAACAACAGCAAAAAATTTGACTGTAGCCTCCTACCTAGTACAGGGCCAGGGAGATTTCTTTGGTAAGACTGTGGCAGCCAGAAGAGGCACAAAAGCCATTGCAGCAGTAGATGTTAAGAACACTAGCACGAGGCACAGTTTTGTTCCCTTGTCAGTGAACACATGCCAGGCTATCTTACTTGGCTCAGTAAAGACCAGTGCAGCTCTGTGAGACTGGCAGAAGAACATCCATTTCTCCCCTGGGAAACACCCAGAGTTAACACTGCAGGGAAAGGCACCTGCAGTTCTTGCAACAACAGAATTGGAACTGGGGGAACTGAAATAATATTAACTAGTGCCTAAGCAGTGCTTTTTTTTTGTCTTCAGTATGTTTTACAAACATTAATTTGATTCTGCACTGGCTCATGGCAGCTTGCACCAGGCACCCACAGGACTTTGCAGGGATATTTGTAGGGTGGGAGGTGCTGCCTGGAGAGGACCTTGCTCAGGCATGTGCTGAGTCAATGTATTTCTGTGGCAGCCTGCACTGGCAGAGCAATTATAGTGGCCAAAAGTTATTTATAACTGTCCTCCCGCAACAGGAGTCTTGAGGGAGGATGTTGGTAGGAGCACTGCTATTCCATGTACACACACCCACACACACCACACTGGTGTCACTATTTGATGCATGCAGAATACTCCTCTGACATAAGTCCTGGGGTTTATTTTCCAAGGAGGTCACTTTTACAGGGGGAAGAAAGAATGCAGCTCTAACCACAGTCAGTCCACACCTCATGCAAAAGCCTGGAGGCCTCCCCACAAATTGCCACAACTTCTTCATGGACTCATCAGGACTGACAGCATGGTTAAGCCTCTGACCATACAAACAAACCCTAATGCTAATGTGGCTTCACTCACTTTGGCTTGCTTTAGACTCACCTCCTCTCAGAAAACAGCCAGCATGCAGCTTCTGAAGCCCATATAGGAATGGAGAGAAGGAAACTTATTCTTGAAAAACTCAGGGCTCAAACTTGTCACCCTGCAGGAAAGTCACTCCCACTGAATGCAATCAAGCCTCACTCCCTGCTGGCTGCAGCCCCTCCACTTGCTCATGTGGAAGAACTTACAAAATCAGACCAGTGTTTAACCAGTTTAACTAGTAATGTACCACAGGTGAAGATTTACTCCACAGTACTCTTACTTCCTTGTACTCTAGGATATGGATGAACCAGACAGAAAAATGAAAGGGTCTGAAACTGCAATGGCAAATGCCCCACCTGCAAAACGTGGTAGCATGTATGGGGCCTCCTGCAGCAGCATGCCTTCGTTATTGTCCCAGCTGGGAGCAGGTTGGCAGGAACAGAAATAGTTCTTAGGCACTCCAGAATGTGTGCCTGTGAGTTTCTCTTCTTTGTTTTGCAGTTTCCAATGTGAGCATGCAGCCTGCCTGTCTGCTGTGGGAAAGCTCTACAGCAGAGGAGATGCTGCTTCTTGCACTGAGCATTGCACATTTTCTTTTCTAGCATTTCCCTGTGTAGGGGGAAAATGTGCTTTTCGCTCTTTGAACACAGAAAATGCGAATAAACTGGGAAAACATGATTGGATTTCTACTAACTCTCTCAACAAGCCAAAATGGTAAAGAAAGACCAAAGCAAAATCTCCATGAGAGAGAAAACAAAGCCTGTCTCTCTTCCACCTTGAATCTCAGGGTCCTGCCAGGCAGGCATGATGCTTCACACATTTAAAGACGCAGAGCACATAATAGGGGCTATATCATAGGGGAAATAAATATGTCTGCATGCATTTCAAAGAAGCTAGGCCAAGCACAAACCTTTATCCACCATTTTCCTTTGATACGCAGATATGCTTTTTTATGAACTACCACAACAGTAGAAGGAGGAGCTGCAAAAGGGAGACAGGTGACTGATTCAAAAATTGGGATTCAAAACCTCTTGTACACGGACTAGAAATGTTATCTTTTGTATTGATGGCACTGAATTCAGAAGGTTTCATTCATGGTGATTATTAATTTCAGCTACACAAACACTGGTTTGCTTTGGGGGTTCAGAGAAACTGGAAAGATTTCATAACTTCACCATGTCAGCGTTTGATGGCTGGTTTTCATTCCAGACAATATAAGGGATGTACTGCACCTACCAAAGTGCCAGTATCAAAGAATCAGCAGAGATGTTGCCCTTCAAAATTATTTTTATTCTAAGATTCATGTGCTTTGTTATAATTTCTTTTTAAAAAAAAGGAAAAAAAGAGGGGGGGAAAAATCCCTATCCTCAGTGGCACTAAAATTAGCAATGCCTAGAATAGCTACCAAAATTATCTTCTTCCCCATTTATTTTGCTCAGATGCGAATGATGCTGCATCAAGCATAGAAAAGGAGCATATTAGTCTCATTCTACTGGAAAAACAAGCACATTACATTGCTGAAATGTCAAGTTTCCACCACGCATTTGATAATAGACTGTGTGCTCAGTTTCTTGCATCCATTGTAGTAACTCACTGAAAAAATGCTCTGCCCCTGCCAGCAGTAGTTGCCCTTTGGACTGAACCACTTCAGCCAACCAGGGCTTTGCCAGCCGCCCTTTCAGGTGTGGCCTGGCCTGTCATATGGTTGGGTATTTCAAAAATAGTTAATACTTTTTTTTTACAACTGAATTCTACACCTGACTGATCTCTTTTTATTTTATTATCCCACAATTTTCCATCATGCACTCTTCCCACCAAGATTTTTGGCTACCGTAGCAGGTGAAAGGTCACACCTGGACATCATCCATCACTACAGCATTTCCTCTGCACTGCAATTGCATGGGTGGCTGCTTGCTTTGCAGGCTGTGGTAAGCAGGTAGGAACAACTCCAGTGAGAAGGGCTGTACACTGCCAATGCAGCTCCCCAGATGACTTCCATCATAATTTTAAGGCTCTGCATGTCATGAAATGCCCTGACATTAAGTTTCAATCTGTTTCAAATTATACCAAATGCACATAAATCTCATTTGAAGTGGTCCTCCTCAGACAGAGGCTGTGACAAGCTCAGGGTGAGGAGATCCACATAACTAAGAAGGATTGTTAGATCCTAGTTATCGTTTGGGGGGAAAAAAGAAGAAAAATACCTAGAGTACCATTCTTCAACTCACTTACCAAAGACCAAGACTGGAAAGTATCAGTGATCATACACATCTTCTCTGAAAACTCTGGAGAGGAACTGGCTTCTATAAATACTTTCCCTTAAGCTGCAGCCTTGTGAAACCTGCTTGTCTTCAAAATCTTACAGCAGTAGTTGAACTCTCAAGCTGTGCTGCCAGCTGCCTGGGTTTAGACACACTGCTGCTGCAGGCTAGAAAATAAAAGTGGGGTCAGTACCCGAGGGATGAGTGTGTAAGAGGAGAGGAAGGAACCTGTATCTATGAGAAGTGACCCGCTTAAAGAGCCTCAGTCACTACCTGTTTCTCTCCTCTCACCTTGTCCCCTCCTTAAGCAGTGTGGGATACCACATTGTGCAGAAAATCAGTGACAGAGGAAGACTAACACACCTCCAGGCACTGGAAAGTAGTCAACATCTCCAGGAACAGGAAGGGCTTAAAGCAGCAGTGAGCAGAGAGAAGAAGTTAAAAGTTTGATGGAGGAAAGAAGCACTGTAAAAAAAACAAGAAAGGAAAGTGGACAAATTAGCTGAATAAATTTTCTGGTGAAAACAGCTGGATGAGTATCTCTGGAGACTAAGAAAAACTATAAACAGAATGGAGAGATCATCATCATCTGTCCATGTTTATAATGATGACAGATATGACAACCCATCCAATGCAAGCATTCCCATCCTGCTGTGGCACTTTCTCTTTCCAGAACAAAGCTCCTTGGCAGTCGCATCGAGGACAACGAAAAATTGACATTTTACTTCCACCTCCTGTGTTTATTTACTGTTTGCTATTTCTTTTCTGCTTTTGTATTTTCATTTCTTCCTGCTTTGGTGATGATCAGTAAAGAGCATTACCAGCAAAACTGCATTGCTGCCTTACAGTCTTTCACAAGCTGGATCCTCTCAGAGGCTCCATAGAAGCATTTGTCCCTCATTAGGTGTCATATAAGACACCTGCTTTAATACTTGAGCCAAAAACTTTTCATTGTGGTGTTTCTGTAGCCCAAAGGGTTTGTATTTAGCTATGTTGTTCAGTTTTGTGCTCATGCCTTCTGTTAAATCCTGATTTAGATGATTTGAGAGTATAGTGTCTCCCTTCCCCCTTCACTCCAATACACTGCCAATACAGGTATTTCCATCACACTTTAGGGAATATCCCACCAAGTACCAATTACATTTCAATAGCAGGTATGAGACCAATGACAGAAGTTGTATTCCACCTAATCTCTACACATTTCTATAGTATTTCACTGACTATTATGAGTAGTATGAGGAGCCATGTAAAATGTCTTGTCCCTCTGGAGGGAAGAGGGGGAGAAATAACTGACACCTAAGTACTCCCTTTAGAAGTTCAGCGAATGTGTTTTGTAGTTAAAATGAATTAGTTACTGACGTTTCTCTGGATGGTGGTTTCCACTCCTGAGCAGAGCTCCACTTTGTCCCTGAGTACCATTCATCCACACCCCCCAGTCTCAGGCTGCACGGGATGGGGGGGTAGCCCAGGCTGTCAGTGGGCTGGCAACCTGCCACTGCAACTCACAGCCAATAAAAGGACTTCAGAAGGGCCCCTGGGAATTGCAGACCAGGAAGTTTGCCATCCATCCTTACTAATGGCAGTAGAGTCTGAAAAAATAAAGTCACTGTAGACAAGAATAAACACGGTCTCTTGGGAACAAGGCAGTGTGGCTTCTGTGGAGAGAAACCCTAAATCACCAACCCACCACAGCCCTCAGAGTGCATCAGAAAAGACAGAGTGGGTGCAGCAGACACAGAACTGTCCAATTCTGAAAAAGACTTTTTATTAGGTTCTATACCAAAGCTTATTGAGAAACTAACCACATGATGAGAATCCTCTTTAGAGACAGAAAATTTGAGGCAGGACATGAAGCAAAAGTTGAGGTTTAAAGGCCACTTTTCAGGGTGGAAAACAGGCATCAAGATCTCCACACTGTGGGATTGACGGTGGGATTGGCTTTGCTTGATATTTTCAGTGAATACCTGAACACGGAGTGTACAGTGAAGTCCTTAAGTCTGTATGTCACCAAGTTGTTTCAGGCAAGTAACTCTAGAAGGACTTCATAAAACTGAGTTGGCAATGGCTCTATAAGCAGACGCTAGAAGGCTTAGGCAGTGCTGAGCCTCCAACATCCAAACCCAGCCAGTGGGGGAGTGCAGAGAGGACAGGCTCACCTGCTGTCTGTAGGCAGCACTGTCAGACTCAGGGCTGGATAGACCACTGATGCAGCAACTGATGTCTTGCATTCTTAAATGTGCTTCTGCACACCATTCCTAGACACTTCCCAGTTTCAGTGCACACTGTGATGGAGCGAATTCCCAGCTTGGCACTAAGGTTGAGATGTAAAAACCCATGCAGTCCAATTGCTGCAGTCCCCAAAGGCAGTAGTGCCTATTCTGTCCATGCCTTCCTAGTAGCTGCCCAGCTGGCAGGCTGACCTGCCCAGCACACTAAATAGAAACCCCTTCAAGGACCCCAGAAGAGTTAAAGAGAGAAGGAAACAGATCCTGCAGATGTGCTTTCACACACGTGCATTCTCTCACTTCCTCCTTCCCCACTGACAGACCTTGCAGAGTAAAGGTCTGTTCAAAACCGACAAACACTTGAGTGGAGATCCCAGCTTTCACTCCTCACCGCTCTCTGGATTTCTCTGGGGTTTGGTGAGCATACTTTTAAGATCCAGGATCACTCACCACCCCATTTCTCCTCCTCAGCCTGCGGGTGCAGGAATGTCCGTCGCTGGGCCGGGGAAGGGCTTTTCGTGGTGTTTTTCGCGGGAAGAGGCTCTGCCTGCTCCTCCACAGCGCGGCCGCGGAGCTGGTAGGAAGGAGTCAGTGCCTCAGCCAGTTCCGCAGCCAAACTTGGCCTGATTCAATTCCAAAGCCCAGTCTGTCTCCTCCCCCGGCAGTGATGTCTGACCCCACGCAGCAGGTGCCTGTCCGAAGCTCCTCAAAGGAAAGGAGCCGCGCTCCGGCTGCGCGCTGAGCTCCGCGCCCGCGCGGAACCCGCGGCTGGGAAGGAGATCAGGGAAGCAAGATGCGGCAGCCTGTGTACTGTGCCAGCCCTCTGTGCTGTGTGCCTCCTGCGCGGAGAGGTACAGGGTAAATTCTGTCTCTCCCAGTTCCTCCCGCTTCCCCAGCTGTTCGGGCTGTACTCCGAAGCCTTCCCACTGCGTCCCCTTTTCCAATGCCCAGTTCCATGATCTCGGAGATTCTTGAGCTCACTTTATGGAGGGAGGACTGATGAGAGATCTCTGCTACCACTTAGAGGAGCTGCATCGCTCCCCTCCCCCAGCCCCTTCAACACCACCCACACAGCAATCCATCAGCATCACCCTTGGAGCATCTGGGGGCAACATGTAATTAGGAATGATGCTGTCTGCCATTTATAGACACACTACTGCAAGGAAAGGCTGGTGAAAGTAATACTCACCGACAGACATACCTTAGAGCGTGCATTGAACATTAATTGGGAAAAGTAATGGAAAGGTGGAGGAAAGATACAGAGATGAGAGAGAAGGATGAAAGCAGCAGTGTACTCGCCACAGCTTTAAACCAAAGCAGTCATTAAAATATCCTCTCAGTGTGGCCATGACATAGTTGTCTGATAAAAGTTTATTTGAAGAAATACATCAATTCTGTAAAATAGGAACATCAGGAACACACGAATATAGAGCTGCATTAGCTCTGTGATCCCTTTACTCAGATACAACCCAGGAGAAACGGTGCAGGCATCTACACACTGCATTGCCTATGCACAGGACATCATGGGGCCCATGGTGTTTTTCTCTCAAAGTCTTTTACTCCAAGAGGTCTTATTTGAGATTTACCTGAGAGCTGATAACTGTGTGTCTCATCTCAAGCATGCTTGCTCTTCAGTTTGGGATTGTTTCTTTTCAATTATTTCCTATTTTGAATCTCCATCTTAATTTCTTTTTTTTTTTCTTGAGTATTTAAAAACTTGGTTGTGCTTGTCACGACATTCTAAGTATTTAATATGCAGGCTGTGTGTTTGCTCTGGAGCATATATCAGCCTATTGTCACAGCAAAAAACAGCTGTTTGTGAGATGCTGTAACGACTCTGGCAACAGTGAGTAGCTTTGGATAAAGCAAAGTCAAACAAAAGGAGTGTGAACTATAACAAGCAATGTGTGGAGTGGTAATTCAGAAGGGCTGAAGGAGATGTGAAGAGTAATCAGCCAAATAAACAAAAATAGAGGACAAGTTATTTAAGCGCATTATGACTTGGAATCAAGGAACAGAGGGATTATGTGAGGACTGGGAAAACATTGGAGGGAGCTAAAGCTGAGATTCCTGCATTTGTCCCACAGAAAAAAATCATGTAGGAGATATGTGCATCAGTGAATTTTAGTTAGAGAAATGAAAGGGAAAAAAATTAGAGACAGAGAAGAGGTGAAGGAAATCCAGAATTCAGTGGCTGAACCACTCTTTTGCTCAGTAGGAGAAAGGAAAGGAAGCAAATGGACTAGCTGTCCACTTAAGGCACAGCAATATGGCAACAGATGACAGCAAAGACCTGAGTTCTGTGCTTTTGGGGCTATGGCAAATTCTCTTCTAACAGAGAGTTTTTCAATTGCAGTAAGAAGCCAGATCAATTCCTCCATTGCTTTGTTCTTTCACTTGGTTTGCTCATCTGCAGCAGCAGAACTGGTGGCAGTTAAACAGGATGGAATTTATATCAGGCTTAGAAATTGTACTTGCTGCCTACGGTTTCCCTGCAGAACAGCTTCAAATTACACCGCACTTGTGTGAAGTTGCAGAGTTTTGTCATCTAACCAGCCCAGCAGTGCAGAGCACATCATGGGAGCTGCACCATTGTCATCTGACTGCCATATGCCCCAGCCCAGAACGTTCCCTCAGTGCACAGTCACCCTCAGATCAACAAAAGATTTTGCCTGGACGAGGGTTTTCAAGACCAGCTCCCCAGACAAATAGGATGGCCTGTCTGAACCATTAGCTAACTAACAACCATCTTTTATCTATTCTTCATGTGTCTATCACCACAGGATTCCAACACCACCAGCACCACATTTCATTCATCTGCTACAGATTGGAATGAACATTCAGCTGAAGTTTTTTTAACTTACTTGTGGATTTTCATGAATTACTTTCTAGTTTGGTGGAATTTTGCAGTTCCTTCAATAGCTATTGCTTAAGGGTTTTCACACTATGATCCTGACAGGTGACCTAACTCTGTATAAAATATGTCTAGCTCTGTTCATTTGGACTGCTCACATTGAAGGGAAGGAAGAGGTATATCCTTCTTTCAAGATTCAAATAATATTCATTGCAATTACAGAAAATTACTTGTGGCCTCAGAGAAGAAGAAAAATTCCAGATTTTAGATTGCTTTTATCGTTCTGTGTGCTTCCTTTAGGTGTGCAATGATGTAGCTCTGTCTATTTTCACACAGAAGGAATCCAGCTGAGAGCATGTTTTATTATAACTCCAGATGATGTTCAAGGGGATGAAAAACTCATTTTTCTCAGGTGGTCAGAGAACAATTCCCAGTAAACTGACATTCTTTCCTCTCTAATCTGTAGTCTGCAGAGGAATTCAAGTTGTTTATAAGCCATTTGAAAGATGTTTAAAAAAAAAAAAGGATGGCCCTGGACTTTTTACATTTTCAATTACTTTTCAATCTCTTAAGAACAGTCATTTAGGTCAGAGTAGTTAAACTGCTATAAAACAGCTGCTAAAACAGTCTTCTATTGTAAATTAAATGGCAATTTTACCAAACATTTGCATTGCACGACTAGATTAGAATAAACAGAAATCTGGATTTCAAAAAACACTTAGGAGGGGAAGGGCTAAGGTAGTGATTCATGACCTTGTGATAATTCGAGTCTGGGGCAAAAATTTTAAGAGATTTTGTTACTAGTAGGTGATGTCTGATATTAAAAAAAAAAAAAAAAAAAACCAAAAAATAATGAGACTTGGTCTAAACTGGAGCTCCACATTTCAGAGGGAAAGCCAAGTTTCTGTTCTTGCTGTCAGTCAGGATGATACATCACAGGCATAGCTATAGCTTCCGAAATGGCAGATTCCTAAAACATTGTCATCAAACCAGTTCATTTTCTTCGGTTTAACCAAGGGAATTATCACAGAAAAATGACTTCTGGTCAGCTGTACATCAATGGCACGGATGAATGGAAACAGCACATAGCACTTATAGCAGTTTTCAACTTAAAGGACTGTGAACATCACCCCTGGGACATCCTGAGGAGGTGGAAGTCCTCACTGTGCCAGAGCCAGCTAGGCAAGGTTGGTGCACTGATGCCAAGTGGACACGGGATGGAGGCAGGGAGAGGAATCTGTAATCTCTCAACCCTCTAGGCATATGCTCTGGGTGTGGATATACTCTGTCCAAGGTAGGGTGAGGTCTTGACCTGCTCAGTTAAGGACAGACCAATTTCAGTTCCACCCTCTAGCTGTGACAGCATACAAGCAGCACTAGCACATTGCCCACTCTCCTTGAACCCTCTTCAGCCTCCCACTGCCAAATTTCCCTGTCTCTCGTGTGCTTCAAGACCCTGTAGCCTTCATAGATCAGCTGGTATAGGATTTTCTCTGGAGTGACTGAAGGCAGGAAAGTTTCGTTTTGTTAAACTGCATATAAATCACTTAAATTATCCTCCATTTCCATGCCATGAAAGAAAAATGCTTGTATGAATCACGATCCAATGCTTGGCTGGCATGAGCAGCACTGCCATGGTGTCACTGATGCAATCACCTGTCCCCAGAGCAGGAGGCAGAGCCCCATGACCAAACTCAGGGACAGCTAACAGCAAGGAGGCATTACCCATGAAAGGAGATGGGAAACTAGAAGTTTCCTTAACATCCATTTCCCAAAGCATGTAAGAGCTACAACACCAGCATGCTACTGATTCTTCAAACCTCCCTTTCTATCTCATGCCCTGCATGGCTGCAGGTTATGTTTCCAACACAGAGCATGAGCCATTCTCCAATTCTAGAAGGATTTTCCTACCATTTCCTCATTTTAAGCACTGCTGGAGAAGAAAGCAGCGAAGTAATTTTCTTGCTTCTGCTTTGCTTCCAGTAAAAAGTAGAGCTGTTTGGAGCATCAGTGATGCAGATCTAGTGCCTGATTCTCACTGCAATGGAAATCAGATGTGTGCTGCTGGCCTTGATGGAAGTTAGTACCATAAAGCTGGCATTAGTGAGCAAAGGAGCTGCCCATGACCTGCTCCCCACCCACCCCTACAGATGTTTTACAGAGGTAAATCTTGTGCAAGCAGATAGATATATTTTTTATTACCTTTTGGTTGACTATGCTTGGAAGTGTGTATGTATGTGTATAGAGGGAAGAGTTACATAAAGACCAGGGCAGACTATAAATGGGAGCTGTTCTTTCCAAATTTTACATATTACTTGAGTCACAAAATATTAACCGCACCCAACCCAGTAAACTCCCCTCCCTCTTTGTTCGTATTCCCTCTAGTATATCCTTCATTTTTGATTCTCTGCTGATTTCCATTATTGGGGCTTATTTTCTGTGACTGAGAACCTGAAATTACACTATATATCTTTGTAGTTCATTGAACTAACCAGCATTTATTTTAATTTAGTAAGGAAACATTTGGCTGGGTGTGACCAAATAAATACTGTGTCTAAACCAACACAAATATAGTTTGCACAAGGCTATAAACCTGTCTCAGAGCTCTAATGATATTGCAAGTCAATGAAGCTTCAGTGTTCTCATTAATATGATTCCATCAGACCTCTATGTTGCATATTATTAATTTTTAACAATAGATTGTAATATAATTTATAGCACTGTGAGGCAACAAAGGCTGGATCCTGATAGTAATCCAACCTTTTAGGTTGATAATGGCTTTAACACTGACCTAATTTTGAAAGGTGAACGTGTTCAGAAGGCACCATACCTAATTATAAATAGGACAACAGGGATAAAACACATCACTAGTCTGCATCAGTGAAGACAAAATTCTCCTTGAGAGCAAAGGGCACAGATCTTGTCATAAGATTATGAAGAGTTTTGCTGCTAAATTTGACACAAAAAAGTAATCGAAAGCTTTGTTTTAAATAAATACATAATACATTAACACACTTTGCTCCCCTCTTGAAGTTTAATTTTTGTTACAAAAGGAGTAAAATACAAGACAGCTAACGTTAATCTGGGTACCTATAATTTAACTCAATTTGGAAGTTGGAACAAGTGTGTATTTATGAAGAAAAAGCAAGCCTTCAAAATCTCAGTGGAAATATGCTAAATGGATGACATTAGTAGCCTTGCATTGTTCCTCTCCATGGCTTGCTGATGCATGAGAGTGAACACAACCAGTTTCTGCTACGGACAGCAGCTCCCAGTGCCTCAGCAGCTCGCTGAGCACTCAGAGCCTCGTGATCCAATCTCCAGGCAGCAGGGACACAGCCATGAATGTGTTTAACCCAAGCAGAAGTAACTTCTCGTGGAAGGCAGCACAAAACCATTTCCTGGTTTAAAAGGCATTCTCATCATCAAAATATGCATTAGTATTGCTTATACATATTTTCTAACTCAGCCTTTTGTGCTGTATCTAGAAATACAGTACAGCAGTAATAACGTAATTAGTATTTTCACTAGCTAAATTACAGAGCTGGCTGCAGAATAAAACACAGTAGCATCAATATTATCAGTTAAGTATTATACAAAAAATAACATCAGTAGTTTTAGTATAGTCACAAGATACAATAATTTCCTTTCTCTGTGGTCCCTTTAAATTGTGCCAGATGAGGAAACTCACAAAATCCACTTACTCTTAGTTCAACTCCAATTCTAAAAAATCAGCATTTCCAAGATTTCTTAGGTAAATTCTTTTAGGTTCTTGAACAATATTTCTTTCTGAATATGGTATTAGTTATAAAGAACTGAAGTTCTGCTGCATCAATCTCTCATATGAATTTAATTTTCCCAGCACTTCTGTAAGTTAACAAAGGAGTAGAACAGATACTTAACAGATGAAGATGATGAATCACAGGGATTTGTAATAATTATCCAAGACCATAAAAGCAATCCTATGTCAGTGTAAGAAGTGGAACCACTGGTTTGCAATCCAGTCCTACTTCATACTTCCTTCCTCCCTGGTCACAAAGGGAGATCCAAAATTCCAACAACCAAGATACTGGAAACCAAGCAGCCATTAAGGAAGAAATTGAGGCAAGCATTCTTTCACAGATTCCTCACATGATGAGACAATTGTCTGCCACCCCTACATACCCAGAAATCAGAGGACTCCAATTTATAACAAAGTTGAAAGCATCCCATGGCATTTTCCATGCTTAAAACTCCCCTTCAGCCAGGCTAATTCATAACCCCCTAGACCAAATCAAGAACACTTGAAGATCTACTCACACTCCATCCACTTCCTAATTACAATAACTTTATGCTTTACTTCACAAAATGAGATTAATTTCCTCCACCAGTTCCATTCAACTCCTTCAACATTTTGTTCATTTGTTTGTTACATGCAGATCTCCAGCAGCTTGATCACTTCAGATGAGACAAAGCAATCCCTTGGTAAATCCCTCTGGACATGCAGAACATATTATATGCACAAGAGTTGAACTCCTTGAATTTCCCCTTTTCAGATCCTCTAGGTTTCCAGTCATTCAGATAAAGAAAGGAGCTTTTGTAGGCCAGTTAATCCATCCACTGAATGAAATATAGTAAAAGTTCTACACATCCACATGTTCTGTCAAGGCCCTGGTTTGTATCTGTAGATGTAATAATAACTGTAGTAATGCAGAAAATCATGGCTCAGGCCCCCAGAGAAGATCTTTAGAGACTTGAGTAGAAAAGTCCCG
Organism: Toxostoma redivivum; assembly: GCA_013397375.1. Taxonomy (NCBI): domain Eukaryota; kingdom Metazoa; phylum Chordata; class Aves; order Passeriformes; family Mimidae; genus Toxostoma; species Toxostoma redivivum. The sequence goes on along the minus strand of VXBI01007947.1, from coordinate 1,602,584 downwards.
ATGCTGCAGTCAAAGGAACAGGCAAAATTATTTTAAGTGCTTACATTTATTTCTGCCAAAGCACTGGCTTAATTTTCTTTGTGTGTCTTAATAAGCCACCTACATGAGAGGGACTCTTACTTGAAATGCCTGTATGTCCTAAGCTGTGAAGTAGGCACCATTGAGTGGTAAGCTGAGACAAACATCCAAAGGCAGTGTAAAGGCCAAGCCGCAAAATGAGCCTGTTGTTCATCTTCTCTAGCACCAGAGTCACATACTCGCATGAAAACAGAATTTGAACGAATTAAAATGCAAATCTACATTTTATTATATGAAATTGAGACAAATGATACACAATTGAAGCCTGCCAGAGTAGCTATTACAAACATTAATATAGTTTTAGATGATGACTTAAACCAAATGAGAGGATAGAATAGAAACACTGAAGAAACACCTTGTGAAACACTATAGGAAAAAAGCAACTCTTGCCATAGTTACATTAGTAAAATAAAAATTAGCAGTAATTCTGCTGTAATGGGCTAGATCTGTCTTGTGTAGACATGTACCTCTAGGGGAGCCTCCAGTCACAAGGTGCTTGTGCAAGGCAGAGAAGCAGCCTGCCAGCAAAGAACAACTGCAGGGGTCTCAAACTACGTGGGAGAGGATTTTGCACTGCCACAGCCTAATGGGATGTGGCATCGTCCAGGAATCCTGTAACAAGAGGCCAAACTGCCACTGGCCTAGGCCAGAGCTGCCCAGTGGATGTAAAGATGTATTTATGCTAGGTCTGATTTAGATTGTGCTCTACACAATCAGATCACTTTGAAGGTTTGCCTTGTGCAATCATTTCCTTTGTCAGGAATCAGAAAAAGACTGTGAAAAGACTGTGAACAAATTGTTTAGGCATTGAAATTTAACCCTGTGGAATCCTTACAGTGTAGCACAGTGTGACACAGCAGGAGCACATTTGTCAGGGGACTGAAGCCTCTTTGCTCTCTCTGCACAAAACATATACATTAGCATTGTGTGGGGTGGGGGTGCTCCCAAGCACACGAGGCAGCGATGGGGACACACAGCTCCACGCCTCTGCTGCCTCCCTTCTGCATGCAGCCCTCTGCACCACTTCTGCTCTCTTAGGGAAAACAGAGGCTTCAGATCCTTCAAGACTGTCTTGAAGTCCTTCCATTGCATTTTGTTTCAGAGATTGTACAAGATCTGATTTTTAAATATCCATAACACACGTGAGAAAATTATTGAGTATCACTCTCAACAATGATCTTGTTAAGAGTCTCAAAGTTTTTCCACTAGCCTTAATAGTGCCAGAATATCCTAGCATTGATGTCAGAATTTAAACACTAAAACAAAAAAGGCATGTGGTAGAAGCTAGTCTGTTCCAAGGCTTTTCACTTAGCTGGGGGCCAAGGAAAGAACCCTTTCTGGTGAGGGTTCTATACCAACATTCATGACAGTTTCTGTCTCCATACAGGAAGGTACTGTACATCTCCTGCTCCTCCTGAAAAGCAGTCTGAGAGCACCAAGCACCTCACAGCAGGAGCACAGCCCTCTGTAGAAATAAATTTTAACACAGGATAGCCCACCAATGTTTCTGTGAACTGTTGAAAAATATGCTGACAAGAATAAAAATATAGTCATTTGATATTTGGCAAAGAAAAGCCACTCTAAATAATAATAATAATTTCCAACTGCAATCAGTGTTTGCTTCTGCTTTACAAGTAATAGATTAGACTATCTTTTTTATATAAACCCATTCGGTTATATGTTTAAGAAAGCAGGTAAGTTTCTCTTCAGTAGAGGTTTCCAAATAGTCTTTCCTTGTAGCTGTCAGTATTTCGATATTCCATTCCAGAAACACTGTTTAGTAGTCTTTGGGGAAAATGAAAAAAAAAAAAAACCCAAGAAAAAACGAACAACAACAAAAAAACCCCACACGCCCCTCCCCCCCAAACAAATGCAAAAAAAGGAAAAGAAAAAGTGTTAGAATAAAAAATGGTAAATGATAGTTACATATTAGGGAAGACTAGAGGGTTGTTTGCTGTGTGATACACCAGAGGAGTAAGCAGAATGTAAAAGTCTTTTCACTCTTCAAAAGAAGGCAAAAATAGTTTCAGGATGTTCCACAGATGGGAAAGAGCTCATACCTCTACGTCGATGTGATCTGCAGCTTCAAGACTTAAGTTTCAAATGAGTTTTAATTCAACTCTTCAGCTATTTCAGCTCTTGAAGGATAAATCCTAAGCCACCTTAGTCACATCAGTCTAATCAGTGTGACCTAAGTGTCCTCAGATTTCCTCTGAATGTACTCAGAACTTTGCTAACAATGTTCCTGCAGCCAATCAAATCTCTCTTCTGAGCTACACAAATGTGCTGCTGATCCCTGCAGAACCAAAGCTCCCAAAGTCCATCCCTTTGCATCCATGGAAATTCTGGGTTCACTCTGTCCTTCTCAAGAGAACAAAAATGCACAGGCCAAACAGTGTATTGCTCCTTTCCTCCACAGTGAATCCTGCCTTAATTAGGAGGACTTTTGCACAAGATGTATTATCTACCAGTCCAGGATCACCACACTATCATATCATGCAGAATTCTGCCCTTGTATCATCTTCAGATCTGATTATTTCTTTATTTAGTTGCTACTAACGTGTTTGGAGATGTAAAAACCACAACACTTTACTTCCTCAAAGGTAACAGTAAGAGACATCTCAGTGCAGAAAGAATTCCATAATTACAAAAAGCACAGAGGCCAGCTTTTTTCCCCTCATCAAGCTTAAGAAGCTTTAAACAATATGCAAAGGCAAAAGGGGAAAATGGTAATAGTATTGAGAAGGCAAAAATTTGAAGGAGATAACAAACCTTTCTTGTGGAAGGAAAAGGAAATGACTGATTCTAAAAAAGTTTCTGTGATAAATCATCACCTCTGCATGAAATTCCATTCATATATGTGGAAATATCTGGTAGTAATGTTAAAGAAAAACAAAAAGGAACAAAAACATAGCAATAAACAAGTTTATAAAGAACAAAATATAGCTTGCTAGAATTGCTGAGCTTTTTCAGTACTTCAAACAGTAGGAGGAGATTTGAGAATCAAGCAAGGTTTTCAACAGCTGTATTTGTATTACAGTCATAAAGGCATAAATGTGAAATACAGCTCTAATAAAACACTGAAGTTTATAAAACTGGTTGGTAATTTTCCACCCTTTCCAGAAGTATCTCAGAATATCCAGGGGAATAATACCTGAAAGAGAAACATTTTGTTTGTATGTTAGACTACAAGGCATGTTCTGCGCAAAATAATGAAACTATGCATATTTCTATTAATCATGAAAAAATCCTAGCATTAAACACTGGTCAAGGAATTCTACAGTTACTCCTCTACAACGTTTTAACAACCTGCTTTACAACTTACATTATCATTTATACTTGGAAGTTGAGTTTTTAAAAATATAATTAGCCTCTTTTAGGGCATGTAGGTAAGTGGCTGCATTTTAGATAGGTTCAGCTTCAGCTGCCATAAACATTGTCTTTACTAAGAAGTATAGGTGTTGGCTTCTTTTGAGATTATGGCCTTTAATAAGAAAACATGAGTTTACACAGAACTATCAGCTGCAAATGGCAAAAGTCTGCTGCTGCTGCTTGTCAGACATAAGCACACACTCTGAAACTCACAAGAAGTCTGCATCCATGAGAGGGACACTGGTTCTGGAACTAAAAAAATTGTCACAGTGACCTTCTCTCTCTAATACCACTCAAGCATGGACATTATCCACTAGATTTTCATTAGAGTAGGACTCTATGGTGCCATTATTGTCCTGCTGTCATTCAACTGGTTTTCCACAATGGACCAACTGCATGCATTCAGTATGCAAGCATCAAAGCTGCATTTAGTTCTTGTTTTCCAGGTTAAGAGTATCTGAAATTTAATACTGTATTATTCTAAAAACATACATCTCAGTATATTTCTGGTTTTGCAGGCATGTGAATTGCCACCTCTGAGCCCTGAAAGCTTCAACTATAAAGAGTGAGGAACATACCTCCATGTATTGTAGGCCAAAAATATTCTAAAAAAAAAACAAACCCCAATGCTTTTCCTTAAAGGAAAATCTATTTACCTTGTTAATTTTCATTTTTCTGGATAATTTCTGCATAATTTAACTCTTTTTTAACCTCATATTACTTCTGTGATTTGTAAAGCTAACTTTCCAATGCATTACTGTATTCAGACTGAAAACAGCCTAAAATAAGAGGTCTCCAGGACAAATCCAGAGCTGGATTCTATCACAGCTGCTGTGCCCCAGGCAGCAGAACAAACATCAGGCAGTAGCACAGACAGGCAAGCAGGAGATGCTCGAAGGGGCTTTTTCTTTATTACATCCCAGGCTAGATCAGTAACCTCTTTTCACTTATGGGGGAAAAAATAGCTATAACAAAGAAACATTATTAATATCCAGAAAAGCATAAACAAATTCCTCTTTCCCTCTGAAGTACTTAGCTGCAGACTAAAATTTCTTTATGACTTTGCTTTTACCCATTTGACAGCCACTAGCTTTTCTTTGTGGAGACAAGCAGGGCTTCATTTGTGAGACTTAGTTTCTAGCAACTATTAGCTGAAGAACTCTGCTTCTATAATTAAAATTGATGATGCAGATTTTCAGAGCCTGTAGAGGGAGTACATGAGTACAACATCCTTCTGATGTGTTGATGGAGTGAAGGACTGGTAAATGGATATCTAGAATCTAGGAGGGCATTTCTCTCATTATTACAATTTAGGATGGTGACATTTTGACTGTAAGCTATTTAATAGTGTTTCTGTATTCATTAAGGGCAAAGTTCAACTTGGTGCAGACAGCTGGTGTATGGTCCTTTTATATAACACTTAAGCCTCGTGATGAGGCTCAGGGAGGAAGGGCAGCTGTGGGCAGACCAACTGTGCAGGAGATCCTCTGGACCCTCTGTACATCAGAGGAAGTTTCAAAGGAGCCTCTGAATACACTAATTCAGACACACACTATTATGAAAGTCAAGGAGGTGACCAAAGATTCACCAAAACCTGTATTTTGGAGCCTAAGTAATCCACAAATAAGTTACCAAAATAAAATTTCCCACAGACATTCATAAATGTGAGTGGTGTATTGAAGACTCACAGTTCATGTGAGCAGTGCAGGACTGACATTTCATCACACTTTCCTAAAAGAACTTGGTTATTTGGGCTTTATTGACAAAGAAATTTGATTCCAAATACAAAAAGAGAAAGCGTTCTAATGCATGTGTCCAGAGGTTGTATTATTTCTGGGGCAATTAACCAAAAGTTACATTTTGGTTTTATTAAAACCAAAATTCACATAGGAGTTAAATTACTATTTTAAATCCTTCCTTTGTGTTCTTCCTGTGAAAAACATCTAACAGAGTTAGAAGTATGAATTCTTTACATTTCATTATCCCTACCTTACTATTTCCTCTGGATAGCAATGGTTAATAGTGTTGATATATTCCTGAAGAAGTGACCCAGGTTCTGCTTTTATTTCTTGAACCTTTTTAAGTCCACCACTTATTACAAAGAGACGACGTGCTTTACTGTCATGTGGTAACACCTACACACAGAATAGTACATTAAAAAAAATTCTTTTGAATTAATCTGTATGCCACTAGGCTTAAATATTGCTTATTTGTTTTTACTTCAGAGGACAGATAAATTGGAAAATCAGAGAAACAACATCTGTAATGACTACTGTATTATAACACCCAGTTGTATAGGGATAAAATCCATAAACCAGGCCTTTATGATTACAACATAATTTATCATACTTTAATACATAACAAATAAAAAATAATGAATTTAATATTTATCCTTACATAAATAATATTTCTTGAATTATTCCTACAGAGACAATAAGATTGTGGAGAATAAATAGATAATAAAAACAGAACACTAACATGGAATAACAACAGCATCTGTTCCACTTAAACCAAGTTATTCAGGTCTTTTATGTCAATTCCCACAGTTTAATTGTAGAGCTGAATTTTATATCATTATAATGATCTAGTATAGATTAGTGCATGAAAACAATACTGAGAATTGTTGCAAGTGAACAATACAGCCTTGAAGCATTACATGCTACTATTAAATTCCTAGATATTAAAATCCTTTAACACACTGTGTAGCCATGGAAGCCTTTTACAAACACACACAAAGCAAAAACGTGAAGTTTCTGCAGCCAAAGGGGATGAGAAGCAGAAATGATCAGACAATAACATTCTGTGCTCCCTGAGTGATGCCAATATGCAGCTCTGTCCAGAGGATGGCAGGGAGGGAGGGAGGAATGAAGGGAGGGAGGTGGGGGCTGGGCCAGGCGAGGGAGAATGACAGCATGTAGTCCATAGGCCCATAGGGCTGCAATATTATTAAAAAAAAAAAAAAAAAAGAGAGAGAAAAAAAAGACAGAAAGATAATGCAAGATGTCAGCTGCATCTACAGCAAAACCAGATGCGTTTAAAACCAACTCTGAGAGTTACAGATGATGAGGGCAAAAGCATTTTGTAAGCTTCAACACTGGTCAGACATTAAGCCATAAATTTGACTGTATTTCAGTGTAAAACAAGAGCCTCAAAAAAGGATGAAGAAAAAGAACAAGATTTCTTCCATGCATACAGGCAAACACCCTTCATTTCTATGGTTCCTCTAGGCTGTACAAAATCAACACACAGGTAAAGAAAAAGCAGGAGAGCACAGAGTTATACAGTCTATTATATGTTCAACTCAAGTGTCAGGAACAACTGTGATTTTTTCGTTGTGGGAGCTGAACAGACGTCTGTTTTCACATATCTCCCACAACAAGAACTGCCAAGGAGGAACTAGCAAGGAGACAGGATATGGCCCTTTCCCTGCCTTCCTCCTCCACACTGTGACTTCCAAGCTGGATAAGACAGCAGAAAACTCTCTAGGAAGGGGTCCTAAAGAGAGAGAGCACCTCTGAGACACAGCCCCTTCCCTCAGTCCAACCTGAGACAGCACAGAATTGCACAAACCCTGAAAACACTAATGTTAAAATGCACAGTCCAGCATGAAAAACAAATAGCACCCCATTTTGAAGCACAGCTTGGAAATAAGGCTTTTACTGTGCCATAAATAAGCCCGTAGAAGTTACAGACCACAGCTCTAAGAATAGGAAATTCCCAAGCTATGGTACAGGAGAGAAAAATGCTTTTACTACAGAGAACGTAATTTTAAGAGTATACTTCAGAAGAGCAAATGCCAGACAAGTACAGTTTAATAATGTATAGGCAAAGAAGGAAAATTAAACAAAACAAAATATCAGCTGATATGAAGGACATAAAACAGTTTCAATAGCAAGCAACATTCAAATATACACTGGATAACCAATTGTTATGCACTTGGCTCATTAATAGCTCTAGCCAGAATGGAGAAGCAAAAAGGAGTGGATTCTGTGCAAATCTCCAGTGTTTGAACAGCCTTAGCAAGAAGACAGGACAAATTAAACTGTGGCAACATAATCAGGAATCTGCACTACCAACAGCAGTGCTTCCAGATCTGTCATAATCAGAACTGAGTATCAAGAGTGTTTTACTTAGCCATTTCCAGAAAGAACATCTCACCAACAGAGCTTGATATACCCTGCTAACAGGTTGTACTGCAGAGTATTGCACAAAACATAATCTATGGTCGAACAGGATTCCCAACACAAGCTGACAGACACTCCAAGTCTCTCAGTTACTTACAAATTAAAAATATTTTGAATAAATTGTATCACTTTTACATGCTGCTTTCAAAGCAACAATGTATTTAACAAGTAACTTTCTAAATTTAGACAGCCACGAGAAAAGATTTGGAATTTTTACACTTATTTAAGACAGAAAATTAATCAGGATAAAAGGAGTGAGGCCTTTATATTATTGTAAAATATCTGACTTAAGTCACTCCTGTACAGACAGCTTGTAGTTTATCTAAAACAGATGTGACTGGGATTTATGTGATACATTGGCTCAGCGAAAATATTTGCACGTGAGTTAATATTCCACTTAATCTCAAGAGGCAAGGAAGAAAAAAACACCTTGCTTATAAGAAACTGTTTTCCCAATCTTAGGATGAATTATGGTAGATTCCAAAAGAAACAGTAACCAGCTGTATCAGACAAAAGGACAGGATCCAAACTGCATTTGAAAGGCATGCTTGAGGATCCTGAGAAAACAATGACACCTTTAGAGTGACTTCTTGGAAAGACAGCTTCCTTGCTAAATGGTAAACAATTAGCAATGAACATATTACTCACCAAGCAGAGCCTTTTCTTACCTTACTAAACTGCCCAATAACATGCTTCATAATATTGTGAGGAGCCTCATGAAGCAGTGGTTCAAGTGCTGGAAGATACGTGCATTTCTGAAGAATGTCCTTTAAGGCTTTCTTAGTCTATTGAAATGCAAAATAAACTTTCTCTAGTACGATATCAATGAAAACAACAAGAATTCATATATATCACTGAAGTCTGATCAAAAAAGCAAATTGATCAGAATTTTCAATGAGCAATTTCTGAATAGAAACTATGATATCTATCAAGTCACTTAATGAAGAATCAATTCTCTACTTAGATTTATTAAACCTCAAAACCTACAGTGCATCATATTATCATTATGTTATCTATGGTCAAAGTAATGGCAATTTTCCTTTGACTACAATGAAAGCTGGAGTAGACCCTTTAGGTAAATTGAAGTACTCTAATATAATAAGAAAGTTAAATCAAAACACATTTTAAAAGATTATATTTTAGAAGTGGCTTACTAGGAGAGGCTGCTGGTCTGGGATAGCAAAGTGCAGTACTGTCCAGGCAGGGGGGGAAAGAAAAAGTGAAACAATTGTGCATTGGTGCATATTTCTGAAAACAAACTCAATGTTGACAGATACAAGCAGTAGTGACCTTCTTGGGCAGGATTACAGGTACAGCCAATTTGGCTTCAATATTTTTGAACCACTGGAAATTACTGTATAGAAATTACTTTACAAATCTGGAATGTGGTACTTCAGTGGAATGTACAGAAGCATAGTGCAACATGGGAGACCATATCCTGTCCTATTACATTCTTACTGTTGCTCAGAAATACACTTTACTAAACTGCAACTCTACTAGCTCCCACACAAGGAAAGGCCCTAAACATGGGCACTTGCATGTTTTAAAGAGTAGAGCCTTGATTAGCTGTTACAGTTTTATTATAATAATAAAAATGCAGGCAAAATTATTACAAGGACTGTAATATTTTCTGCAAGAGCTTATACTTGCAAAAAAAAAGAAGTGGATAATTAGAAATGAGTCACAAGAAATTACAGCATTTATGGGTCTATGCAACTCTGATCTAAACAGGGAAAAAAGTAAGAGATTAGACTGTGGTGGCTGTAGCATATGATTTGGTATACAGCATATGCACATGCATTAGGACCAGCCAGTCCCCTAATAAATGACACAGTCTTCAGACACTCTGCACCCAGGAAAGCTCAGTAAGCATCAATAAAAACACATCATTTAGTAGTTTTTAAGCACTTAAACCTCTTGATTACAATTATTATACCATACTACAAATCTACTTGCTTTCATTTTAAGATCTTCTGAGCTGCGTGTGTCCACATAGATATCGAGCAGTGTGGGCAGCACGTTTGCTATTGCAACATGACGTGCATGCTCAGCAGTATGTCTTCCAATCTGTCCCAAGGCCCAAGCAGCTGCTGCCTTAATATGATCTTCATGTTCTTCTATCAAGCAGGCACACAGTGGTGATATTCCCTGTAGCATTAATCAAAAGCACAACTTTTGCAAATGTAGACCAGGGAATGACAATGCGAAACAGATACAGATAGTTAGAAAATGTTTCTTTATTTACACTCTTTTAAAAAGCTGCAAGAGAATGCATGCTAGTGGCGTCATATTTTTACAGCACCATGATTTGCAAGAATTTTTTATAAATCTTAATAAATATAGTTAAAAAGAAGCAGATTCAATGTTCTAAGTCAGAAAGCAGTTTGAACAAACACACAAATTTAAGGTATTAGAAGAACACACAACATAATTCAGGCTGTACTGAGTAAATGTGGCAGGGTTCCTCAGACTGAAAATAAAAGAATCTGAGTGCTAATGATTCTGTGAAATCAGTTTAAGACTAGAAGGGCTCAATCACTGAGTCTTTCTTTTTTACTATCCACAGCACTAAATTTCAACTTATCAACCTCTTCTTGAGTCCAGGAGTTCATGTTAGACTCACCCAATCACTTCAAGAAGGGTTTCAACTCCTGATTTGCAAACATCAAGAGATGGAAATCTCACATCCAGCTGTTACTAAAGTTGTTCTGGTTCAGAGTCGTTATACTTTCTCCACAACTACTTAGTAGCTGGTATTTTATGCCAAAACATTCCAACATGAAACATCTCATGCTAATTTAGGTAAGGCAAGGCTACTAAACCTCTATCCCAAAAAACTTTCTCTCCATCACATGAATCCTTCTTTACTCTTTTCTGCACAGTTTTCTGCTTTGTTATTTTGGATTTTATCCCCAAGATACTTTTCAAATACAGACAGTGGAACTAGATATATTACTACAACAAATAGACTAACATCTCTTTTCCAATAACACTTCATCTACTACTCTTTTATAACACAAAGGACTAAATTGTGGAGGTTTTTGCCACTGTATTACAACAGAAGACCATAATTAAGTACTTGTCTAGTATGATCCCAAAAATCATTGTTCAAAATTCATCCTTTCCAGGTTAGAGTACCATGGAACGGAACTATCATTTTACATCATAACATCATCGGTGTCTAACTGCATATGGTTATTGCCATGGTGCATTTCTTTCAAAAGGTTCCAGTTTACCAAGCCCTGTCCTCAGCACTATGTACCACTCCACGAGCTTCATTTCCCCTGAAGCAGTTTTTCCTTAATGGGTTGTGGGTTTATTCAGGTTTATTATTATTTCTTTTCTGGATCATTCATTAACATAGTTAATTTCATCAAAGTTTGCCCAGATCCCTACAACAGCTCTCATAGCAGTTCTGTTTAGTTAAGATAGGAATCATTCTAACTCAGGGGCTTCCTCCAGAGCTTAATCCTGGTTTCATCCCACTTAATGTCAAGCACTCAACAGCAGGAGCGTATCTGCTCTAGGCATCCCTGCAAAAGTGGAAAGACAGACACATCCAGAGAAGAAGAGTCTCCAGAGATGTCAAGAAAAAAGCATCTATTTCTTTAGTTTTAAAATACAGAAGAGCATTTTTTTGATCACTCTTACTTTCCCTGCATACTATACTATGTTGTATATAGTATATACATAAGCAACTTCCATTTTTCAACTTGCATTTCTACTAGAAGACATTTCTGTTCCTTTGTTTGTATTGTTTTGTTGCTCCACTCATAGATAAGTTTTAAATGACTGACATATGTGAAAATGGGTCCAAAATGTTAATGAAATTGTTTCCTTCCTTCTGTCATTAGTTAGTATTATTCACATCAGACTAAAAAGCCAGGCACTAATTTCATCTATTGCAAACATTGCAAATTCTCCCTCTTCTGTATCATTACCCAGAAGAATGTATCTAAACCTGAAAATGAATAACTTTACTCACTTGAAATGTCACTTGCACAACTGAATCAAACTACAAATACATTAGAAACTGAGGTCTTTTCAAGTCAGAAGATAGCTGTTGCAAGGTACTCTATCAGTACTAGCAGAGTCATGCTAGTACAATGAAGAACCATTATGCCATTAAACATAGTTGTTTTAAAGAAGCTTTTGATGCAGTTACAAATATACATTTTAAGAGGAAGCAGAAATTCAGTGACTTATTTTCTGTACTAATGCAATTGCAACACAGAAAAAACCATGCACTGTGATACCAACTAATCTGGGATGTTTTGTAAAAGGTTCAACACCATAAAGACACCCTTTTATCAGGTCACCACATAATTTCATAGAAAGTCATAGAAAGCAGCAATGCTAGGAGAAAGTGCATTCATCGAGAGCAAGTATATAATCCTGTCACAAAATACATTCTCTGCCTATGTTAATTTGTATCTGTACCAAAGAGTACTGCTGAAGAACTACAAGAAGAGAACAAAGTGATAGCTGACCTTGGAGACAATCACTGCCATTGACAGGTTCTCTGAATGAGCCGCCACATAACCAAGTGTCATGATGCCAGGCAGTCTGACAGTTCCTTTGCAGCTGCCAATACAATCAATCACAGCAGCAACTCCACCTGAATTTACTATAAACTGTGAGAGCTGAAAAGATAAACACAAGAAATTAGATACTGTGAAGTATCAACAGGCATAAAGAACCACATCAGAGAAGCCTTTTAATGTATTGCTCCTGTTTTACAAAATAAAGCTGGAATAAGAGTGATGTATCATACAGACTGCTGGGAACTAAGTGCAGCATCAAGTTTTCAGGAGTGAGGCTAATTTGCTACTGTGTTTGATTGACTTTACTGCAAGGAAATTAGGGTTCTGAATCCTTGATGCTGTATAGCATGGAATGATATATTCTCAACTCCATCCTCACACACCAGAGAAATGTGCAAATGACAGCCTATCACATGACTGATCTCAAAGATGCACCTACTGAACCAGATACTGTTTTATCCTAGTGCCCCCTCATTCTCAAACTAACATCCTATGGTCTGTGCAGTGACAGAGGGAAAGGCCCACTCCTCCTCTCACCTGCGTTCTAAATTACCTCTGTGGTATAAAATCCTTTGTGGATCCTCATGCCAAGGCATGAAGCCAAGGACAACTGTTCTGGATGTGCAAAACCGACTTGGGCTGCATCATTCTGCCATGTTAGCATGCTCTGAGGGAAGTGTCCAGGGAACACACTTGATGGGTGAGTCTGCCCCAGAATGCCAAATTACATAGCCTTCCTTATAAATGATAATCAAGCTGTGCAACATGGTTTTCTACCAAAAGCAAACTTCTCATATCACTTGAGGGACAGCAGTAGAATATGTATTATATCAATAATGCATGGAAAATATTCTTTTTTCATGCTTTTAGGTATATCCCAGAGACTGTAAACTTTTATCACCAGCTTAAAGACTGGCAGGCTGAAGAAACTGCACAACATTCACATTTAAACACTTCTCAGTTGTTAAGTTAGTATCGTGATTTTGAAATTACTATGCCCAGCATTAGTGTGTTGCACAAATACATGGCTTACATTTAATTCCAAAGTCATATTTAGAGCCTTTTAATTATCTCTGTGGTCTGGCAGATTAACATAGTTATAATTATATGGTTTTCCTATTTATTTTGTATTGACTTTGCCAAACATCCCCACGTTCCTATGGGCAAAAACACTGTAAATGCTCAAACTCAAATTACAAACTCAAGTTACCATCAGGTTAATAATAAATAAGAAAATTTTTGACCTTCACTGTCACTAGAAAAATAATTAAAATGTGATCCAAGCACACCTGAAGATTTTTTAAAAGACACACACCATCTATTATTGCAAAAGGATGATCTTGCAATTTATTAGCTGGTATCATGACTTCTGTGAGGCTTTCCTCATAATATTTTTAATATCTAGGACTGACAGTACTGTCAGCCAAGAACTCCCTCTCTGTGCTGATATCTCATAGAATGAAGTAGTTAGGTATACATTTTATGATTCCCAGTTTCCTAACCCAATTCATATTCAATACACATCTCATAATATCAGCAAGCATTTCCATATTTTCCAATGAATATGCCAAACAGCCATTTGCCCTCCCTTTCGAAAAGCAAATGACAGAATAATCCTGTATTTTATTTAAAGTGTAAAATCTAATGATATGACCTTGTATTTGCATTTTCAAGGTTTTACCTCAGGCGTATGCTTTGCTATCTCTCTAATTAAAGTTGCACCATTTTTCTTGACATATTCATCTGAGTCCTTCAGGCATGTGAGCACAACTGGGAAAATTTCTGCTTCAACCACCAACTCTGCAAGATCCACTGAATGCTTTGCTATTTGGCTTAGAGCTGACAGCACCTGACGCTAGTAAATAAAAATTGTTATAAAATCAATAGTATACAAACATCCCACAACACACACTACCCCTGCACACAAAAATCTATTGCATCAAGGAAAACAAAGCAGGATAGGGAAAACAATTACAGCTATTTTACAATTCACTGAGTCAATTCATGCACAAATATAATGGCACAGAACATTCACTGGTTTCTGAATAAAAGTTTCTCTTTTGTTTTATCCCATTCAAGCTTGTATGTATTTAAAAAAATATATACATATACACACCATTTAAAATCATAATCTAAAATTTAGCAAAATCTATAGAAAGTATTTTTATTTACAGAAATTGGATCTGTCAGATTTATATTAAGAAAATTTTGTGGCATTTTATGTTGTCTTCTGTTTGGTAGAGTTAGAAAATTTATAATAAGAAAAAAATTTTTTTGTCAATTAAATGCTAGTGATTAAACTTTTGACAACAGCTATTCACATCAGATAGTACATTCTAAAATACAATAAATTCACTGTTAACTGCCTTATCGTATAATCTTTAGTATGCAAAATCTTTTTTGTAACTGAAATGTGCAAATTTTATCTATTAAAAGTATCTGTTGCATTCTTCATATACTGTATATTTCTAAAAAAACCCCATAGTACTCACTTTAAGGATTAGTTTAGCTGTTCCTCACAGAGCTGCAGTTTACATCCAGTAGCTAAATTTGTAAATATGTTCAGAATTCTTTGTCACTAACTACATGGTTACATGTTGTAATTCCCAAACCAAGAGCTTCTAAACAAATATGCACATCCGTGTCTTTGATTCAATCTCAAGTAATGACTGGTATAATGGAGATTAAAAAAAAATTAAATGTACCTTCAGTTTAGCATCAGGGTTCAGGATCATCTGAGCTAAGTGAGCGATAGCTCCTGCATCCACTACTGTCTGTGCTAACTCTGGAGAATGCTTTGAAATATCACTGAGAGTTGAAGCAGCAATCCTTTTCAAAGCAATTTCTGGCTCCTGGATACAGAGCACTAAAAGAGGAACAGCGCCTGCATCCACCACAGCTTGTGACAGTTCTGTAGGTCCAAGGAAAGTAATTAAGTGAGTATGGGTGACTGACCCTTGTGCAAGCCATTTTTCACCCTGACAGATACAGCAAAGGAAAAAGGGGAGGGTGTAGTTCACTGTCTCGACATCTGCATTTCAAATCAGCCCTCCTGGTTTCATAAACCGTGTGGACCAATCCACAACTGAAAAGAATGCAGGTCAATAGATGGACCCCCATTTACATGCACACATTTGAGGTAGATTAGGCTGAAATGGTTTGTTATTCTGTTTTCTTTTTCTTTTTTTAAAGTAAGCAGATGTCAGCTGTTTAAACCCTGGCTATTCTACACTGATCAATAGGAAAGCATTTTATGCATGGCTAACAACAACACAGAAAGCCAAAGTACCAAAATTTTATCAACCAGCTAATTAGAGAGCATTTTACCCTCTTTAAATGATAAGCAGATATTAGCATAGATCAAATGCCAAAAACAAAAATACAAAAAACATACATAAAAGATTTATCTTACATAAAAGATTGCAAAAATGGAACTTGCTGATCAAAACTAGTCTTTGCTACCATACGTGGGATGAGACAGAATTTATACTTTAATGACAAGAAAATGTTATCATACACAATTAGACAAACGAGAAATATCATCAGTGATATTGTGTGTCTCAGATTAGCACAATATCCTTAACTAACTGCCCCTTAAAAAAAAAAAAAAAAAAATCTGAGTGTGTGATTAGCTGACATGGACAAAAATTACACTATTAGAAATTCATTAGCTCTCTCTGTGTATGCAGCATTAATCACAGTCCTAAAATGAGAATTACTGGATATCAGAAGCAAAATTTATATTATAACCAAGCTGTGCTATTTTAAAATAGTGTTGAAAAAGTGGTAAAAACCATAGGGGATTCAATAATCTATTAGGTTCTTCGTTCAGTTTTGCTACACCTTATTATGCATATCCATTATTATCTTTAACATTTATCTTGACTTACAGTACCATGGCAACATATGGCTGTTGTATTTCAAGACTCTAACTTAGCTTTTGATTTATAGTCCATCCATAAAGAGATTTTCATACTAAGAAAAATACAGCATACTTCATTAAATATACATAGACTAATATAGTTTTTCATGAAATCTGTAAGTCATGTCATCATTACACTGTTAATATCCAAATAATGTTCCAGACCAGATTGGTTTTCAATTAGTGAGTTATAGCCACACACTACAATACATGTGATAAGTCAAATATTTACACTGTATGTTATTTTATGATACAATATTTTAAGGAAAATATAAATATTACATGAAAAAATTAAATCATGTAGTAATTTTTAAACAATATCCTGAAATTAGCTTAGTTGGCTAGAGTATATAAATATAAATATTACATTAAAAAAAAATCATGCAGTAATTTTTAAACAATACCCTGAAATTAGCTTAGCTGGCTAATTGCTAATAACAGCAAAGTTGTGGGTTCAACCCCTGTACAGGCCATTAATACTTAAGAGTTGGACTTGATGATCTTTGTGGGTCCCTTCCAATTCAGAACATTCTGTGAATCTGTAAAATTAACTCTACAAAGTTCATTTTTCAAATGAATATTTGATTGAAAATGTAGTGCATGCATCCTCAAAATACACAAATCATAAGATTTCAACAAAACTCAAATGCCATATCTTCAGTTTTAAAAATCTGAAGTGAAATGCATCTGAAATGTATGTAAAAACAAATCTGAAAAAGAGCTAATCAATGTAAGTGGTACAAGCCACAGTCAGCTTTTTGTGTAAAAGCCATGCTCAGTTTCTTCAGGTCGTGTTTTGCTGCTGAACACTGACCAAGTGGAACACATGGTGATCTACTGAGCAACAGTCCAGATTAACCTTTCCAGCTGTGCTTCAGAACTTCACACCAACCAGCTCCATCACCCACAGTCTGCTCAACTCAAGAATCTGATGTCAAGAGGGACACAGTGCTAGAAAAATGAGCTTCTTTGATGTCTTATGAGCTAAAATCATGAAGTTCCAGCAGGGAAAGAATGAGAAATACTTTCAGGTCACAGCTACACTCAGGCATGCAAAAGTAACCGTAAAAGTTATTTCAAAAGAGCAAACTAAATGTGACTCAATTTAGATCAGTTCTTGCTGTTAGAAGTCTGATATCATTTAAATACTGATGGTTACTATTGGTCATGGGTAATTAAATGGTTTTTCTTCCAGTGGTGTTTATAAGGTTCATGGCTAATAACTTACCACATGGAGGGCTGGACCATGTGTCAAGACAGACAAGTCGTAAATGGACTGTCAGAAAAACAGAAAAGCTGAGGCAGGGAAGAAAGGAAATACAGTATTTCCCATCATGTTTCCCTGCAAATTCAGCCCAAAATTATAATTCTAAGTATTAATGATTCTATTATAAATTGTAATTATTTTTTTCCTCAAGAAAAGGGTTAATCAATCTTCCTACTTATAGAACATCTTTAATGTGGATTATATACCAAAGGATTCATGAAACTTTGCCATCCAATTAGAAACACAGACAGAGGTAGGGAAAATTTAGATAGAGGAGTTAAAGGTGAAAACAAACTTGGTAATTAGAAATCTTCAAAACAAATATTCAGTCAGAAAAAATTAAAATAACTGAAACAAATTACAAAAATACTCTTCCAAATACTACATCAAGGCTGTATTATAAGGGCAAAGACAAGACCCATAACTGCAGGAGAGAAAGATAGCAGAGAAAAGCTAATGTATGGACCTATTTTAATTCCACAGAAGGTTATGAAAACCATAGGCTTGCAACTCACATTGGGGTACAACTTAAGGAACTTGTCCAAGTACACGGTGATAAAGTTGAACTTCTCCCTATGTGAGTGGAAGTAAGGAAATTGAACTCCACATGTTCAGACGCAAGAGAACTACAGCTCAAAATTGACCGTAAATTAATTGCTTTCACCCAGATCTACACAAGGAAGATTTTAGCAAGTGGAGATACTGCAGACAAGACCCAAATAGATGCAGAAGAAAGACTAATAAAGACAGACTTTGGAGTCTTAGATGCCATCAGTTCTAGTACAACTAGAAGCTGTACTAGAGTTGCAATGGCTGGTCTCAATACAAAAGTACTCATCAGGGATGAAGAAATTAATTCAAAGTAAGTTGAAGACTTGTCATGAGGTTATATGATCAGGAAGAGGGGAAAGCCAACAAAGTGGAGTCAAGATCTTACCTATATACCCACGGAAAACAATGGGAAGTCTTACAGGCTTATTTTAAGCTAATTTAAGGTATTTTTAAAAACCCTACTAATATTAACACATTGGCAATAATAGTATGGATTTTAAAAAATAGATGAGGATAAAAAAGATAAAGGTGAGAAATTAAATGCCCAGGTTGAGAAAGAAAATCAGCTCAATATTATATTGACAATATACAGTATCATATCCGCATAGTAGAGCAGCAGCAAAACCCCTGGTTGGAAGGAAATGCAAGTTTCAGTCGAGACCAGGGCTCTCAAACAGACCTTGCTGTGGTAGCAGGTGCATCCACAGGAAACAACAGGTTTTGACCAAACCACCAATACTGTACTTTTCTGAGGACTGTGTGATCATGTTATGGCCACATAGAAAGACTCTAATTCCCACTAGTAACCCAAAGGCTGCACTTCAAGATCAGGTTTATGCAGGCCACTAAAATCACAGTGCTAAAGATTCCACTGGAACCAGTGGGAAAACCTTTCATAAGGAGGATGGAGGTTAGACTCAAAATCACTGAAGAGCTGAGGAACCCTTACAGTATATTTACAATATACTGAAGCAGGTATGAAACAATTAAATTACACCTTTAATGCAGACAAAGAAAATGGAAATCCAAAGTATTTGCATACTTCAAAGAAAACAATTTTGCACTTTAAGTGAATATGATATAAGCAAAATATTACAAAATATTTTTCATGGACCTGATGGTATTTATGGTATTTGAAATACTTTATACTTCTCGTATTGAATTGTAGTAGAAATAATGAATGGCAAAATCACAGCACATTGATTTGTACACTTTGGAGTAAGATCAGTATTTGAAATTCAGCTCAAAGGGAAAGAAGGAGCAGAATTGCAAGAGCAGTTTTGGAATCTGACCTAGCAAGATTTCTAGCATCTTGAAACCTCATGAGACATTTGTCTTTACCTAAAATCTCACAGGCCTTCTGGAGACATCTGTTCACAGAACTGCATTTTAAGAGATTTTTGTATGAAGTCAATATAGAATTTGCTAAGTAGAGAGTGCTTTCATTGGGGGGTGGGAAGCCTCAATTTCTCAAAATGGAAATTTCTCAAATGGCTCTTTTCATGAGAACATACACTCACTTCAGTTCTTAGTATGTTTATTGGGTCATGATGCAATTTCTGATTGAAAGCAGAGAGACCCTCACCATTGCAAACAGTTATCACTGAATGCCAGGAGACTTTGACTGCACTCATGAAGACAGAGGTTCACATCCTGCCTAAAACAAATCAGGACTTTAATCCCAGAGATATGCCCTAATTATTGAACTTTTCTTGCTATGGCAAACAAATCTCCCCACCCCCCAATCTTTTTAGGAGAGAGAAAAAGTCTTAATATTGTCCCAGTCCAGAACTGCAAAAATTTTTGAAACTGAAAAACCTTTTGTGGCTGGGGAAAACCATTTCACACCCAGCTCTATTTTTAAAGTTTAAGCTTTATTATGTGTCCACAGACAGTCAATGACAGAAAATCATAACCACCAAATTTTGTCAACAGGAGCATGTCCGTCTAATCCAGAGTTTCTTAAACAGTAAACACCAGCTATTGATAAGAAAAAGGCTCTCTATCCCATTTCTCTATCTCTGTATCCTATTTCCAACAATATCACGTTGCAAAGGCATGCTTGTAGCAGCATAAGAAACATATGATGCACAGAGTGACCTTTTTTCAGTATAACTCCTCTACTTTCAACAATCATTTTAGAGACATCCTGTGACTGTGTTATAGAGGCAGGTAAATCCCCTAAATTGGCTGTACCCAGGCAATTTTTTCAGGAATCTTTTGGTAGGCTTCTTTTGGCATTTGATTTTTTTTTACTGATTACATCTAGTGATCTATGTTCTGATGCTTGCAGCTTGGTAACACTCACAATTTCAACCTAATTTCTGAGGATGCTGTTCTTATTGTCATTGTAAATTGACATAAGGTATGCACCCATTCAACATCAGCAAATAAATTATTCATAACCACGGAATAAAAATTTGTACAAGAAATTTGTTGTCTTCAATACCGCCATATCACCTCCATCTTTGCAGACAATGCTGTCACAGAGTGAACTGGATCACCCTAAAGCTCAGTCAGCATTCATGCAGTGAATAGCATGAAGGGCAATTGAAGTGAGTCAATATTGATTTAGTGACATAACAAAACTGCAGAAATGTTTATGTTAAGAATAAAACAGACACACACACACACTACACACATGTATATAAATGAATGCCTTTGATACTTAAATAAATATCTTTCCGATGGAAGGAACCTTTTCCATCAAGGGTGGAATTCAATCTTGATGACCAAACAATAAAAAATCATTACCAGAGAGGTGTCCCAAGAATTAATTTGTTCCCCAAAAATGCAGTCTGTTAGAAAGGTGCTAACAACTTTGGAGACTGTCCCAGTAAGCTAACCCTATAAGTGGGAAGGGGGAATCTCCCATGCCTTCTGCAGTCCAACATTCTGTATTAATTAAAAAAGAAAATCACTTTCAAAATCAGTCTATGTACATTTTAGAGCCAAAACCAAATATAACACCATGAGTTAATGTTATGATCCTAAAATTAATTTAGCTTTGAACAATACAAACACTAACCATTACTCCCATTCCTTCCAGCTAGCAGTTTCTTCCCTCAGCTCTTTCATTCACAGTCTAAACTTTTATTTGAACTATATAAATAGCTGGTCAAAGAACTATCAGCCACGTGGATCAGCTTTTAAATAGGAACATGACACCACCAGTGAGTTATACAACTGCCTGTGAGACAGCAGTGAACTGCTCAGTATTGGATTCCTAGGATCTATTCCTGACTCTCAGAGAGTAGTGTGGTCCACTGGCTAATGATAACAGTGCAATAAACTTGGCCTATTTATCGTGCAAACACTACTGTAAGCTGAATGAAACTTGCTTCTCCCTAGGCTTCTCCATTCAACTATGTATATAAAAGAAGAACTAATGTCAAGTAAAAGAAACCTGGTTCTGCAATGACATCTACACAATATATAAAGATTCAGAAATCTCTTCATGAGGAGGAATAAAGCAGAGTGTCCTTCTCTGGCCACGGGCCTAACACATCTCCTCTTAAAGCACCTCTTGTAACTGGGCACTGCTGGTGTCAGGTATGCCAGTTTCCCACAAAAAGGTACAGCATTGTTGGAATGGTACAGTTACACTAGGATTTTATCCCAAATTTAAAAATTTTTAACAGTAGAGAAGAAAAAAATCTTGTTCTGTTCATCAAAATAACATAATTTATTATTATTATTATTATTATCACATGACATTAGGCCAAAAGATAACACACATGAAACTTGTTACCTGCATTTTGTCGAGCAATACACCCAAATGCCCAAGATGCACCTTCTTTGACTCCTGGGTCAAAATCCTCCAAGCAAATCACCAGCATTTCCAATGCTCCACATTGAACTATTGCCTGAGCTAGTTGTGGAGAATGTTTAGCAATTGCTCTTAGCACAAATGCAGCTGCTTTCTTGTAGTAACGCTAGACAAATCAGAAACAAACAAACTTTCACTAACATTAAGAAGTTCAAAGCACAATATAGTACAGACATGCCTAAATTAGACTTTTTTAGTAGCAGCAATATCTCATACAGATCCAAATCAGGACCACTAGGCATTACACAAACAATGAATCTACAGTTCTTTGTAACAGCTCATGACAAAATCTGCAGCAAGTGCATAAACAAACAGAAAAAACAAGAGAGCCAGAAGGATATGGAAAAAATCTAGTCTAGGTAAGTCTGTTTGTTTAAGTGAGTAGTGAACAACAAGAGCTGAATAAACAATAACTCCTATTTAACCAGATTACACAGGTTATGCAGGGCAAGCTCCTAAAATAATTCTACCCATCTGTAACACTTGCAAGGTTTTACACTTTCTAAAATTGACACCCTCGCAACATCTCGATGAGAAAACATTACTTATATTTGCAAATGGGAAACTGAGACAGAGAGAATTAGATCCAATAAAAGAGTTTAGAATCTGAATCCTGCAATGTCTAAATACTGCCTAAAACCCACAGCTAGGATACTGAAAACTCATCTCACTAACATCCAATACTGAGTAACACTCCATTTTGATCAATCAGCCTGCAATTTTACTCCCACCTGTGTCCAGAAAATGCTCAATTTGAACAGGACTAAGCACCCTGGCCCTTTTGTCCTATGAGCACATGAAGTCTAAGTTCTTGTCTCAATTCTGCCCATCTCCCTCAGTGCTGGACCATATAATGCTTTCATTATGTATATAATACATGACACTGCCCACAGCATGGGGCTACCATGTAAACTGCAGCAGCAATTTCTTCTAAAAGCACAGTTAAGTCTTCCCTCAAAAAGTAATACTTCAGTCTCCTCCTGCAGTTTTATAACCACCATTAGGATATGGATGCTGAAGATTACATTCCTTCTACTGCCTTAACATTTTCAAAATCCAGAGCCCAGTTAAAATACTCTGGCCATAGAAAACCATGTTGTGAGAAAGACAGTTCTACTCCCTCATGAAGGACAAGATTCATGGGGACACAAGTAACCTGCAGCTATGTCTATGTGCCTGGAATATGCCCTCCAGCCCGGGCATTGACAGATGATCCCCATGGACAAGCTCTAGAGGGCTCTCTCTCCTTATGCCAGCTGACTTTGATCTCATCCCAAGATGCTTGATTCTTCCCTGCTCTGCATAGGGAGCCTGGGCACTTTACAGTGCTAGTCCTACTGTTAGGGTACCCAAAATTTAAACAATGCAAAGCCCATATCCCTTCTGGATCAAGTCCAGAAAAACAAAGAGCCATGTGAGTGCTTTTGTGCATCCTGTAAGGTACCCAAACACCTTCAAAAGCCTGATCTAAAGCACTAAGATATGGCAAAAGATCAGTATCTGCAATGGCCCCCAGGAAATAAAATACACCCAGGCCCACTCCCTGGCCCTAAAGGAAGGTGACAGAGCATAACACATTCATCCACCTAAACTCCTCTTTCCTCAAAGTACAATGGCCTCATCTGTGCTACTGGAAACTGTTACTGCCTTGTGCTATCCCTTAAACCAGGCCAAGGATTGTTGAGTAGTTTGACGGCTGGCATTGACTAAAACCATGTCAGAGAGCATGCTACTGATTAATGAGCACAATCATCTTTCAGTGCTCCAACACATGCCCTTACCTTCCTTAGTTTACCAGTACTGATATTATGCCAAAAATCCAGTTTTCTAAGTTAAGGTCTACAAGCAGGTAGACCTTACATTAAACATAATTTACAAGCAAAGCATTAAACCTCATTTAGGAGGAACAGAAGTTAAGGGAAACAGTAGAGACAAATGGTCAAATCCATAGATAATATAAGTTTTGCTGAACTTGATGGAGCCATATCTGTTTACATAAGTCTATGTCTGTACAAATATGGGTATGTTGTTTCTGTTAAGTAATTATGCTCCTGGCAAAGAAAAACACTCCTTTGTTTTCATTATTCAAAACACACTCCTCACAAACTAACTGTACTCACAGGCATAGTCAGAATATGCTGTAAAACTGAATTTTGCTCTGTTTAATTGATAAAACATTGATCTGGGATGTTACCCCGTGACTGTTCCCCATAGATCAGTAGGAATAGTATTCATTGTGTGCTCAAAGAATCTCATCCTTAAATACAGATGTTGATACACTAAAAGTGAGTGGAATGGAAAAGGTTATTTTGTCTGTGTGAAGTGACAAACTGTCTACTTGCTAAACTCTCCATGAACTGGATGAGTTTCCTTCACTTGCCCTTAGTCACCAAGGTGTAGCAGGCTTTCCATGACCTCACACAAGTCTTGCTGTTGCTTCTCCTAATTACTCTATCTCAAGGTACTCGAGTTAATTTAATGAGGGTTTCAAGTTGTAGCAGGGCGTAGTTTCAGAACCAACAGTGGATAGAGTTTTGTTCTGCATCTTACATTAAAAATAGAAATAAAATAACCAAAATGCTTATAACCTTGTCTAATTTCTTTTTATATTATATCAGTATCTTGCCATCAAAGTTTTTCTTTAGTGTTTTCTTTTTCAATTTTAATTGTATAGGCAAGGATTCTATACGTGCAAAAAGTATGCAGTGAGTACATTTACATCTGTTGTCCTTGAAAATTAAAATATATGCTTTCCCAAATTATATTTCCATTGAAAACCTACTTTTCCTCAATCAAAGCTGCAACATAAGTATGGTTGTGGTATCAGTGCACTTAACCTTTTGACTGTCAGTTTCCAGCTGTTAGGAACCTTACTTCAAAGTATTTCTGTTAATCTAGGTTAGCATCATGACACAGAACTTGAAGAAAAATGTTAGGAAGGAAGTGAAAGAGACCAACAGATTTATTTGCATTGCAATTGTAACTATACTTTGTTTGGTTTTGACAAATATGAAGATGAAAACCTTCCCATATATTTTCCTGTGCCAGGTTTGTTATTTCTCATCCTACAGATTTCCAAAGGCCTTCGTTTGGAGATACAAAGTATGACATTACAGAAGTTCAGGGGTTTTATATCTATTTTACACGTGTCTGGTATTAGGGACAAAACCCAGTCAATTATCACCACAGCTTCCAAACTGTCTCTTTTTTGAAGAGGAACCTTTTACAATGCATCACTCAACATTTTAAAAATGTTACAGTGCAATGAATGTATTTCCTATAGTGCATTAAACAGTAATACAATATTTTAAAGTCAAGCTTATTTGAAGTCATACTTAGGCATACAGTACACAGTGATCTCTCAGGGGTTCAAACTTACATGCTGCTCTGACTTTGATATATTTAATGTCCTATTAGAATAACAGCAGATGCTGATACAGAAAGATTTCCCTTTCCCTGTATGATAGTTAAAAAATATATTCCTTAAGAGAACAATCATGTCTTACATTTTCCTCAGGCAATGAACATATCAGCTGTGGAAGAATGCCTGCCTTCACGATTGCCTCTGCCAGCTCCACATCATAATCAGCAAGTCTCCCAAGAGCCAAGGCAGCGGTCTGTCGAATACTTGGGATGACATCCAGCAAAAGAGGTCTCAGCAAACACACTATACCTGAGTTGCAGCAGGAAGACAAAAGCCAATTTGGTAAGCAGAAGTTTTTCTAAACATTTGCCTTTACTCATAAAAATCTAATAAATTACTCTTCCAGGTAATAAGAACATGCTGGAAATCCAGGTGTTCTGCTGAAATGAAGTTGGCACTTCTGATAGCACTGCTGATGTATAGCAATGTTTCTGCCCACTTTTCATAGGTACTAAACAATTCTGAAATATAAAAAGAGTCACATATAGAAATAAAGTGTATTCAAATATCTATAAAATAAATCTTAAAGTTTACACAAGAAACTGAGTTATATTCAAACACGCATAAAATGCATGTGGTACAGTGTTCATGGGAAACTCCATCTGGAGATCCTGGCAAGAAGACATTGGCATGTCCCTCCTTCATCATGCCAGCAGAACCTCTACATTGAATTACATCAAATTACATTTCATCTGTTATAAGCACTGACTGATTTGACGACCAATATCCATAATACATTATACTCCAGATAGAAGAGTTGTAGATTTTCTTATCGTGTTATTATTTACGATGTGTTTTCACTGATGAGTTCACAGTGTATCACCCAAGCATAAAAAATGTGATAGTAGAAGCAAAGGAAACTATAGGAAACTACAGACTGAATGACTGGATAACAAAATGGCAAGTGAAATGGAGCTCATGCAGTGATAGACCCCAGACAGATTACTACTAACCAGAAGAAAAATTTTGATGATAGAACAGACAGTTCCATAGAGATCCCAGCTTGTAAAAGACTTTTTACCTTCAGAAGTATACAGAGTGCTCAGGATTATTTGGAAAGAGGTAGAGGCTAAAGCAGGGAGCATCACTATCTTACATTTAATATCCTCCACTAGAGTAGAACTGAAAAAGGTTCAGTGAAAGGAACACAGATGATCAAAGATTACCAATCTGTATGAAACTGTGGAAACTCTTCCTGTTAAACTAAGATTCTTCAGTAGGGATAGAAATGAGATCCAAATGGTTTTATAAAGAATGTGATTCATACGGTCTGGGAAGGGAAAATTACTTGTGATCCTTCAAATGTGCTGTCCCTGTAGCAACCAGCTCCATGAATTAACATTTTGACGCTTTACACCTTAGCCAGGAAGCAGAGGTCTCTGAAAATGGAGATGTGTTACAACAGAACAATGAACACTCAGAGCTACAGGTATCTTCATATCAGCTCTCTCAGTCCTTTCCACTAATTTTTTTACCAATATAAAGATCAACAACAGTGCAACTGTGAAAGAAAGCAAGACTTCCCTTTTCAGGGCCTCATATGGTTACTAGCATTGAACAAGGGCCTTTTGGTGTGACAGTGCCACAACAGGGGGATCACTGCCTAATGGCAAGTAACAAACACCCAGGTGTTCAACAGGTACTCCATGACAAGGAAAAGCTGAGGACCTCAGAGCAAGGAATAGTCCAAAGGAATGGAGGTTATAATAAGTTATACCTGGAGCATACTTCTTTCCCTAGAAAGAAAAAATAGTAAGTAGAGCAGCAGTAAAATTCTCACCTTTATTTTACACCAAAACCAAATTGCTCCCAGCCAGAAGAAAATAGCAAAATCATCTATACATGTCTCTGAAGGGGCTGGGAAGGAGGACACAAAAAAACTAATCATGGAGGCCATGCTATCCACTAACAAATTTGTAGGAAGGTCAATATTCTAGATAAAAGCTGCACTGTCGTGAGAGGTACAGCCTCCCAGCACATTCACAAATATTCACAAAAATAACACAGGTTTCAGGGGGACACATAACAAAAGCAGAAAAGTAAACTGAACCAATGGAAACAGGTCCGTAATACAGCTGGGGCCTGCTCACCTTTCTGTTAAAGCCACTGGGAGCTGAAAGAGGCCTCCTGTCTACCAAATGACAAAAGATAGATCCTCCAGTATTGTTAAGATCAATGTGAATTCATTCAGCAGTTTGCAGAAATCACTACTTCAGAATGTGGTCATTGTACTGATATCTTCTCATGAAATCTCCATAGCAGGTATAGTGTCCTTAGCAAGTTATCCTTCATATCAAAAACCACTAAATACTTTCTATGACAAATTAGAAGTCAAAACAAACATATGAGTTGGGACCAATGCCATGTATCATCTTGCATCTTCTAGCAACTCATCTAGCTACACCCTCTGTGGGAGGGTATTTTCTTGTCCTTCCCTTTAACATCAGTTGCATGATCAAACAACTCCTGAAATTCCTAAGGGGACCTCACACTGTTCTTACAATCTCCATTGAAGGTATTTCAGTGAGGCAGGAACAGTTAGGAAAAGTTCACCTGTATTTACTGTACACATATTACATTTGAGCCTTTGACTTGAGATAATACGAAAACAAGATTATTTAATAAATAGGAAAAAAAAAGAAAGGCAGAAAAACAATTTTACTGATATAAAAGACCCTGTCAGAAGTGGTTGGGGGAGAGGGAAAGGAACACTTTAGCATGCAGTGTTCTGATCCTAAAAAATGCCAAGAGCCTGATGGCTGAGACATTAAATCAGGATAAGTCAGACAGTTCAATTCTGATGATCTCAGATCCAGTGAAGCTAAACAGACTAGAATCACTTTGCCAGGGAGCTAGCTCCAGACTATATGACACATTTCTGACCTTTATGACATACCTAGGCACGGCAAAATGTAAAACCACATTTAACAAGGTTTACATACATATATGCTTTGAGTTCTTCCAAATGCAAGATTTATATATTTTGTATTTTCAAGATTAGCTGATACAGCTTTCACTTTTGGAACAGCCTAAAAAGCCTTCAATCTGAAAATGCTCCCAAGCAGCATGCCTCCCCATGACCAATGCCTTTCATATCATGACAGTATAAACTACGTAAAGTTTGGTGATGACAGAATGTGTTCTACTGCAAAGTACTTTAGCTGGTACAACTTATAGTGAGGAAAGAGATGAAAAATTAAATGGGAGTTACTATTTGAAGAAAGGACACAAAATGTTACAGCAAAGTTAGAAAAAAATCAGGTTTAGAAACAATAGCAACTGTGCTGGTCCTTTCTTAAAGTCATGTTTGAATGTAAGAAGAGACAGTGGACAAATAATTATAATGGAACAAATTTTGGAGAAATAAGACAAAGAAAAAACAATTCTTGGTGCTGTAAAAGCCTTATATTCACATCAAATTAACAGAATTGAGAGGAGTATATTTAGGCCTAGACCATGCCTGTGCATTGAACATAATTAAAAGGTTTTGCCTCTACTTTCTACCTTCTCTTAAAACCACTTTCTCTGTTCCAAGATGCTTTCCATCACCTCCAATTACTCTGCAAGACCAACTGCTTGAGAAGCTTTCACCATTGTCATCATTTTTGTATCCTCAGGAAACCTAGTATTTCTTTCTTTACAGCACTTTAAAAAATAAATAATTCTGAGAGTGTGAAAACAGCTACATAGAGATGCTATAGTCTCCTCTAAAACACTATAGGAAAGCCAAGATATCCAACGTTTTCTTCTATGACTTTTGAACATAGTGCTGTAAAGGACAGATGTGCCTGACACAGGATGAGGCTTTCCTGCACTGGGCCCAACCCAGCTCTTTGTTCCAGAGACAGCTGTATTTGGTGACCTCCTCTATTTGATCTCCTCCTTTCATCTATCCTGTTTACAGCAAAGTCTACTCCTCCAAAGAGGTCCAAGCCAGGATTCCTATCAGCATTTTTAATTAAATTCAAATGTATTTAATATTAGTTAGAGCAGGAAAACAGGCAAGAAACTTCCTACTACTTCCCTTTATCTTGACCATTCACTCAAGTGAACACGGCCATACAGATCATGGAGTAGCAGTGTCTTGTTGCTGAAAACTTTAGAACTCTTTGGTCTTCTTCTAAATAAGTCTGTTGTCCCAGCAGTAGGAAATTCATTAACTCTAATTCAAAAGCAACCACACAGAAAGTAAACTACAAAATAAGGCATTTAGACTATTGGACTAGATTTATTTTGGAAGAGTTCCCACTAGCACTCAGAAACTGAGTAACAGAGAATTACTGCCAAATATCCTCTCTTGCATCACAGAAACTTGACTGACATTGGGCAAGGAACGATTCCCCTTTCTATCCTCAGTTTCCCACTCAAATTTGTTTCAAAGAATGACACACTTAAGAAGCTGAATCACTCTCAACACACACTTCTCAAGTGGAGCTGTTACATACAAGCCTGATGCACTTTCTCTTAGCAAGCAAATGCTGGCTGCTGCCTATCTGGAAAACAAACAAACGGAAAAAAAACCCTCACTCGGGGCAGCAGCAGGTTCCAATTTTTTTCATTCTAAGTTTCTGTAGGAAACAAACAGTCACTATTCCAGAAATAGCAATCTTTGCTTGGCCATTTTGATTTTTTGGGAAAAACAACCTGGAATTCATGCAAAATACTTCTACCCTCCTCCTGTCCCCATCAAATCCTTGTCAAACTTGACTAGTCACAAAACAGAGAAACATCATTACACTGGAAATTCTTTTCATTTCTGCATCTGAAGATGACTATTCCTACCTTATCTTTCTTCCTTAAAGGAAAAATAATGTTTTAAAATGTGGAAAAAAAATCATTCTACACTACTGCTGTCTCTGGACACACTCCTGTCTTGAAGATGCTGTTTTTTTAATTTATGCTTTGGACCAAGATAACGTCTTCTCAATTTTGTGCACTACCTGGTACATTTAGAACATTCACAGAGCTAACATTAGCACATGAACATTTATCATATCAGCTTGATTTTTCTCCTCATGTCAAATTCAGCTGACTTAACAAAGAAATAAAATGGAAATTTATTTCTGCCTCACCCCAACACCCTATATTCAACTACCCTTTTCTAGGAGCTGTATAGCAGTAGGCTTTAAACCTCTACTTAAAACAAATTTTCCAGAAGAGCAGTGAGAGAGAATTTTCACACTCACTCGTCTTGACACAGCCTCTTCCAGAGACAGCAGAGAATGCAAGTCTCAAGTACATACTCCTCAAGTGTGACTCGTCATGAGATCGGACTCCTCAGTGCCACAGTTCCATGCACAGCACAACTACCATCCTTCAGAGACCAAAGGGAACATAAATACAGTTTGGTAACAGAGACTCTGGCTGATCAAGTAATTCGTACAGCAACTACCAGATGGTGTGGAACATCATGAAGATTCAGTTTGACAGTATCACTAAAGATTCCTGAAGGACTGAGGAACAGAAAGTTTCTCCTCCTTAGATGCCAGACCCTGTTTCTCCATTAATGAAGCAGAACTAATCCTGTTACAAAAGGACAAATTTCTGAAAATACCCCTTACAGGGCTGTTAGTGGCCACCATGCAATTGTGCATAGACACACCAAAACCAAGGTGGTCACAAGGAGCTGCTTCTTTTTACTGTCCACTTGTTAAGATGAGACTGAAGTTTCTAAAAAATTCTGGTTTTGACATCTTATTTGCAGATCTCCAGACAGGCCAGGAGACTGAGGAGGTATCCTGGAACAGTTGAGTTTTCACTTGATTGAGTTACAGAAAAAGTCAATCCTCCAGCTTCAGCTGCATTTGTTTTCTCCTTCTCTGTCACCTCTCTTGTACTTTCCTTAAAACAGCCTCCTTCTTCCCTTCATCAGGCACCACAATGTCATCAAGCCTTTGGAAAAGCCATTCTCCATACCTGATCTACTACAACTGCAAAGACAACCTTTTGTCTTCTATGCCACATTGTATATAATCCTTTCCCACTTCCCCTGCTGCTAAAGCTTAGTAATCCTTTACAAAAGAGGGTACATAAACTCCAGTGTTGGAACTGGCTACTTAGAGTCTGTCTGTGCATATCACTTGCAAGATCGAAATGCTTCCAGGATTTCTATTAAGCACAGTGCTATCAAATCACTTTCTTTAATATCATATAAAATATGGAAATATATCCTAAAATCTCATCCCAAGGGTCTGGTTCTGATTACACAGGGCCAAATGTCCAACTGTCACATTCAAAAACAGTATATTTAAAATGCATACATGAGAACAAAATGTTGAGGAAAACATAGGCAAAAAGGTTAAATGTAATTGGAGGAGGGAAATCAATTTGAACAGCATTTTCTTAAAAATAAAGGCTCCTAAAACCAACCCAGAGATTCAGAAATATAGCTTTAAAACCTGTCACCAGTGGAATAGGTCTGGAACTAGGAAAGAACTAACACTGATGACATCACCCTTTACCTACAGAAAAACAAACCGCAAAATAGGGGAAAGTCTGCCATGCCACAAGGGTGGTGGAGCCCTAGTCTGACTCAGATAAGCCCTGCCTCCAGGCTTTAGCCTCTTGCCAACATGGGTTGTGTAGAATAGGTACAGGAGAAAAAGCCCAGAGGTAAAAGCAGAGGGCTCAGGACTGGAGTATAGGGATGGATAAGCAACTTGATACCAGGCATAACGGGAGACCTGGACTCAGGGCTGTGGGCTGATGGAGTGGGAGGATAGCTGGAAGAGATTCACTGGGAGAAGATCTTCATTTACAGTGACATTTTGGAACTTTCCTGGAACCCTGCAGACTGGCCAGCAAGGCAGACAAACAGCAGTTGAAGTTATCTGCCCAAGATAATAAAAACACCCCAGCAGCAATGTGAAGGGAAGCCAGGTGTGCAGGGCCCAGCACACAGGCTGCTTCACCACACAGATCTGTTTTTCCATGTTCCATGCTCAGCTTTCCCCATGACTTCTGCAGCCATTACACTTAAGAATGTGATTAACCCCAAGAAAGGGGTTAAAGACCTGATCTTGCAATATCTTTAAAGTTAAATTAGCAAGACTAAACTGTTTCTTAATCAAAATGATAGCCTTAAATAACTCACATATTAAAAGTAACATTCTTATCACCATATGTTCTAATGCAAGATAAATAAATAAAAATAATCCAATAATCAAAAATTAATACCCAGAAGTAATTATTCTGATATATGTATGAATCCTGAATTGCAAATGCCTCCAAAAAAAACCAAAACAAAATGCAATTTCAAAGGGGTTGTTTATTTACACTGCACTTCACAAGGAAAAAAACTGAAGAATTAGACCCAGTGACTACCACTATTATAAACACACTAGAAGCACCTCAGATTTCACCAAGCTCTTCTAAAAGACAGAGCTGCCTAAATCTCTGTGCAAGAACGAGAGCTCAAGTTCATCTGCCATTATAACTGAAAATAGCCTGTTTCTGGGATTTTAAATTTTGGAAGGATGAGGGAGTGTGGAGCTGCATAATGCATTCTAGTACCAAACTTCATGAGCAGTAGCTGCCAAATGAATAGATTTGTTTTTAAAGAGTATATTTAAAGTTGTTACTATAAAAGTACCTTCTCCCATTAGTCAGTAGCCCTCAAGAAACAAAATTTGATAAAATGTCTGTCATTGTTTCACATGTTTATTTACTAAATGGAAAAGGTTTAGGAGTTTTGGAGCAGACTCTTCTCCCCAAGTATTAACTAATAGAACATTCAAATGACAAATCCTATAATTAGTCATGGTAGTATTTAATCATAAGGAACAACTTTATCAAAGCAAATGAGAGAGTGTGTTGGAAAACACACAGGAATGAGTTCCAACAAAAGAATCTCTCTGGTCATTCCTTGCATTTTCTTGCTACCAGAAAGCTGTTAAGTGACCAGGCACTAAACCCCCAGGACATTCTTGACCAGGAAAGAGTTAGTGCCATGCACATGTGTCGAAGCCCAGGGCCAGATTCCAGTCCCCTGGTTACATCACCTTTGAGACTTCTGCCTGGTGGGAAAAGCAGCTCCAGAACTTGATGAGATACAGAAGCTTCAGAAGAAAGATGCCCTAAGAAAAGGTGGCCTTCCTGTTGGCCTTCTCTGACCTTCTTTTCAGCTTCCCACCAGTTTTCCTTACAGGTCATACATAGGAGTCTCCACAATAATGGTACTGTAAGGTTTCTCAACAGTCAAGCCAGCATAAGGAACTCGTGCCTCTGATCCTGGCTGCTTGCTCCCCTCCAGGCTGCAAGCTCTGAATGTGCAACAATACCACTGCCTGTACCTGGTTTAATAACACAGAAGCAGGGCTTAGAGGGTAATAAAGAATTACTTTTTCAACACTTCCATCTTTCATGATGTTAGCATGGTATCCAAAGACACCTCTGTAAAGATTAAGATCTCAAACTAGTATTTATTTTCCTTAAAAGATGTTAAGTATTTATCAAAAGGACTTCTAAAATGGGATCAGATGCTTTATTCCTTGAGCATCCATCTTTCATTCTTATTCCAGGAATATAAACTGGGTACATGTACATTTTAAGGATTTAATTTTATTCAAATTCAAGTCACTGTAATCTTGTCTTCTGCTTTTGCCAGAAAGATACTAAGCCCTGACAACTTTTGAGATCCAACAAAAGAACCCTGCAAGGTGCCCCTGACTCCTATAGCTAATGTAAAATGACAGCAGCAAAAGACCTTTCTCATCTTCTTGAAACAGCGATCTCTATAAGGGATGGCTAGAATTCTTATTCACCAGAAAAAGAAACAAGCCCTAAATCCTTTTAAATACAAATTTATACAGAGATACACATATAGACAGGCATCTTACTTAAATCATTGTTCCAGCACTCACTAGATTAAAACCATAAAAGGCACACCAGTTATGTGCTGGACAGCTATGTCCCAAAATATTTGTTTTATTAAAAGGACCGATTTTATTTGGTGGGAAGTTTTAAAGAAAAACACTTAGTCACACATAATTTAGGAGGAGGTTTTAAAACTTGTGTCTAGCTCATCCAGAAAAGACCAAAATTAACAGCCCTCATTGCAGTTATACAACTGGAAAGTATTTTTAAAGACATAGGCGGGAAAGACAGTAAAATATTTGTGGGCAATCCAAATAAATTGTAACAGCCATATTTGCAGACATTTCCTTTTTATCCAGCATCTGAAAAACTAAAGATTGTGGAAAAGCAGCTCATGACCAGAAATGGCCAAGTAGGATAATCTACACAAACGCACATTTCCACTTTGCTGCCCGGAGCCTGATCCTTGCAAATTTAATCTTCACACCAACACCAGCTGGGTGCAGAAGAAAGTTTCAGGCCTCTGAACCAATTATTTGTTCTGCACAAGCAAAAAATCAGTTTTGAGGTAAAGTTACTAACCAGATTACATCAAAATAGTTATTTTTAAAATAAATACAATGTTAATTAATTTAGCTTGACACTTTGATTGCTTACCTAAAATAGAAACTTTCTGCATTTTTAAAATGCTGAGCTAAAAGAAGCCTGCCTATATGGGCTCTCTCTCTGGGAGCTGCTAAAACCAGGACTGTAAAAGGACACAGAGGGACCTCTTCATATAAATAAGGCATAAATTATTCCTATAGCCAAGATGTCCCTTTGGCAAACAGAGATCACTTGTGTAAACTACAGCAGTGGCATTAACTCACTGAAAGATGGAAAACAAAACAAAAAAATCAAGAGCCACAGCAAGGTAATACAAAAGGCCTGGTGTCAACATGTCTCTCCCACAACGAAAGGAAATGTTTCCTTAGCAAGAATTTAATTGACAGATTTTTTTATAAAACTATTTTAGCAAACAGTTGTAAATACAATAACAGAAAGTTGTAAATATTTACACTATTGGT
Organism: Toxostoma redivivum; assembly: GCA_013397375.1. NCBI lineage: Eukaryota > Metazoa > Chordata > Aves > Passeriformes > Mimidae > Toxostoma > Toxostoma redivivum. Next base: position 1,567,531 of record VXBI01007947.1, on the reverse strand, counting down.
TTTCTTTTACATTAGCTTGTTAGATGTCATTGTATTTGAGAAAAGACTGATAGCTTTATTAGATCTGGGAAACAAGTACTTAAAACAAAATCTAGACACACCAAAACATAATCAATTCATGAATACCACATGGCAAACCAACCACTGATCTATAGCACATTTTCAAACTGTCATTCAGGTAATCAATTACCAGGCACTTCTTTTTCCTCTTTTAAGCTCAGGAACTTCGGCCGAGCGGAGTGGGTCTGCCAGATGCCAGCAGCACAACAGCTGGTAGAAGTGCTCCCGCAGCTCCTCTTTCTAAAAATGTTCAATTTGGTTCACGACATCCCATGGCAGCAATATAACAAAAGCAAATCCCTCCTAAACTGAGCCAATCTGCCGGCAGAAAGCATCGAAGAATTTAGGAACATCTTTTAAAGCCAGTATAAAAAATTTATTTATTTTAAAAGTAGAATTTCCTTGGCAAATTAGCGCTGGCTTCATCGGGAATTCCAGTTTCTGTACTTTACATAAAGCTATATCGGAGGAAGTAAATTTAAAAAGGATTATACTTGGAAATTTTCCTTGAAATACACCGGAGGTCTCAGTCAGGGACATCCACCCCGCACAGGCACTCGGGGCATCCGCCCGCAGCTGAGCAGCGCAATTTACTTTCCCAGCTCAACGAGGGGGACTCGGCAAGCAGAGGGGGAGCCAAATCCTACTGGAAAAAAATCTCCGGAAACTGAGCGGACGACGAGGGAGGAGGGAGATTAAAAAAAAAACAAACAGGGAGAGGCTGCGGCGGCCCCGCGATGCTCCCTCCCCCGCCCCGGCGCACGCAAAACCCCGCGGGCGCGCACGGCCCGGCCCCGCCGGCTCCCGCGTACCTGCACTTCGGAGAGTGCCGATGCTCTGCGGGCGGGCGGCGAGGTCGGCCACCGCCTGCGTGAACTGCGACCGGGCGCGCTGGTACTGCTCGAACACTGCGGGCGGCAGCGCCGGGGCGCCGAAGGGGCGAGCGGGCGGGCGAGCGAGAGCCAGCTCCGCTCCCCCGGACCCCGGTCCCCGGCCCAGCCTACCTTGCAGGACCTGCCGCTGGCTCATGGCGGCGCCGGGCGGGCTCCGCGCCTGCGGGGATTTCCGCGCTGTGGACGCGTCTCCCCGGCAACCGGGCGGAAGCCGAGCCCCGGGGGCGGGGCCTCGGTCGTGACGTCAGCGCGCCCGCCCGCCGCTCCCGGCTCCGCTCCGCCCCGCGGGGCTCTGCGCGCCGCGCTCGGGCCGTGCCCGCGGGGGCGGGACGGGACGGGACGAGCGGAGACCCGGCGGGCTGTGCCCAGCTGGCGGCGGGTCCCACATCTGTGTCACATGCCGTGCTGGTACGGGCGTGGGTATCGGCACCTACAGAGAGGTTGGCGGGGCGAGCTGACCGGCAGCTCCGCGGCGAGGGGAGCGCCGCTGTGTCACGTCTGTAATACGCACACACACAGAACAGCACCTGTGGGGTGTATCAACAGGACGTGACATGAAAATGTATACAGCGACTGTCCGCACTCACGTCTCACTGGCAGCCAGCTGCTGCTCTCGGGAGCGCCGGGGAATGGTGGAGACGGGCAGGGAGCGCGGGACCGTGCCGGGCCCAGCGCAGGGACGTGTCCGGCCACAGCCGCGGCGCCGGGTCCCGCGCAGCCGAGGCTGGCGGGGAGATGTCGGACGACCGGGCTGGGGCCTGCCCTGCCCTCCTCCGCTGACATTTGGGAGCGGCGCTGCGGCCGCCCCGCCGGTGCGCACCGGTGAGACGCGCCGCTCCTTCGGGGGCGCGTCCCTTGTCCAGCTCCGCTGCTGCGCAACTTGCCAAGGGCTCGGCGGGCAGATAGGGAGAACCTCGCCGCTCTGGAGAAATCCAGCGCGACTCCCGGCAGGTCCTCTGGGGTCCACCTGCCGGGCTCCCGCTTCCCTCCGGTCCCTGGGCGCGGAGGGAAAATAAAAATTAAAAAAGAAAAATAAAGGCAGCTCGAAGCTGCTCGCCCCCAGCCGCGCCTTTATTCTTCGGGAAGTGGGATCCTTTGACTTTACTTTTTTCTTTCCTTTCTCACCACCGTCGCGATTCCTCCTCGGGGATCTCCGCTCTTGCCTTACACCGCCCACCGCCGCGACCCACGCAGGGGGTTTTTGCACCTCACGGGGAATAGATTTGTCCCGCGCAGGGCCGCGGAGTCCCCGTCCACCCACGGCCACGGAGCGCGGCGGCGCTGGGGCGGTGTGGGCAGCGCGGACGCGCAGGGACGAGCCCGTGGGCTACAGTCACCGCCTCCGCGGGAGCCACGGGAGTGAGGCAGAAGACACGCCGTGCACCGCTGGAAGGGAAGGCTTTTCTCACACGATACACAGCGCAGTTAATGATCTGCCCGAGCGCACCCATCCGCGCGGAAGACTCGCGCAGCGGAGCTCCCCGCCCCGCTCGGCCGCAGGTGGCCGGGAGCCGCATCCGCTCTCTCGGTGCAGGGGGAGCCGCGCGGGAAGGGGCACGGCGGGGAAGGATGGTCCGGCAGCAGCCCCTGGCTCTGCCTGGCGCAGACATTAGTTCCTGGGCATTATAATAGGCTTTAATTCCTTTTTCTTTTCCAGCAGCATATCATTCTGGTAGGTAAGCTGCGCATTGCCTTCCACTTTTTCCCATCTTGGTGTCCGACCATAAGGACTAATTACGAATAATTATCTTCATATCTGGTTGGCAAAGACATGGTTGCATCTACAAGTAAACACAACCTTGGAGGTCTGTATAGCAACTGATGCAAAAGGTGGGACTCTAAAATGAAATCAGGGTTATCAGGGCTTGAAGAGAAATAGACTCTACGTCTACCCCAGTATCTTTTGAGGGCGATTCCCAAGATGCAGGATACTTGTGAACGAAGGTAATAGTTATCTCTGCTATCGATCAGGCTGCTCCAAGTAAAACTGTGATCCACAACAGAAAATCAGAGTTAATAGTCAATAAAGAATGTCGCTTCCTGTAGCCACACATTATTACACAGTGTCTTCAAGATTTCATAGGCTGGTAATTTTACCTGCAAAGCTGTAAATGTACAAAATCAGACGACTGACACTATATAAACATATTATCTGATAGGTAATATAAAGTTTTGTCTCATACCTTGAAGTTGGCACGCTGAAGGTACTTCAGCTACCTTTTAAAAGTTTAGAAAAGTGTATGAGAGACGTCTAAATTTTAAAAAAATCCTGTATTTGCTCAGCTGAGAAGAGAGGGGCTAACATGCACAATATCATGGTCTAAAACGAGCTACGTGTTTCCGAGAGTGTTTAGTGCGGAAAAAAAAAATCTTTAAGCAAACAAATTAAACAGGCGGTGTGCTATTCCTTAAAAATAAAGGAGACAAATAAAATCAGATTGGTGAGAAGGTCGTTTGCCACAGAAAATATTTTGGGAAATTATCACCATGTGTACTTGAGACAGGAACAGCTGTTAAACACATTTCTTTATACTTATTTCTGTTCCTAAGTTAAATAAAAAATAAACAAATGGTGATTAATTGCTTCCAGAGGTTTAAAAAAAAAAAAAGCAGATGTGTCGATTACAGATAAATTGATTTATCTGTCTAATTAAGTCTAATGTTTGTATAAGGAACAACAAAACGCACCCTGAGTGCCACCAAGACTTGCTGTTACACTTCGTTGCTTGATACTAAGTCTGTTCACATGGTTAGTAATAATAATGAGGAATAAACACCATGCAAATGCAGTCTACGGAAATGTCACCGGTTCTCGCAAAAGTACTGAAGACGGAAAATCATTTATGGAAATGACGTAATTGTGAGACTTCATTGCCTACTGCTAGGGTGCTCATTAGTAGGAAACCTGTATCCTTAAGCGGGTGGTGTTAGTAATGACTGCGTTACCGTGCACACCAGCTTAAAAAACAAACCGGAGACCAGGGGAATAGGCAACAGTTATCCAAATAAATAATGTGCCGTCGGTTTCTGGTGGGTGTTCTTTAATCTCAGACTTTGATTCACTCGGAAATACTCCCGGAACGGGGCGGGGAAGCATCTTTTTCCCCAAGACGGGGAAGGGCGAAGTTGCTCCTGGAGTTTTTTGAGGGGTGAGGCGTGCCGAGGGAATGGGTTTTCCTGCTCGGTCACGTCCCCGCGGGTGCGAGGCAACAGGTGACAGCTCCGGGAGCTGCCGGGTCCCCCCCCGCAGGACCCTCCGGCTGGAAGGGTACTGGGTGGCCGGTCCAGGACCGGGCTCTCTGCTCCTCGACAGCTCATGCCCCTCTGTGCCTTGGCTGGTCAAGCCGCGGATGTTCCGCTACGGCTTAAAACTGCTCGACGCCCATTAAAAGGTGAGGTCTTCCCGTGCCTTGGTGCAGCGGCTTCCCCAGCGGTTCGGGAGGCCCCCGGGACAGCTCGCCGGGGCTGCGGGTCACCCGGGCTGGAGCCGAACCGCCCCGGGCTGCCCCCCGCACCCTTCGGCTCCACGCTGGGTCGCCCCATCTGCTTCTGGAGGGTCTGCTCCTCCTGCCACACGCCTGGCAAATTGATCAAGGCATCGAGGAGATATTCATAGGCTTACAGAAATTAGGGCTTTTAAGCCCATATTTGCACGACTCAGCTCATTTTGGTGGGAAGTGCAACGCGCGAACTCTCCCACTGATCGGAGTTGGAAGTGCTGAGTTTTTAAGAGCCAGGAGTTTGAACATGGAAAGGTTAGTGGGAGTGAATGGGATGTAGGCAACTGAAGTGCTCTCTGGAAAAGAAAACACTGTGTGAAGAATCTCCAACTCCACGTACAGCCTCTACAAAAGTTAATTTGAATCCTTGAATAGTTTATTTTTCAAATTTAAGTTGGACTGTGCCATTATCTGATTTTAGCAAAAACTGTGTCAGAGAGACCGTAGGAATGGCGAGTTCTCTCTTTTTTTCTCCCTGAGCTTTGGCTGGGGACTGCAGGGACTTATGCCATTCTAGGGTCCTCTCTCCAGATTTTCTGTGTTGAGTTTACTTTGTAAGACCTTCCTACAGAGTAAATTATTTCTATGAGGCGAAGAGAGAGGTGAAGTCGAGGCACTTCAGATGCACTAGAAAGGGGACTTCTCCTTTTTCTTCACCCGAGACGACAACGCTGGCATTTGAGCAGGTACTTGTAACTGTAAACGTGTAAACGGTACAGATTTGGCTAGTGGAGATTGGTGCATCACCATTACACTAGGAAAGGCTGAATAAAAAATTTAAGAGATAAATAAACCAGAAAATGGCAAAACATGTCAGGTTGACTTGCAGGATGGGACCAGGAAATATTAGCTGCTAGGGCTGAGCCCTTTTTACCACGTGCATATGGTTACACCTCTGGTTTCCTGCGGAGCCGTCAGCGCCTGTGCAGTGCCATTAAAAAAATATTTTTGGGACGTTCCAAAACTGAAAGCCGGAGCTTAATTTATTCTGGGGACTTGAAAGGAGCGACGTCTTCCTTTGTGTCTGATGCTCCGGGGGAGGGTGTGTGTTGGCTTGGCGCTGAACGCTGCCCGCATCTACATATGTAAACCCAGCAGCGCTTCTCCCCCCCGCGCCAGTCGGATTGCAGCTCTCAACAATGCTAGCACACAATGCGAAATGCGCGGAGCCTGCGCTGCTGCGGCTGAAAGCCAGTATTTAGCTCTTGATGTGGAAAGACCAAATCTGCGTGGTGCCCAGCGGAGCCCGTAGCTCGCCCCGAGGCCGTCGCGTCCTCCTGCACCGTTATTGTCCCTGGCTGCTGCGGTTAGAGGGGTGGGGACAGGCAGCAGCCAGACGACTGTATCCCGGTTTGCAGAAGAAGGTGTAACGAGAGGCGCTGGCAGCAGCAAAGGCTGCAAATCGCTGTCGTGTGGTTGCTATTAGCAACAAATCAGCTGAACAGCCTGCAAACCCCGAGCACCTAGGGCGGAGGTGGCAGGGAGAGCGCCGGGGCTGGGAAGGCTGGGGTTGATGGGCGCTTTCCCGAGGGGACCTCCCGTGCCGCGGCAAGTTGCCTCCCTGCGCACGGCCGAGGAGGGGCAGGGCAAGGGGAGATGCTGCCACCGCCGCGCACTGCGCTCCAGGAGAGGGGAAAGCCAACCCTCTTAAAAGAGACAAAATGGCAGCTCATGGCTTGTAGGCATCCTTCCCGGCGCTGAGCCCCTCTCTACCCTTCGCCGGTCCCCCCTGCTGCCACATCCCCCGTGCCCGGGGGCTCTCCCGCCTGCCCGGCAGCACAACCCCATCTCGGGGAGCAGCAGCGCGGTGTCCCCCGGGGCTCCAGCCGCAGCCCTTCGCCCTTCGCAGCCAGGCTACCCAACCTAGAAATCGAAGCGCCATCCCTTCGGAAGGGACACGTCCCGACCGGCTACATCGAAGCACGCGTTGGCCGGGCGGAGCTGTGGCTCCGCACACCGCGCACCCAGCTCGGCTCCCGCGCAGCCGGTGCCGGGAACCTACGGAGGGTGTGCGCAGGCTCCGCATCCCGCTCAGTGAGAGCTGCTTCGCAGGGGCATCACTCACTCAGCATCCCTGGACCTTGGCCATAACAACACCTTCCTTTCAGCACCCTGTTAGCATAGCTTTTTGGGTATCTTGATTTCAGTTGTTTGGGCTTTCTTCTGGGTTTTATTGTGTTGTTTGTTTTGTTGGAGGGTTTTTCTCTTCATTTCCCCTTCAAAGTTTTGGTATTGGGTGTGTAGAGTTTTTTTGGGAGTCCTTTGGTGGAGTGTGGGGTTTTTTTTGTTATTTTTTTGGTAGTTTTTTTCTGATTTTTGTGTTTGAGTTTTGGGGGTTTTTTTTGTTTGGTTTGTTTTTGTTTTGGGTTTTTTTTTGTTTGTTTGTTTGGTTGGTTGGTTTTTTTTTTTTTGTAGACTCAATCCACCTTGGAGGCCTCCATCAGTTGCACGATGTTGTCTCACAAATCAGAAAGTGCCTTGTTGAGAAGGCAACTCTCGAGCATCCCCAGCACATGGAGAAGGAGGAGTAAGAAATGCCACCACTGGCAGCAGTGCCTGGGAGCTCTGCGCTCAGCGGAGGCCCCAGGATGCGAGGCGGCTCCTGCCGGTCTCGGCCTCCTCCAGCGGGGATGTGGCGGCCGAGACGCAGCGGGGACGCGGAGCCCGGCGGCGGGCGCTGAGGGGGAAGGGCTGCTGGTTGCCTCTGCTATTGGAAAGTGCCTCCCTGCCACTGGGGAGTTCTCACCCGGCCCCTCTAGGAGAATGTACCCCCTCCACACCGTTGAGATCATCGGCGTTCGGAACGGGCAAGGCATCAGCCTGTCCCCGGCAATAGGAACATACAGCCCTTTGTCTCTCTAGATGAGGTGCGATATTCAGCTGAGGGCCATGAAAATAGATACGCCAAATGGCTACCGCGACCCCCTCCTATTCCTCGGGGAGGTGGGCTTGTCCCGGGGCTCCACCGTGCCCCGGGAAGGGCTGGTGCCGGCCGGTCTCAGTGGGAGGCCGTGGGCTTGCGGCAGGGTGGACGGGGATATAGGACCGCGGCGCCCCGCAGCTGGAAAACCCGGAATGCTCCCATCCCGCTGCGCACATCCCCAAATGTCCGGGCTAGCTGGAGCACCCTATAGGCCCGGAGGCGGGGGAAGGCAGACTGGACGCAGGACAGTGCGGAGCCTGCGGCGACACCGCTACACCTCAGCGGAGGGCGGCTGCGGGCGGGGGTGCTGCCTGCCAGCCGTGCCCGCCGCCCCCCGGCCGGACCCGGCACGGCCCGAGAGCTGCCAAAAGCGCG
>VXBI01007947.1:1509420-1545865 GCA_013397375.1 Toxostoma redivivum | reverse complement strand
ACCCGCGGTGTCCCCACACCCCGCGGGCGGAACGGGCAGCCGCCGGAGCGGGAGGGAGGGAACCGGGAAAACCCTCGCGGTGCTCGCCTGTGCCGAGGATAAGACGCCGCCCGCCGCTCGGGCGCGCAGGAGCGGAGAGGAACAAGCCGCGCTCCGCGGCGAGGCACCGGGCGCCGCCGCGCATCCTCCGCGGGACGCTCTCCCTGGCCGGCAGGTGCGGACCGACCACGTCTCGGAGCCCCTCCGCACCTGCCGACGGAGCGAGCGGCCCCGCGGAGAGCAGCGGTGCCGGGCGCGGCCCAAGGCGAGCGGCAGATGCTGGCAGCAGCCGCGCCGTCGAGCCGGAGCCGCCACCCGGCTCCGCTCCATTCCGCGGCGTCTGCCGGCTTTTCGTGAGGCGCCCCGGCTCCACAAGATTAAACCGAGTCCTTTCTTGTCCCCCGCGCCAGGGTCCAACTTTTCCTCGTCGGAGAGATATAAGATCGGCTGGAAACGACAAAGCGCGGCGGGCGATTTAGCAAACGCGCCGTAGCCGCGGCACGGGGAGAAGGCGCTTTTGCCTCATTGAGCTGATCTAACGTTTAACATCTTACTTTTAGGTACAGCTAATTCACCCATAGAAATTGCACAACAGGAGTGAATAAACTTTTATTAGAACACGGAGAAAAGTAAGCAGCGACAGTTGCAAAAATATACAAAATAAGATAGAAGGAATACTTTGATGACATGACAGTTCAGCAAATATATATCAGGAGTTAATAAAAAAAATTACATGAGCAAGGAATACCCAATGCAGATGTAAAAAAAGTTGTTTCACTTAATTCACATCCAAGGACTTAAAAACACCCCAGTTTTCATCAAGAGATGAAAGACATTTGTCATTTAGGAGACACTTAGGAAGGAGAATGCTTCAGCAGGCTGACACCTTCCTTCAATCACATCTGAGTCGCTCGTTCTAGACTTTTTGCAGCATCTTTTAGCTTTCCCACTAAGTCCTAAGAGATGAAATAGTGTCTTAGAATAAACACACTTTTAAAAGGTCAGCCAGAAGAACAGGATATTTTTTTTGATACAGAGATGCAAGTGAAAACAGCACCTTATAGCACTAAGAAGTGTTGCAACTGATGAACAATGCAAGCAAATAATTAAATAGCTCTGTATTTTACAATGTAGCCAGAAAAGTGGGAACTAAAGGAAAACACTTCTAAAAATGTATTTTCTCCTAAAATATATCATTACTATTAACACATAGATTTTATTGGTATTGCCACAATGGCTAATGCTGACATTTGCTTCAGGCTCTGAAGTCCTACATGGATTTCTAAAACAGTGAAAATATTTTGAGTGCAATTTTGTACCAGGACCATTCTCCAGCCAAAGCACGTAAGATTACACTATGCCAGCAAACTGACTAGAAATACTCATTACTGACAAAAGGACAACTTTTGAGACACATTTAAAAAGAGGAGGTGTAAACCTTAAGTTTTAATATCTTGCTTTTCCTCTCCCACCAACCCGTCTTACCAATCCTCCACAGTTTGGTCACTTCCAAGCATTACAATACCTCTATTGTTCAGTTACACATTTAAATCCCTAAACAAAGATCAACGTTTGTTTCAGGACATTTCTTACATGTCATTAACACCACTGAAGAGCCTTCAGTTCCTTCTCTATTTTTAATCATGACACATTTAAATCACTGAACTAGCTTCTTTAATAATTTCTCTAAAGCACGGGAAATCAGTTTCAGACAATGATGAGTTTCCTCCCACATATACATATGGATTACAGTTATGAAAACAGACAAAATATTTATGCACGTATGTAAAATACTCCCCACGCAACTAAATTCAGTTACTTTCCAACTTTATTTGAAAATTCTGTAAAAACACACTTGGATAACTTTTATGGAATATTCTCTTACCCTCCCAGTACTGTTTTTTTTTTTTAAGCCATACTGTATATGATTTCACTTTGATTGGCAAGTTGTTAAAAACATGTACATCCACAACTGAGGCTAAGCATAGAATGATGAAGGAAACAAGTACCTGTAATTGCTCCATTGTACAACTAAAACTAACATCTGGGTGTGATCCTGAATCACTGTTCTGAAGGGGGAAAAAAAAGCAAAGAAACAGCAATGTCTATTTTATTTAAAAAAATATCATGAAATTGCATTTTTTCATTTAAGGGTGCTGGGAGTACAGTACCTCTACGTTTAAGGTCACCAAATAGGAAGGCTGGTAAGTTTTATGAAGTTGATTGTTCTAAATAAAAAACAAAGAACATATAAAAAAGCCAGGTCTCAGCATTAAAACAGACTAAAGAAACACCTTGATCTGTAAAAATTACCTTGATCTGATATTCCAAGCGCCAAGACACATCAGTTATATGGAGAGGGGATCTGCCTATGCTGAAAGACACAACAGTGACAAGTTCCCTATGCTAAAAGAAAAGGTCATTTTTTCAATCTATCCATCAATAAAGAACTTTTTCATGATGCTGGTAATACTTCTTGGGAAGCTCTAAAAGATTACTTTAGAGTAGAATTCCAAATGAAAAGTTTCAACAGCTGCTTTCTAGAGTTTGTTAAAAATGCACTTTATTTTTTAATGGAACAATATTACTTACTTTAATCACCTAAAGTATGCAGAAGTGTTTTCCAGGACAGTTTCAAACTAACTGTAAGTGAAACCATGCCTCTGCTGAGTGATTACCTACCTTCCCAATAGGATTTCCAATGCATCCTTGTTTTTCTGGAGTGAGAAGAAAAAAAAATTTGCTAGTTTCAATAAATTCCTATGAAAGGAGAAAAATTAGTATGTTAAAATTGGTTTAAAAACCTGATATTCGGTGCAAAATTGTTCTATTCTCTCTTTATCCAGTTTGCAGTCTTCTAGGCATGTGCTACGGGAAAAAAGAATTTATCAGTTTTCTGTTAACATTAACTCAGTAGTACACTTTTAAGTAACAACCTCTAGAAAAATGGTGTAGCTTCCAAGTATGAGTACCTTATAGCAGATATGTCAGCTTTCTGCTTCCCTGCCTCCAGAATACATGTTGCAGCCGCAGCATGGCAATGTTTTAATACTGTAGGGTCAATATCTTTCAGGTCTGGATCGTCTAAAATAAATGAATTACTGATGACACTCATTTGCCAAGCCCCTGCACACGGTACCAAAGGCTGCTGTTCGCCCTTTGAACGCTCTCTTTCCCGCAAAAACTTTAAAATGAAACACATTTGGTGTTTCAGAGCCAAAGGACAGAGCAGGTAGGCAAGGTGAGGAGGCGGAGGAGAAGGTGAGGGGCTGAAGCACTGGCTGGGGCAAGCCGTACTAGGAGGGGCTGTGCGGCGCTGAGCGCCCCGCCGCCTCTACATCCCCTTCTCATTAAAGGGGAAAAAAAAAAGAAAAGAAAAAAAAAAGAAAGAAAGAAAAAAAAAAGAAAGAAAGTAAGTAAGAAATAAAACCTCAATTTCCTCTGTGAGCCCCGTCCGCGATCCTCAGCAGCCTCTTACTGGCGAGGAGCGGGACTGGGGCCACCGGCCGAGAGGGGCACCGGGACCGTCCGCCGCCCCTGCCCGGCACCCTCGGTCCGCGGAGGCGGCGGCGGAGTCATTAACACCGCAAAATTTATTGCACCCTGGTGCCGGGGCTGCCGTAGGACGTGTCCACGCGCGAAACTGCCCGCAGGATCGCGGCGGGGGAGCACCGCCTGCTCAGCCCACCCCGCGCCGCGGACACGAACGCGCGGGGGGACCCTTCCCGACCCTTCCCGCTATCTCGGACAGGTCCGAGCTCCCTTGAAGCGGGCGCGCATTAGCGATGACACCCCGCGCAGCGGCACCCCGGAGCCGCCCGCGGGCAGGAGCCGCCCCGGTGTGTGCGTGGGCAGNCCGTCCCCGCCACTCGTGTCCACACCGTCGCCCCTCGCTGCTCGGGTTTTGGAGTGGGAGGTGATGCTGTTTTGATGGGAGATGTGCCACAAAGACGTGTTTTGTGGTGTAATTAGCCCTTAATGAATTTAAAGGTGCTCGTATCTCCTGAAATCCCTAAAGCGCTTGTAATCTCAATAGATGTCTAACGTGTGTGTGTGTTGGTGTGAAGCTTTTCAGCCCAAAAATGTGTTGCCGGCAATATCAAATCCTCAGGAACAGGATTATCCATTCGTTATAGGGAATCGTAGAACCATTGAAGTTCGAAAAGATGTCCAAGATCATGAAGTCCAGCCCTCGACTGGATACCACCATGCCCACTCAAGTATACCACAGAGTGCCACAATCTACTTGGGTTTTTTGACATTTCCGGGGATGGTGACTCCATCACCTCCCTGGGAAACCTGCTCCAATGCTTAACCACTCTTCCAGTAAAGAATGTTATTTTGCTTCTGAAATGCCTATGTGTATCATCAGATATTCCCCCCTTCTCCCCGTGGTTATAGATTTGCGTGTCAAACCACATTTTTTACCTGTAGTTATAGCCAGCTGGAATGAACTTACTACTAAAGTAATTTCTGTTTTCCTAAACTAANACCCCCTCCGCGCCACGCCTTACCCAACCCGGCCTGCGGGTGATCCAGGAGGCTGCGGAAGGCGGCGCGGAGGAGGGCGGCGAACGGGCGGCGGGGGAAGCGGCGGGGGTCGCCCAGCAGCCGCCAGCCGCCCTGCGCGTACGGCGACAGCTCCATTGTGGGCGCCGTGACCTTCGACACGCGCCCACGTGACGCGCGCGCAGCTGATCGCGGGCGCGAGGCGGGGCCGCGCCGCGGGGCGGGCGGGGGGGGGGGGGNTCGACTGGATACCACCATGCCCACTCAAGTATACCACAGAGTGCCACAATCTACTTGGGTTTTTTGACATTTCCGGGGATGGTGACTCCATCACCTCCCTGGGAAACCTGCTCCAATGCTTAACCACTCTTCCAGTAAAGAATGTTATTTTGCTTCTGAAATGCCTATGTGTATCATCAGATATTCCCCCCTTCTCCCCGTGCTTATAGATTTGCGTGTCAAACCACATTTTTTACCTGTAGTTATAGCCAGCTGGAATGAACTTACTACTAAAGTAATTTCTGTTTTCCTAAACTAAGTTTCTAACCAGGATTGCTGTTGCATTTTGGCAAAAGGTTTAGCACATTTTGACATACAAAAAATAGTTACAGATAGACAAAAAAAGCCTTTTGTGGTGATTTATGAAAGGCATACGGCTGCTATCTGAAAACATCTCCATGAAAATCTAATAAATTCTTCACAAGGTATTCATGTCTTATGTCAGCATTTTATTCTTTAAGTATTGAAACATTGCCATAACCCTCAAAAATACTAAAGTTTACTTAAGTAACTTGATAGTAAACAATGAAATAATGTGTATTTATATCTCAGCTAAGGACCAAATTGGGACTGATGTAATCAAAAAAAGTAAGGGCCTTAGTGTGTTACATGAATCATGATGCATATGACCTTTGGAATTCATGTACAGAAAATATTTTAGATCTCTTTTTTTTCTTTGTGTGTGTCTATTCTGAATGGTCGAGAGCGTCACTGTGTTACTTGGCATTCTTTATTGAACAAATACCTCTGCTGAACATTTCTTAAAGGGAAATGCAGTGCTGAAAGCTACTCAGCCTAAAAGATGTGAGTAAAAGCTAGAGGCCTTTGCGAGATTCATTATTTTAAAATAATATCTATGCAATGTCAAAAAGAACATAAAATTTAATTTCTTCGGAACTTTCACGGTAATTGACTGGTAGCTGATTTAATCAAAAAGCCTTTTGGAATTTTCTATCCATCAGTCTCACTAATTACAATCCACCATCTAAAAGCTTGGTCCAACTTTGGAGGCCAGTTCCAGGTTTGTCCTAGTACAGATGGTAAGATTAGACTTTGTCACATCTCACCACAGCACCTTTTATGTTTATTTGAATCATGCTATCTTTGGGATAATCTCTCAACTTCTTTTCTTTTTCAATTTTTGTGATTTTAATATTTTTGTGATGTTAATTAATTAATATTTTCTGCAAACCCAGCCAGTGCATGCATCTCCTTCAGTATGGATGCAGGCTCTCAAAAGATTCTGCCTCCAGTTTCCTGCCTCCTGTGGGTTGTCTGGCCACTGAATTATAAAAACACATATTTGTATACCTAAGTCTTAATTGTGCCCAAATTAAGGTAAAGAGGAAAATCATACTGGCTGCAGGTTCTGGCTCTCAGTTCTAACTCTCATGTACAATATTAGGCCTCATGATACTGTGAAGAATGAACACAGAATGTTTTGGAATATGTTCTGAAATTACCTCTGGCCTGATATATAAAAATTAATTCCACTGAATTGACAAACTCCAAACTTCAGAGTCTGGCAGACAGAAGTCACAGTCTTTTTTAATTTTTTTTTTTTTTTGCAAGAAACAAGAAAGGGGTGTTGACAGGCAGGTGAGCTGACAAAATAAGGCTTTCTCTCTTTTTTTTTTGGTATGGTTGTCAAATATATACACAATACCTAAGAAAAGCCAGCATAAAATGGAGGAGAAGAAAAACCGTAACATGGAGGAGAAGACAGAGTTCTGAGCTGTAGAATTACAAAGGTAAAGAGACCAAGACTACAAAAAAGGGTTGTCACCTAAAATATATTAAAATGTACACATAGGTACACATAGGGTATGGTTGCACATTACAGAAATTTCTTCTTCAACATCCTCTTACCATTTATAGCATATTGAAATCTATAGATTAACATCTAGCTTTAAATGCAAAACAACTGCTAAAGATTCATTGCAAGATTATGTAGTACATGTAACTCTCATCACAATTTCATCACAAAATTTATATTATTAAGTCCTCTACCCAGTCTCTCAGCTTGACTTTTATTTCTTTATTTTTCCCTCCAAGAAGGTAATGAGATGAATTCAGATGGAAAGATTGCTATGAGAATTTACTACTTGTTTAGAGCATATACACACTTTAAAGAGCTGTTCATTACCATTTCCTATAGAAATCTAACCCGTATATTGAATAAAGAAATTATGATGGAGATGCATAAATACTTGAATAACATATAATCAGGGAAACAGACTACAGACTACTTTAGCCCAAGCCAGATAGTAATTTTTACTGCTTGAACTTGGTTACTTAAAACAAAATAGTTCAGCTATTCAAAATGAAGGGAAATCATTAGCACCTCCACAGGACTAATTAATAAAATTTAAACATTGGCATAAGTATTTCTGAAAAGTCTTAGATTAACATTGTTTCATCTGTGTATTGCTCTTTGTAGAGTTAAGAGACAGCAACATAAGATTATATTCTAATGCCAGTTTTCTGCCAAATTATTACTGAATTCCAATAGTTTCTTCCACACATTAATGGAATGCCCCTTGAACTTTTACTTTAAGTCAGTATCAAGCCTTTTTCATTATAAAATATATTTTTCTGAATAAAATATTTTAAGCAGATCAAACAGTAAAAATAAGTCAGTGTTTTCTACAAAATTTATTTCTTGCTGGATTAATATTTTTAGAGACAGCATGATATTCATAAACCAGTAACTGAAATGATCACACAAATAAAGAAAAGGAGTCTGCATATGCCAGAAAGTCCAGGAAAATTTCTCTCATAATCACAGGTACAAAAGTGCGATATTAAATAAAATACTGCCTTGAACCAGGCAATTATGTGAATTATTTAATTGGTATGATTATTGTAGGCAGTGCCCATCTGCTGAAAATGCAGCACTTGTCACATATTAAGAAGAAAATATTTGCTTTCAGAAATTTTTGGTATGTATCAATTTCAATAAATGCATTGTTTGTCTAGACATAAGGACTACTCAATAAAACATGCTTTGTTTGCTTACAAATAGTTCTGATTAACAGCTAAGGACCTTAGCTTTTTATTTAAATGTGTGAAAGCACTTGATTTATTTTGTTAAGGTAAAACCTATAGTAGTTGAATACATTTTTTGCCAGGTATTTAATATTTCTGGACTATTTAACATGAAAACCATTTTTTCTACTAGGTGGTATTTTTGAAGTCAAGTGAGATTAATTTATTAAAAAATAAGTAGGTCTTATCTATTTACCTTTTGAATAGCTTTATTCAACTTGCTTTTATCTACTGTTTGTCAAAACTTAAAGTCTTCTGATTTTCCCTTCATACATGAAAAAAGCCAGATATTCTTAGGCTGTAAAGAAAAAAAAAAGGAAAAAATCTAGAGCTTTCACATTTTAATTTTACTTTTAAGCTGTTGATATTTCAGTCCTTATTTAAATGCTCAGGAATAGGAGCGACCAGAGAAGTACCACTGCTTGAAGCATTGTAGTTCCTCTGATTTTTAACAATTCAGGAAAATCTTATTTATTCTAAAAGTTCCATTACCCCTTATTTTATGAAAACACAAATCAAAACTCTAGAAATTTATTTGAATTTATATTTTATAATTTCTTGCCAAATAAAATCACAGAAATAATTTGCATAGTTTCTAAGATCATGCAAAAAAAACCCGAGTAATAAAAGAATCAGTAAAGATGTGTGGATGTGAGCTGGAATCACTGTGATGTACTAGACAGTACACCCTCTAGGATAGCAGCTTTGTTGTTTTCTGTGTTTTGACTCATTTTGAAGTCCTTCTAATTAAATGAAAGTCCTGCATTTACTGATTTTTCAATCGTTCTCTTTCCTTCTTTTTCTTTCACAGAGAAATAAAGCTATGCAGTTCATGATGTGTTTGCTCTTTCTTTGGATAAAACTCTGATGTCTTTGATTAAATTCGTGGAGGTTTACAAATGAGGCCTACATAAAGCATGCTGCTTTTAATGTCAGATGGAGAAATACAAACATCCCTGCTGCTTTATTGGAATTACTATTGTAATTCCATGTCTAGTCCTGTGTCACAGATGAACAGTTTGTCATATTCACAAAAATACCAGGAACTGCTTTTTAGTTATTATATTGGTATTCTTTGTAAGCAACACTTATTAGAAGCAGGTCTTAAATGGAAATTTTTTACTTCTTTTCAAATGATCTGACATAATTTACAGATGCTTCAAAGTTGAGGCAGCTCTCAGATACAGACACACATTGTACCCAAAGTTCTTTACATCTATCCTTATTTTGTAAATATATTGAGAAAAGTCTAATCTGTATGTGATTTTTAACAGTAAGCCAAATACATTTGAAATTTGCTAATGTTTAAAGTAAGGCTTTTTATATGTTTATACATGGGATGGTAAGATTGTAGCCTTGCTGGTGGAAACCTGTAAGGAGGATATTATGTTCTATTGTCAAGAAGCATTCACAGTCTGTCACATTAGTGCTAGAGATGTGTGTAGAAGAGTAATTATTATAAGCTGACACCCAGGAAATGTAAGGAAAAATAGATAAACCTCAAAGGAAAATTAAGCTGTGTGGCTTAGGTACTATTTGTCTCCAGATGTTTAATGTCACGACACTAAAATGTTATTTAACATAGCACCTGATTTTGCTATGTAAAATAATTTTGTATTTATACAACCAACAGAAATGTGATTTTCTTAACTCTGCACTTAGTTTCCTATCAAATTAGATAAAAGCAGAAATACAGACAGTGAGTTATCATTAATCCAGTATTTAGAGGTATGTGACATAGCATTTTTAATTCTCTTTATGCATTTCCACAGTATCAAGCAGCAAAAATATCTAATTCTGCTAATGTAATAAACAGTTTTGATTAAAAAAAACTTATTGAAACAGACGTTGTAATACTGCAGAAAGAACAAGCACTATGTGGCATTTTTTGCTAGAATTAGACCTACTGTTTCATGAAAATATTTGATTCCGGTCATAAAACAAGACTTGCATGCCAAAATGAGAGATGCCTTAAAAGAAGCTTTGATAAATAAAGTCCTGCAGACCTTGGCTTTCACAGTTCTCTTTTGGCAACAGTGAGGAATGGCTGAGTAATAGCTAGGAAACTGACTTACTTAAGATGGTTGGTTGTATCTAAATAAATTAAGGCTAGATCTGCAGCTCGTGTGAATCAGCATATCTGCCTTCAAATTACTTATATTGCATTGTGTCAGCAGAGAATCTGGCCCATATCCATTATCTAGAGGGAATATCAACTACTACAAAGCATACTTATCTAACCAAAAGCAAACGTAGTGTACGTAGCTCATTGATGTTTCTTGTAACACTTATGTTAACCTTTATAGTGTGATAAAAATCTGGCACAGTTATGTATGGTATGCAAAGGATCTTGCTTTGATAATATCAACAATTATAAATTAGCGCTTATTGCTTTTAATGCTGCTTCAAATTACATTGATAAAAGCTTAACTTGATATTGATGAGAGGACTAGTAATTTAGGATCTTGCTGTTGCTCTAATTAACTTTAGTGGGAGCAGAATGAGGCCTCTCCTCTGAAACAGACCTGCCTATCAAAGTATTATGATGTGGTTTGGGTTTTTTCCTTTTTAAAATGTATTTTATATCTGTAGTATATTTTTTGTGTTCTCCTACTGTGCATATTTCATATCTCGTAACAACCACTTTTTACAGAACCACCAAGTTTAGAATCCTGGCTTTTACATATAAACAAATGTGTTATTCAACTCAGTAAAATTATCAAGAGTTAATTCAGCCACAAAGGCATCTGCAGAGTTCCAAGCTAAAAGTTCTAGTTGAAATGACAACCCTGTGAGACCCAGAGTAGCATAACAAAACCTGGTTCATTCTTCATTTGTTTGACTCAATTAATGAAAATTTACTAGTTATCAGAATTTGAGCAGTAAACACTGGGACTAAGAAGTACCTCAATTAGTGGATGTGATGCTGCAACCATTAAACCTGTTCAGCAGATGCTCCAGCAATAACTTACAGGCAAATTGAAGCATTGAAGTACATGGAATTTTACACATGCTGAATTGTCTGCATCATTTATATGACATCAAGTTTACTTCAGGCTGTGGAAATAGTTTTGCTGTTAAAAATACAGTTGTGGTTTCTGTTCATTTTGAATAGCAAATGACATTATGATCACTCAGAGAAAACAAAGAGGAACGCTTTGGTGACTCTAAATTTATTACATTGGCAGCACCACTGAGAACTATGAGTGTCCATGTACTCTCAGTTTCATGCAAGATTTATTTGTTGTGAGAGAAAACCCTGATGGTTGGTTAGTGAATTAGGTCAATAAGCAGTAGGATAGTGATAGGGGAGATTCTATTGCTCTTGGGGATTTAGGCTTCCTAGCACGACATTTAAATCAATAGGAATCATCAGCTACCCTAATCTGCCCATACCAAATAGCACTGGGCCTAAGGTGGTGGAGAAAAATTGGAAGAGACCCTGGGAAATTGCTTTCTTTTCCTTGAAAAAATTAATGAAATGTATTGTGTAGATGCTTATAAAGATTTTTATCATCTTTTTTGTATATACAGTTTTATTAAAAATACAATGTAATTTTTAAAGATAACATTAATTATAATAACAATAATCACTTGTTATTTATGCAGCCATAGAATGCAACTATTTTTGCAAATGCATCAGTAATCTGTCAAAATGTAGAGAAGAAAGCAGCACAAGGCGAGAAATTCCAATTACAGTATAAACAAAATGTTAAGATCCTGTCTTGCAGCTGCTGGTATTAGTTAACACAGTGCTGATACAGTTAAAATGATACAGCTCTGTGCAACCAATATGAAGAAATTTAAGAAGCCTCTATTTTGTAGGTTAAATAACAATCAGTAATAATTCAAATTACTGATGATACAAACTAGAACTATGTTATAGATAGATAGATAGATGAGATCAATGATAAATCTGTATTGTTTTCACATTCTATGTTTTCATTGAGTACACAGGAATTTGAGGTGAATGTATACTGCCATAGCAGCTCTTAGAAATCTGGGAAATAATGTTTTTCTAAAGGCAAATTTATTTTATTCATTTCTTTGTAGCAGTCAAATATAATTTAATTTTGGTCAATTTTCTGTATAAAATCCTGAATTACATTTATTATACAGGTTATAACAATTTTAGATAATGTATTATAAACAGTGCATCACTGAAAAAAACCTCTTCCCTCCTCTTGCATTATGGTAATTATAAAACATCAGTAAACCCTTTAGTTGTTTATACAGTTATATTTATTAAAAGGATCTTTGCAGGCAAAAGACTGTATCTTAGACCACCTTTCAAAATAAACCTTAGAAGCTCCCTTCAACTCCACTGTGTGCTCACCAGGAGCACGGTAACCTTCGAGGGCTCCATCAGCTTGTAGCAGATATTCGCTGACGGCGTCGTTCTGCCTCTGTCAGCCAGGACGTCTGCTTGCAGCACCTACACGGGATGTGAGTTTGTTCAGTCAAATGTTGTTGCCATTATACCATTTTTACAGCAATAAAGTTCCATTGAGGCCAATTAGGAACTACTAGAGTGGAGACTGAGCAACAAATTTCAAAATTTGATCCATCATTTCCTGGCTGTCAAACCCCGTGCCCATCTGCTCACATGGCAAGCAGCCCACTTGCAAGTGAGCTGGACCTTTCCTCTAAGAAATGAGTGACAGGGAAGAACAGTTCAGTTAGTCTGCAACAATGCAAACAATTTTTTTTCCCTGCAGGAAGTATGGTCCAGTATCTAGGAGAACTGGACAGCATTTGCCTTCTTTCACTTAATTATATTTTTTGACATGTAAATTATTAGAAATGGTTAAGCAACAGAGGAAAGAAAATCAGAGGTTTACTGGTACCGGTTGCTGCCAAAAAGACAGGTTGTTTTGGAACAGGTGCTTTGAAAATCTGTGAAAGCCAGCTGAAAGGTGTCAAAATGTGCATAACATGAACCAACAGTTCACAGACATTTTGTGTGAATTTGGTGTTGTATCAGGAAAGTTTAGAAGGAACCCTCAGCAGAGATTATCTGCCTTAGGAACAGCCAGCCAGTTTAACAGGCAGACCCTTGTCTGCTCGATCACAGCGTGCATGATGGTCTCATGCAGGAGGGAAGACAAAGGAAAGAAAAAATATTTCTTTCTGTTACATTTATATACTTCATTATCTTGGAATCATCAAATCAGGAAAAAAGGTATAATAATCTCTTCCTAAAATATATTATGCTGATCATCTAGCCTAAAAATAAAAGTAGATCAATTGAGACTCCATAAGCTGTATTTGAGTGAGTGATTAACTGCAGAGTGTGTGCAGGTAAAAGAAAGTAGAATGTCTGATCCTTTTTATTGTATCGGTCAGACTAATGCCTGTGAGCCACACTTGTCCCTTGACCTTGTTAAATGTGGCCCACGTGTTGGAGGGAGTATGAGAAACTCTTCTGACACATTCCCTTCCCACATGTTTTTCCTGCAGTGTGCTACTGTAGATAGCTCTAAAACACATGGGACTACAAGTGGGTTCTCCACGTGCATTTAAAACCTAACAGAGCTACAACAGTCAAAACCACATGGGGATAGAAAAGGAGCATCAGGGAGAAAAGCTTTTTGACTATTTGTGCTCATGTTCTTCATGTGCTTAGAGAACACATGAGAGAGCAAGAGCAAGACAAAAAAGACAAGGGAGAGCAAGAGAAGAAAGGAAGAGGAAGAAAGAAAAGGCAGAAGCAAAGAAAAAGGAACAAAGCAAGATGGCATTGAAAAGGGAAAGGAGAAAAGACAAGTGAGAAAGGAGAAGGCATTGCAAGTAAATGACAGGAACTGACAGGGAAAAAAATCATAGAGAAAATCATTTCACTGCTTGAAAGGATTAAACCAAATAAGCTTGCCTGTGCTTTTCATTTCAGCTTTATAGTTTGCGTGTGTGTTTAGTTTTAACAAATGTAAGAAGAGGAATCTTGTGCACATTCCCCCATGTCATCCCTCCTTTCATTTTCTCTCCCAACGCTGCATCTTTGTTTCTGCTTCTGCTTTCTGTCTCATTCCGTCTCTTGCTTACCCCTCCCCTTTTTCTCTTCTCTTCTCTGACTCTCACAGGCAATGAATGAGATGTAGCATATCATTGTATTAGCAGGGCCAGGTTTTTCCTGAACTTGCCTTAAAAATGGAATGCCAGTATGTTGTTGTTCTTTCAGCCTTTCTCTCCCCCCACTCCCTGCCCCAAAGACTCACTGGAGACAGCCTGAAATCCTCAACAGAAACCTAAGTGAGCATGTGAGTGAAATGTGACTTTTACTCCATGTCAGTCATGGGATATGGTCATAGTCTTGATTTCGAGGAGCTTTACAAGAAGTCAGTGCTGAGAAATTTTTCACTTTCTTGGTGAAGTCAAAGAGGAATAAATAAACTATGTCCCATCTTCCTCTCTCATGCTTGTGGACACACATCTGCATGTACAGCCTCTTCTCTGGATTTCCTAAGGTGTACTACTCTCTGTGTGCTGCATTTATACTGTAAGCTGTCATTGAGAAAGACAGTTTTGTGTGTTACATAGCAAATCTAAGTGCTTTCACAGAAATATACAAATATTATGTTATCTATCATGATACATTTTGTTTAATTTGAATTGGAGTAAAAATTAAATAGATTTCAATCAATGTTTAAATTATACTATCATTGGACAGCCTTCGGTGTCATCTCAAGACCTTTTCTTTGATTTGGGGATTTTTATCTTTGAAAACAAAGGAAGAGTCTTTAAATAGGTATGTACTCTGGCTTTGTCCCCACTTTCTTTGGATCTTACACTCTGTTTTTCTATTTCTTCTTGTTGACCCTTTTTAGCTATATGCCAGGATCTCAAGGTTTCCAAACTAAAGCCAGGAACTCAGGAAGATGAACAGCTTTCAGGAAATGGTCAACAGCTCTCAGGGTGCAATTCTAAAGGTCATTTGTTATCACATCTGTTCCTGTCAAGGCATCCTCTCTGAGGCAAAGCCCATCTGAGAGGCTGGAAACCCTGGGAGGTTCTATGGTAGGATTTTCTCTCTCATGCTGTATGACGAGACTGAAAGGAGTGCATTCATCTGTGGAGTTCTCCCAGTGTCAGGGAAAGCTGTCAGAAACCTTTTCCCCCTGCCCTGTTTCACTGTGGCCTTCATTTCCCAGCCAGTGGCCTGAGTGTAAGTGCAACCCCCCCCCAGTTAATATTAGAATTTGTCTCATTTCCCCTGGTTCTCTTAAGGCAGAGTAAAACTGGAGACCAACATTTTGCAGAAAGGCCAAGATGTTTTTAATATGGCTGTGACAAATGAGAGTCAGAGGAGAAGGGAAGAATGCTGGGGTTGAGTGACTAGCCCAGAATGAATGCTGGGGATAGCTTTGCCAGTGTTGGAGCTTCTCAATGCTGGAAGTTGTTCACTCCATGGAAGTTACAGAGTTGATTAGGCTGGGCAAGTCATGCTGCTCAGACTTGGAGGTAGAGTCCTGCTTTGTGCTTCCCACCATCCACTCACATCACTAGGATCACTGTGCCACATCGTACTAGAAAAATGTCATAAGAATTTTGTATATAGAAGTGGGGACAAGCATGCATTTTATGGAAGCAATCTAATTATTTAAAACGAGATATTATCGTGATATTGTAGTACTAAAAAAAAAAAAAAAACAAAAAACCAAACCAAAACAAACCAGGCAGAATTTAGAATATCCTATGCTGGACTGTTACCTAGTCCAGTTTTTAAGTAATGTGTGAATATAGTAAAATACCTTATCAACTTAAGAAGTGTTCTTATATCAGGTAGGTAATATGTGTTTTAAAATGTAAGCACATTCCAGAGTACTTGTTCACTTATGCTTTTATTTATAAGACTGTATTAGACTAATATTAGCAGCCAAAGCACCTCCTAGCACAATCTGATAACACCCTGTTGGGATCTGTGTAAGTGTACCATTTATTGGCTAGACTGCTTTAAATAACTAAACCATTATATGTCTCTGTTCATATTTTGGAAAATAAATTGTTTCTGTAATTTAAAGAAAGTGAAGATATAGTAGCTAAGAGCATAACCCATTTTTTAGCATAAATAAATTCAGACAGGTTCTTAACACATTCTAAAATTTCAGTAAATTTGTAATGTCTCTATTGTTCTATGAAGGTAAAAAAGTTAGGTAAAAGTGGTACTTTGTGGAAGAGGCTTTTGTCCTTGTTTAGAATGAAGAGGTCCAGAACCATTCCACATTGTATCTTACATAGCAGACAGAGGATAAAAAATGGTGCATTCTGCATCTGTCACTATTCTGCATCTGTCACTCAAAGAAAATTCTCCTTTCCCTTTTTGGGAAAGTTGCCTAAGGATGGTGGGATATGGCTGATAGCAGTAATCCATATTTAGGCAACTAGAAGATTGTGACAACATTAGCTAGAGTAAGGGAATGCAGACAAAGTCAAAACATCTGTTATGGTAACTTTAACTTACCCTATTATTTTTAATTGTTGTGGCGTCATTGCTTACATTCCTACATCATCTTGCCATAAAAGTACACATCTAGCTTTGAAATTCAGCTCTAACTTTAAATTATTTGCTTTACACTTCATATAATAAAATTAATATTCTGAAACACAGCAGTTGGTCTTTGTGTTGGGTTTGCCTGGACAGGTTTTCGTAGTGAAAGGGCTACAGGGGGTTTCTTTGAGAAGATGCCAGAAGCTTTCTCCATGTCCAACAGAACCCATGCTAGCCAGCTCCAAGACAGACTTGCCACTGGCCAGGGCCAAGCCCATCAGTAATGGTGGTAGGGCCTCTGGGATAACATACTTAAGAACAGGGAAGAAATCATGTGCAACTTGGAGAGAGCAGTGACAATATGTGAGAGAAACAGCTCTGCAGACACCAAGATCAGTGAAGAAAGGTGGAGAAAGATCTCCAGGTGTGGGAGCAGAGATTCCCTTGGAGTCTGTGGTGAAGGCTGTGATGGTCCAAGGTGGAGCAGAATCTACCTGCAGCCCACAGAGGACCCCATGCTGGAGCAGGTGAGTGCCCAAAGGAGGCTGTGACCATTTCAGATGCTGGAGCAGGCTCCTGGTAGGACTGTGACCTTGTGAGAGAGAAGTCCACACTGGAGCAGGTTTGCTGGCAGGACTTGTGAGCCCTTGGGTATCCCCACTGAAGCAGCCTGTTCCTGAAGGACTGTGCCTTGTGGGAAGGATCCGTGCTCTAGATGTTTGGGAAGAACTGCAGCCACTGGGAAAGACTCACATTGGAGAAATTGGTGAAGGACTGTCTCCCATGGGAGGAAGCCCATGCTGGAGCAGGGGAAGAGCATGAGGAGTTCTCCTAAGGAGAAAGGAGCAGCAAAGAAAACGTGATGAACTGACCACAGCCTCCATTCTCTATGTCCCTGTGCTGAGGGGAAGAGGTAGAGAAAATGGGGAGTGAAGTTGAGCCTGGGAAGAAGGGAAGGGTGGGGAGGAGGTATTTTAAGGTTTAGGTTTTATTTTTCTCATTTCTCTACTCTGACTTGTTTGGTAATAAATTAAACTAATTTCCTCAAGTCAAGTCTGTTTTGCCCATGTCAGTAACTGGTGAAGGGTCTCTCCATGTCCTTATTTCAATCGATGAACCTTTTGTTATATTCTCCCTGTTCAGCTGAGGAAGAGAGTGATAGAGTGGGTGGGCACCTGGCATCCAGCCAGGGTGAACCCACTACAATCTTTAGACACTAATTGTACAAGTAAGAGATCTTCTACTTGATAGATGGCAAAGTGTGTTGGATTTTGTCCCTGATTATTATAATAATTTGATTTGCCTCAACATAGCTATTAAATGGTTACAGAGAGATTGATTGTAGTGTTATGAAGGATTTCACATTTAATGGTTTTATGAGAGAGAGTCAGAATACAAACAGGTTTCATGACTATTCTTAACTGGAATATCTGAATATATACCCTTCCATCTCTACAACACTCAGCTTCCCATAGAAATTCTCGGCAGAACAGAGATTTCTTTGATTTTCCAGCCCTTCTTATCACTACACGTTGCTGAATTGCCAGGACTATAACAATGAGGACGTGGTTGCATAAACTGCAGGAGACAAATGCCCAGAATAAAGCACTATAATAAACAAAAAAAGGTGTAGCGTGTTATGAGCCTCATCCTGTTACATGATAGATCTCAGTCAGAAGATTTCATTCTGTAAATTTCAGACAGCATTGGTCCCATGATGTCTGCTAGGAAATGTGGATATTAATTCTGATTCTGCCTCTTTTACCAGTCACTCTACTAGTTAGCAGCAAGATGTGGTGCTGGTAACTTAGAGTGCTGTGTACCTTGAATATAGGAGTGCCTGCAGAGTCTGTGCCTGGGCTGCCAAGTCCCATTGCACATTCACTGTGCCTGCTAGAATAACATGTTATGATACTGGACTTCCAAAGAATATATTAACTTCCTGACTCTCTATAGTAATACCATACAGCTGGTTCAAATAAACATTCCAAGCCAGTACATTTTTCATCTTGAAAAAACCAGCACTCCCAAAGAAGTTTTGTATTTATTCAATGCTTACTGTCATTGCCTTTGACACCGAGAGCAAAATTAATAGTTAAAAAAATTGGAGTTACTCTCTAGGCCTTTGCATTGATTCTCTTTTGTTGTTCTTCATTTATTTTGTTGACCATTGCCGTCAAAAATAGAGGAAAAACTGCTCATGGCATTAATTTTCTTGACTTATTGCATTATTCTGTCTCACTAAAACTTTATTGTGTTTTTTTTATACTTTGAATAAAATGTAACTATTTTTGTCTGAACCAGAGTCCATTTAAAGAATTTGGATTGCTCTTGACTTTACCTACCTATTGTGAAATTTCACTACATTGATACAGAAACTAGGCAATTAATAAACCTACGTTAAAACTTTTGCATACTATTAAAAATATGTTAGTCTGTTTCTTTAATGATTCCATTGTCAGTTCATCTATTAAGGCTTTTATCAAAAAAGCTGTTGAAACATGACTGAGAACCATAGGCAAAGTCATCAGGTAAATAATGGATATTTTGACTGGATAAGGCCTATAGATTTGATCATATTTGATGACATGATTTTTGTAGTTTATTGTTGTAGAAACACTGACTTTTGGCTTCAGAAAGAGTACACATGATTAAATAAAGAATGATTTTGCTCCAAATATTGTTCATCCACAACATACTGATTCCCACCAGAGAAAATTAAATATGTTACAACCTACAGATCTTCTATTTCTATTTCATATTGCCATTTATTAAGTAATTTCCTCAAGAAAATGCTTAGATGAGCCAAGTTTCTGAGTTGGTTTCTTGTAATCTAAGCTGTAATTATGGAAAAATGTATGGATAGAATTACGGAAAATATTGTGCATGTCCATCCTTTTCTGGATTTTAATTCTTTGGGCTAATCATGAAGGAAAAGATTTATATTTCTAGTAAGTTATGGAACAATCAGAGTTATTCAAATACATGTGATACCCACTCTTAAGGAGTTTTCAAAAGCTGGAAATTAGTCCTGATCTCTCATCCAAATGGTTACGATGTAAATGGGAATGTTTCAACTGATTTCAATGGGAGCAGGAGTAGGTGTTAGTTTTTCATTGTTATACAACACATGAAGAAGGCAATTGTGTATGCAAGACTTACAGTGATGTCAGATCTACATTTTTATATGGTTTGCTACAGTCGGTGAATAACTGGACTGTATGGATATAAATCTGTCTTTGATTAAGACAGATTATTCTGGTGTCCTGTTATAAGATTATTTTACATTAACGGAGTTATCATTGACAAGTACAGAATCATTCTGATTTATAGTATTTTCTGAAAAATGTACACATCTGTGAAAAATGCCAACTTATGTCCGGAATTAAGGGTTAGATGCATGTTCTTTTTATTCTGCCTTTGCATAAAGAAAAACTATTTGCCTGTTACTGGTTCACATAGTCAACGTAAATTTGCTTTTCTCAGACATCTTTACAAAATTTACAGATAAGGTTTTACGACTGGGAGCAAGGGAGTATTGTAAAACTGCAGTATTAGACAAAGTACATAAGAATATTCTGAACCCCCAAATGCTATATTAAGGTCACACACGTTTTAAATTAGGACCTTCTGTTCTCAGTCATAAATGTCTCAAACTTTCAACTTCTGATCTGAAACTTTTGCTGGTTGAATATTGTAACAGTAGCCCCTGGAATTAGTAGATACTGACCCTTGTGCCATATGACAGGCTGTATGTAACTGTTCATGACCCTGGCCAGGTTCATGTGACTGAAGCAAAAAAATTAAGGTTAGCCTGTTGGTAGAGCTCCTGCAGGCTGGAACTTTAAAATGCAGGTAAAGGTGACTGGGTTTTGAGTTATCAATGTAAAATACATATACATATTACATATAATATAAAATGCACTTACATAAAGAATGTTATTAGATTTAAATAAACTCCTTCCCATTCACATGACATCAATCATATTCATAAGCATGAGGAAAGCAAAACATAGCTCCGTCTCACTGGCTTCAAATGTGTGGTTGTTACCAGTGAATGCCTGAGCATTTCTCTTTTATGTTTTCAGCTCAGATTTTTTAAAATTATTTTTGGTATTGTTGCTTTGTTGTTTTTCTTTTGTTCTTACTATCTGCAAGACATGTTACATGACAAGCACTGAGCATCTATTTATGTGGAGCATTCTAGGAAATGGAGAGTTATAAATATGTATGTCTGATGATAATATGGAACTCTGACAAAGATAGCCCTGCCTGTGTTTTTTGGAATTGACAATACAAAGCTATGGTTTATTGAAATAATGACAAAAATAACATTCTAAAATTGTACTAGTTACCGAAATAGTCAAAAATACAAAAACATTTTTAGTCTCAGGTAGAAAAGCTCCTCTTTGAAATGTTTGCAGAGAAATATTCCTGCATCTCCTTATCCCTCAAGATCCATTTTCTGCAAAGCTCTTTAAGTGTGAGAGAGGGTAGAGTTTCACAACAGTTTTTTGCGAGATTTACAATGCTGGCGACAAAGTAATTCTTAAAAAATGGAATAGACTTCTCCCAGGAATTGATCTCTGGTTGGGTTAATGGATTACATGGGCCAGACTACGCCTGTGACTGCTCCTTACTCAGTAACATTGCTGAAAATGCGTGTGAGATCCAGTCTGGTAAGAGAGAGCTGGGAGCCCAACCCTCTCCAATAACCTCTCCATTGAAGCAAGAGCTCGTCAGGGTCATGCTTATGCCTCTCCAGTGACACAAAAGCAGCAAGAACAGCCTTGCTAAAGGTGCCTTAAGCCAACAGTGTCCCTACATTGGTTTGACTGTAGAGAGATTGACCCTTTTGCAATTACTCCTAACTTGTGTACTTTGAAACAACTATCATCAAGACTGCTGGTCAGCTCGTGGAAGGCTGATTGTTCAGCTGCATGCTTTGATTTTATTGATTAGATTTGATGAGGTTATCCATTGTCCCTTATGTGGCATGTTAGCTGAAATTGGTAGGATGTAAAACCGACATTTTGGAACTCATATTTATATATTATTTTAAATAATTTTCAGAAGACCTCTGCCATGGCAAAAGGCAAAAATAGGCTGAAATGGTTTGGTGCATTAAATGGGGTGGGATTTTTGTGTCCCTACTGACTACAATAAGATCATTGTGTCCCAGAGTCTTTATCATACCATGTAACTGATTTATGGAACCTTGCTGCTGTGGGCAGCTGGATCTCACTGCCATTGATACTGGTGGCAAAATCCCCTTTTTGTTGTCTTTGACAGAATCAGGATTGGGCTTCCCAGTGCCTGGAGCATAGAAACTGGGTGGCTCCTCAGAGTCACTGTGGGTGTACAATGATTTCTCTCTCTTCTTTGTCTCAAAGAGCTTCATCAAGGGCTGCTCCACAGCAGTGAAACTAACACAGCTCAGAATGTGAGAAAAGCACACCAAAACTGTACAAATTCCCTTATAAATCTAAATCCCTTATAAAAGGTGGCAAAATTACAGCTATCAATTCTGGCATGTCTCTTGGGTTGGTCATTGCTTTTGAAGTGCCCCTGGCCTTAGGTCAGGGAGCTTGCTTTGCATTATTCAGTGTTGGCCAGGTGAGATGGGTGGTGCAGATGGAGAAGAGTGGGAGGGAGCCCTGATGCTGTGGCATCCATGGGGGTGGCTGAGGTGTGCTCTGGAGCTGGCTGAAGCCAGGCTCTCAGGATGGCTATGGGTGGGTTCTGGTGGGCTCTGCATGCTGGCCATGGCTTGCCCAGGGGTGTCCCATGGTGGTGACTGTCCCATGGTGTTCCCAGCAGGGTCCAGCATCTCCACGTGCGGGGCTCAGCCGTGCAGGGGGCTCATCTGTACCTTTTTTATTAGCAAAGCACAAAAGTGTGTGAAATCCAAACCTTTTGCCATCCCTCCAGCTTAGTGGTTCTATTTGAAAAACAATTACATAAGATGTCAACTAAAGCAGATTGTAAAAAATTAAAAGAAAGTGTACAGTGATATATCCTCAAATTTCATGTCGGTAGGAAGTTTTAAAATCCTCAGCCTTTCAGAATTCCTGTGGTTCAGTGCTTGGTCACAAGGGGGGAAAGTACAGTAATCCTGCACAGAAATAAATGTGACTGAATCCTGTTTGCTTCCAAATAATTGCATTTATTTACATCAGTTTAACCTCCATTTAAAATGTCATGTATATCTCAGCTAGATTAATGCATGTGAAGAAAATAGCCTCTGTGGGAAGTGTTTTGAGTAAGCAATTTGTTTTGCTTGTAATTAATGGATTCTTACGTAAAGTACAAGTTATAAATAAAAATAAACTAACAGTGAGTGGTAGTTTGCTGCTGTCATTCAAATAGTGGACAGTTGGGTAATTACAGACCATCAAAGAACTGCTGCACTGCTGATTATTATCTTTTAAGAATTTGCCAGCCTTTCATCGTTCAAAAGAAACTTTCATTGAAGTCTTTAAATATATGCTATTAATAAAATAAACCTATTAAGTGGTGTGATGGCTGGTATTTACAGCTCACACAGGGGAACAAGTCACCTTTTCTTTGTTGCTTTGTCTGATACAGAATACCACATTGTGAAATTGGCAGCCAAATCTCATTTAGCCACGTGTATCCGTGTCAATACCAGAGGCTTCATCCGGCAAATGTGAAAGCAGCTTGGCTCAGATGAGAAATTTTGGAGCAGAGTTGGACCTCTGGAGAAAGATACTCAAGTGTTTGTTAGGCCAGGCCAGGCCATCCTGAAAACGTCAGAAAATCCATGTACATGAAACTCATGTGCAAACCTTTGAACTGAAACCAAAAGTCATCAGTGAGGAAGATGTAGCCATAGTTGCATCCACTCTGAACTAGAAATGCATATAACTTCTGTCACATTTTATACATGCACTATTCCATGTGTTGCTAAGATTTGTTATTTAAAAATCCTTATGAGTAATATCCTAATATGTATTTACAGAATTTAATCTTTAAAACTAAGCTAGATGCTAGGCACAGAATTATTTTTCACAGTTGTGATTGTCCACTTATCTAATCTCAAAATGATCAAAACATACATTTCCACAGTAATTTTAGTTAAAAGCTGGACTTAGGATGGAAATGATGTTATAGATATCCCCTTTCCTCATAGAGGCAAACCCATATTTAATATATCCAAGACATGATCCTTGTATTGACTAGAAGTAACATTTGCAGTGTAATATTGAAGGATGTGTTGATGCACACAGCGGTGCTGCAGGCAGTGAACTTTCAGAGCTGGGGAGGAGGGGACACGCAGCACAGAGCTGGCTGTGATAGGCCTCCATCAGAAGTGCTGCAGAGCTCTCAGAGCATGTCAGGATTCAGCAGAGCTCTGCTCATCTGCCTACGAGCCCTGTGCAGGCAGCAGACTCGTTGTCTCCAGCAAGGAGGCATCCCCCACCTAAGCTGATCTGAATGGTGTGTCTGCCTGTTTATCTCGTGTTTATAGCAGAATAAAAGAGTCACTCCTGCAGCTTCCATTCAGAATACTTGAATGCTCATCTTCCATTCAGTAATAGAATCAAGAGATTGGATTACTCATCTCAGTAACATTGCCAGGATGGGGATTGTAAACATCTGTAAACAGAACATTGAAATGACAAATAATATAAAACAAATGCTAAATATTGTACTCTTTGGTTGCTTTCATTGTGCCAGACTCTAATAATCATTAAGGCATGTAAAAAATATAGAGATACATGGTTTATATGAAAGGTCAGTTGCAGTCCACAGTTATTTTCAATTCATTGAATTGTTTTTAGCAGATATATCTCTATGTAGCATAATCTCTTGCCCATTTTCAGCAAAACATGCCTAAATTCATCATACATGAAAACAGAGCTGGAGGAAGAGGAAATGAACAATTTTCTAATTTATGCAATTTAAGAGAAATATGGGGAGGTCTTTAATGACCATTAGCTGATGAAATACAAATTATCTGTACCTACCAACCTGTAAAAGCCTGTTGAAGATGGCAGAAAGGCTGCTTTAAAAGGCTTCTGTAGTCTTGTGAGATTAGTTTTGTTATAAATCTGCTTGTGTGTCATTGAACTTGATACTGTGATTTGTAAAAGACCATAAATATAATTTTTATCATTAATTCATCATACTTTTTGATGTGCTTTTGCTTGATGGTTTTGGCATATTTTAACATGCTTTAGAAAATCCTGAGTTAAAAAATGGAAGAATTTCAGAAAACAATCTGTCTTAAGGTTGATTGAGAATTTAAATGAGAGTGATTTTAAAATTACAATTTTGTTGATTATCTTAATTTAAAAAAAAGATAGAAAATTTCCAAGTGCACTGACAGAGTCATGCACACCTGTGGGAGTTTGGGTTTTTTTGTTTGTTTGGGTTTGGGTTTTCTTAGTGTGCTTTTTTTTTGGGGGGGGAGTGGTTTGGTTGGTTTTTTGGGGGGGGATTTTGTTGTTGTTTTGTTTTTTGTTTTGTTTTTTGGTTGGTTGGGTTTTGGTTTTTGGGTTTTGGTGGGGTTTTTTTTGTTTTTTGCTTTTTTAAAATAAACTGCAAGAAAGGAAAAACGTTAAACCTCTGAGAATCTGGAAACGCCAATCACATGAGGAAAGCAACTGTTTAAGTGCTCCGTGTACTAGCAGAATTTTCTAAAGCTAGTTAACGTGGCAATGACAAGAGTGGGAAGGGCTGTAAGACTTAGAAATATGCTGTACACAATCAGGTGTTCCTTATATTTTGTATTTGCACTAAGGTAGGTAGTTGTGGAAGCTGAACCAATGTACAGTGTATTAGCAGAGAGTGTGGAAATACAGAAAAAGCTAATGGTCCAACAGTTACAGCTTGGCTGTGTGGAAAACTGAAAATGCTGGATTGTGGTCTTTTAAAAAACTGTAACAAGTTGTAATGCTGGATCATTAGGAGTCTCTTCAGTAGCAACTGGGATGTGTTGCAGTGGATGTTTATTAATATACCATTTTTCCATGAAGTAGAATTTAAAATATTTACAATAATGATTTGGAGACAGTAAATAATTGCAAAACAAACCTATGGAAATCTGGAAAGGCTTTTATGTAAGGAAAGAAAAGTGAGAAAGGAGAAGGGGAAAGGAATAATTTTAGATCTTTCAGGCCTAGAGAGCTCCTGGGCAGGTGAAATGGTGAGTTTGAATGTGTTGTCTGACTATTCT
This sequence comes from Toxostoma redivivum, assembly GCA_013397375.1. Taxonomy (NCBI): domain Eukaryota; kingdom Metazoa; phylum Chordata; class Aves; order Passeriformes; family Mimidae; genus Toxostoma; species Toxostoma redivivum. The sequence continues at coordinate 1,520,303 of VXBI01007947.1, read as the reverse complement.
TGGGCTTATTATTAGGGCCTTAGATCACAGCTTTGAGGAGAAGGAGGAGGACTTTGGTACTGTCAGAATGTGCTGCTGTGCACAGCCTGTATTTCCTTTTCCTGAGAGGGTTATGCTGTGTGTGAGGGACAATGTTCTGCATAGCAATAGAGGTGTCTGAATGGAAGATCCCTTCCCCCAGGGGTGGCACCCCTCACTAAATGTTCTGATCAAGAGCATTTTGACCAAAATGTACTAAACTTTGGAGATGTGACCTCTTCTGTTCTTTTTCTATTAAATAGCACATGTGATTCTGTATTTAGGGGCAATTTTTCATCTTATTCACACTTAATGAATTGCATGCATGTGGAAAAGGAGAGAGGATTAGCTTGTGTATGCTTCTGAAATACTTGTTAGTATAGTCTAACGTTAGTTATAACAAAGTCCTTCTGAAGTTGTTCATGGCAAGGACAATGGCAAAAAAGGAAAGTGGTTCCTCATAACATTCTTGCTCTGCCTTACCTTCTATGGACCACCTTAGCTGTATTAAATGTCTAAACAACAATCTTTGTACACTGTATTCCTACTTTTAGATATCTATCATGCTTTTATTTTACCTTTCATTTCCTTGGCAGATAATGCTATAGGGAATTAAGATAAAGTGCAATCATCTGTCCAGTTTCTTTCCTATAGCCATATTGTATATTATACTCTCAGACCCCACAGTGTTTTGCGGGAGATTATCCAAGAAATGATAAATCCTCAGTAGGAGCCATCAAAGCATCATTGCCAGTTTGTAGCCGCCAAGAAGAACCTCACATCTCTTTCATTGTCACTGCATTATTGATTAGCTTGTGAAATACTGAAGCTCTATTGATTGCAAATATTTAGGGATGAAAAGGGAAACATTGTCCTCAAAGGTATTTGCAGTCTTCTCTCCTCTGTTAGAGATTTTTCTTGCTTGTATTTCTCTGTCTGTCTTCTTACCTTTACGTACAGGAGGCTGATGTGTCCATCCGTGGGCACTGGAAAGGTGGGCAAACAGCTGCCTCACCCTGCTGGGGAGAGCAGCCACCAAAAACCTGTAAGGAAACTGAAGGACAGTGCTTACATAAAGACTGCTTGACTGCTTTTGCACACACATGCATTTTGACAGAAATTCTAGGAAGCAAAACCCATTTCCTGTTTGTGTATCTTTTCATTAATTTGCATTTTAAAATTATCTTGATGATCCGTGCCATGAGGCCTGAAGCAGTCCTGCCTAAGATAGCCCATAACTGGCTGATATTCTAGTCCCATCAGAAAACAGAGCTGCTGAAATCCCAGCACACTCTGTGTGGAGATTCATGAGTTCTCCTAATCCAGTTACAGGAACCCTGTGCAGACAAGCTAAAATACAAGAGCTGAGAAAATCTTAGCTTGTTGATCCTTTTGGGTGAGAGCTGAAAAGGGACCTTGCAAAGGCAGAGCAGTAAAATACTCAACAAAAGAATTTCCTGCAAATTCAGCAAGTTAGTTCTTGCTGTCCCTTCTCCAGGAAGTCCCTGTTCAGGAGGGATGTTGGCACATGCAGGTGGTTTCTGCCTGGTTAGTGTGCAGTTAGTTCTCTGCCTGGTACTTAAGCTGAAATCATTAACATGTGTCTTGTATGTTACCTGAATGAAAGGCGAGTTCATGGGTTATTACTGCCCATTTTTTCTCTTTGCTCCTGCACTTCCCTGTTTCGATTACAAATCCCCCTCCAGGCACAAAGCAAGCTGGACACCTACAGTGCAGCTAAAGAGTTATTTGCTCCCTAGGTGGACACTAATGAATGACTGCAGTGCTGCCCTGAGTGAGGGGGTCCCCACTATTAAAGTTTAATAGAAAGATCTGAGAAACTGGGGGCCAAGAAGAGGTGGAGGGGACAGGAGGCTGTGAGTAACTCTCCAAGTGCCTTCTCTCTTCCTTTGCTGTAGTGTAGATTATATCATCCTTCAGGACAGGAGCAACAGGAAACAGGTCAGTTCCCTTAGTGTCCTCCTTTTGCCTTCAGTCTCACTGCAAGCTATTGAAGCTGCAAAAATATGGTGGTTCCTTTCCACTGTAAAATCTCTGAAAGCAGCAGGAATATGGCCTGACTTAAAAATTATCTAATTCAGATTTACTTTTGTTTTTCTGATTTTTTAAATCCTTTTGTTTCCTTCACGCTCCACGTTGTCATCCTTTGTTTCTCCCTGATTTGTCTCTTTTTTCTTTGCTCTCCCTACTCTAATTTTCCTCTACCTCATACCTTCCAGGACTTTGGATTAGGATAGGTATATTTAATTTGAGGGCTTAAAGGTGATTGATTTGGGTTTTTTAAAAATTATTCTTTAAATATTCCAGCAGCCCTGAATTCCTATCCATGCTAAGTGATGATAAACTATCATAGAACAGCAGAAGTACATCATCCATTATTTCAACCAATGTAAATATAAACTTCCTGAGTTTTTCTCTCTCCCACTGAATTGGAGGAGACTAATGTCTAGTTATAGTTTTGCTTTTAGTTTTTGAGGTCCCATTATTGTGAAACTTGTCCGTGTCTGGACCATATAAAGAAAAGCGATTTGTTATAATGTATATAGAGAGATGTATCCTTTAGTTTCTCTCTGTTGTGAATTAATAAGAATATTCTGAGTATCTCTCACGTAGTATTTAAATACTATTTAAGTATACTATATAATGCTATATAAGTAATATAATATATAATATTATATAAGTAATACTATATACTATATATACTAAGAAACAAGACAAATCTCTTGTATAGCATTCTTATTACAACTTCAGGAAGGAGGTTTTTTACTTCAGGTTCAGACTACCAATAGGTTTAGTATCCTGAGGTCCTACAGGATGTTGCTCACATTGCAAGGGGCAGCTAGGGGACAGCAGTGGAAGGAACTTCCTTGCACCAGAGGTGTTGGAGAGAGTTAGAATTCTGCTGGAGATAACGATAAACTGTAGGAATTCAAGTTTGGTTTCAGGATTATAACCTCCCTCCTTTTTGGCAATAGAGTTACAGGATTAGAAACCTTTGTTGCTATTTTGCTAGCTGAAAAATAAATGCAGCCTGAGAAACTAAAATATATTGGCTTTTCAATGGTTCTTTGAACTCTCTGTGGCATCTGTCACACAGAGCTCTTCTAGAAGTCAATGCAAGAGCACTCTGAGCCTGTAAATGCATCCTGAAAAGAGCACTGATACCAGAATTTGATTTATTATTTACTCTTTGAGAAGTGGTGTTGCCAATACAACCTGTCAGCACAGGTTTCTTAAGCCTGCAGCCCGGCCAAACATGTTGGATTCCTGTTTGGAAATATCTGGACTGGATCCACAAAACCTACCCGTGTTTTCCTTTCTCACTGCCTTTCCTTCAGACATTCTGGCTGAATTATAGCACTTAGGCAGATGTAAACCTGACTGCTGTGATGACTTGCAAAATAACTTAGAACTGGTATTTTCTGGTGAGACTATCAAGGAGATGTATTTTCCTCAGCATTGCAAGGATAAGAAATCAGTGCTCTTCTCATTCCTGAACAAACTATGGGTTTGGGTATGCTCTAAAATTTGCCCCTTATTTTTTTCCCTGAAATTTGACCTGTTTAGGAAAGCACTTTTATACCATGGTAGTAATCTTATTTACTTGAAGGTAGCACATGCTTTCATATTACTCTGAATACAGCTGCTTTCCTGAACTGAGGCCTATGCTGAGGACTTAAATGTGAATTCTGGACTTCAGAAAATTGTAAAACAGGTTGGTGCTTCTGAAAACACCGGCTGGAAATTCCTGTGCTTTCATGTGTGTTATGTAGAGACAACGTTAAAGTTCAGTTGCATAAGACTCATTCTTATTTTCATAATATTCACTATTATTTTAAGAACTCTTAGGCATTCCTAGAGCAGTTCAAAAAACCTGCAAAGACAGGAAAGTTCTCCCTCTCTTACTATGATAATAAGAAGTGCTCGAAATAAATAAATAAATGCTATGTGGGAAACATCATTATTACTCTTCCTATTTCTTATGCCAGTAAAATTTTCTTCTTTTCACTTTAGATTGTATACAGGGTTTGTTGGGGTTTTTTTGGGTTTTGTTTGTTTGTTTGGGGGGTTGTTTGTTTGTTTGGTTTTTTGTTGGTTTTTTGTTTGTTTGTTTTGTGGGTTTTTGTGGGTTTTTGGTTTTTTTTGTTTTTGTTTTTGTGTGGGGTTTTTTTGTTTTGTTTGTTTTTGGGGGTTTTCTTTTTGTTTTTTGGGGTTTTTTTGTTTGGTTTGGTTTGGGTTTTTTTTTTCTTTTTTGCAGTTTTGGTTATGTTTGTGTGTGTGTGTGTATGTGTATGTAAACTATTGAACTGACTGCCACAATGATTTGCACTCTTTTCAGTAGTCACTCAGAACAGATAGATTGCAGGGAATGGCAAAATAAAATTCCCCTTACAGAATGTCCGTTGAGATTTGAAGATCAATTCTGAATGCAGCCCTCTCTCTTTGGTTTAGGGTTTGTTTTTGTTTGGTTTGGTTTTGGAATTGTGGGGTTTTGGTGGCTTTTTTCCACAATTGCACACTGTATTTCAAATTAGTGATAATAGCAATGGCTGTTCTAATTTTGTCACGAGTCACACTGAAACAACTTTTTGTCTCTCCTGAATATAAGTGCAACTACATGTGTTGTGATCCAGAACCAGGCAGCCTGTGCCATTTCCTTTTGGTAAACTTGGAGGTTGGGAGTGTAGTTGACTTAGTTTGCCCAACAGTCTGCAGTTGACAATAACCCAAGATTTCTGGATATTCTCACCTAGTCATCTTTTGTGTGACTTGTATCAGAAGAGAAGCCAGAGCTAAGTGAACTAGATAGGTCTGTAAAATACTATTGTTTGGTTTTGTCCTTTGCTTTTAGAGTAAGTTGATCAGATTTGGAGGGATGTCCTCTCAGTTATAACACTTTGCTGATTTTATTAACAGGCCCAAGAGTAGACGTGCTTAGTTGATAAAGTCTGTAAAGAAATATAAGCCACCTTTGTATCTGGAAAGCAGCAAATTTGTATACAAACAACTGGAAAAACTCCCATACAAATGCATTTTACTGGGAGAATAAAAGAACATAAGTCTTGCAATTGGTCAAGAAAAGCTGTCAATACCTGCTTCTTCCAACATTTTGAATCCTTCAGGAATAATGTTTTCTATGGTTTGATGCTTGCAGCTCCATAAAGTAAAATCTTTTGTGATGGAAATCTTGTTCTCTGCCCATAATAACACTAAAAGCAATGTTGAATTGCATTGTCTGTCCATTTATCTTAATGTCCCAGTTCTTGTAAGAATTAGAATCGTATGTTTCTGAGGAAAACACAAGAAATCTTTGAACGGTAACCTAGAGATTTCTGTAAGGAATCAGAAGTGCATTTGGGCAGAAACTGAGTAGCTGTTACACAAATTTTTTGTGACTATGAATTTCTGTAGTTTGGGCAGAGTTGTAACTTGAGAGGTGACAAATAGCTAACCAAAAATGACATGGGATAATAAATAAAGTAGATGCATGTGCTTGTTGGGGGGAAAACGGTCCTTTCCCATGTAGAAATTGTATAACTAGAGTAGTTCTGCTATACAAGTGGAAAGATTCTTTTGTTTCTACTATATCCTGTGGAATTGATTCTAGGAATTGTTCTGGGTAAAAAACTAGATTTATTTTTTCTGAACAGCAGATGAATATATGGTATGTTTATAAATCTTATAAATACTACCATTTTCACCCTCTGTCCTGCAGTAACTTTCTCTGACATTTAAGAATGAAAGACTATATCTGAAGAATGTCATAGCAATAAACATTTAAGTGCATAGATTTAAGAATTTTTTAAAAAGTTATTATATAAAATATAAATTAGTTCACATTGTAAGTATTCTATTTTAATATATTAATATGCAATATATTGTTATACATTTATGTTTCTATAAAAATCTAAACTATAATATGAATCATAGTTACTGAATGCATTAATAGTATTTAAATTATATACACTAGATATTGCAAAGAACTAAGCACTTCCTGATATAATCCACAAGAAACAGCATATCAAGGAAAGGAGCTGTCCAGAAATAAAGAACAAAACCCTGATAGGAAGGGTGATTATTCTGAAGTAGCAGCCCTTTCTAGTTTCTGAATGCCTTAAACAGTACTTAGGCTCTTCCTTTCTACTAAAGATACAGACACCTTCTTCCAAGAGTAGATAGCAACTCTTCCATTTGCAGGGCAGTGATAGACAATGTTGCCCTCTGGTCTGATGTCTCACTGGTTAGTGCTTCCACAGTCATCCAAGTCATCCATGTTTGGATCTTTTGCTGATCTGTGGGTTTCAAGCTTGAAGGGGTAATACTCACAGCTATGTATGTTTTTTTATTTTTTTTACCCTGTGAGACTTTAAATGTGAGTCTGAGATTCAGTGAGGCAGACTGCTGAGAAGAAAGGTGCCAAGTGACTGTGTAGCCTCACCTACAGCACTCTTCTCACTGTCTCAGTGCCTTGAGTAGGCAGCCTTGAATGTCTAACACCTGGTCAGACAGCTCAGAGTTAGAGTTGTGTTCAATATCAGCACAGCAAAGACCCTTTTTAGATGTGGCCTCTAGATACAGAGTTTGAAAAGAGTCTAAGGAGTTCACTAAAACTCATGTGAATATTCATGTGCATAAAGTGTAACATTTCAGAGCCCAAAATCCACTCCCAGTCTACAGGTCTGTGGGTCTATGGGTTAGGCCTTTAATCAGGCTGAAATCTTGTTCATTCCACTAAATACCCATAAAATCACAGGACTTTTTGCTTATCCTCCTACACAAAGCAGGCAGAAGTGGTCCAGCCTGTGAATTGATTCTTCTGATTTTGAGAATAGCAGATATCTGGCTAGGAAAATAGGCAGCAGCAGGCATGGTGTCCCAAAAAGCAGTCTATAAAGTAATTATTTCAATTACTTTCCAGGGCTTGCATATCTTATGTTTCTCTTCCAGGTTTTAATGTATCTATCAGTAAGATACCAAAAATACACAATAAAATAAAATTGAGCCATCCTGAGATAATGCTGGGATTTGTGTAGGTCTTTTCAAAGTATTGGTAAAACTGGAAAAGTTGAGCTGTGATCAGTAAATGACCAGTCTAAAGTTACTCACTGGGATGAGGAACAAAGTCAAACAGGGTCGATGAGCCAGGTATTGTGCAAAAGGTGAGACTCTCTGGTTTCAGGAGTGAGCTGAGACTTCTTGGTTGTGGATGGCTGGATACCAGGAGATAACCAGCACTGCTTGGAGAGCAGTCAGTGCCTGTCCTGGTGCTGTGAGTGCCGTGCGCCTGCTCCACTCCAAGGGCTTTTAATGGGCAAAAGAGCCATCGGGCAGAACTTCGGGGAGGCATGGGGACAACATGAAGGTAACAATGTTGTAAGAGTTCGAAGAAATTCAAACAGTATCAGTCCGTGAAAGCAAAGGGGAAACAGTTGCTCAGGTTCAGATGTGAAACTTTGTATTTGCAGAGCTGTAGGTGTAGATTTACTGTAAGGTACTCTGGGAAGAAGATTATGATAAAATAATAAATAGGAATGTTAGCTTCTCTTCACGGCTGGTTCCAGTACTTAGAATAGTAAATACACTTACCCTACAGACACAGAGGACTGCTGCCTGTTTTAGATAGTCTAACTGTTGTCTGCAGTCCCTTAAATTACCTTCTAAATATATTAATAGGGGAATTTTGTCATGATATTTGGAAATTATATTTTGCTTTGCATATGTAACTCATCAGTCAGCAGCATCTAAGAAGAAGCAGTTTTAATTGCAGTTTGATATATTAATTTATTCCCTAAAATAAAGACCATTGCTGCAAACAATGATTTTGGGAAGGAGTTTCCTATTGCGTAGGAGAAGAAAAGCCGCAGTTTTCGCTGTTTCCTCGCTGGTTTTCTGACGTGTGGCGAGGCTCGCGGTTTAGGATCCCGGGCTCGGTGGGTCCGATCCCGGGCTCAGTGGGTCCGTAGTGGCCGCCGGTGGTCGGGGCAGGGGACGCGGCGGGCGCAGTGCCGCAGCCCTTGGGCAGCAGGGCGGAGGCGGTAACAGCGGAGTCTCTGTGGCGCAATCGGTTAGCGCGTTCGGCTGTTAACCGAAAGGTTGGTGGTTCGAGCCCACCCAGGGACGGGTTTCCCTTTTGGGCTCGGCGCCGCCCCCGCCGCCGGCCGTCGTTTTGTGCGTGTGCGCCGGGGGAGGATGTGAGATTAGCGCCGGCGGCCCTGCAGGCGCCGCGTGTTGCCGGGCAGGGGGGCCCCCGGCGGGGAGCGCAGCGCGGCGGCCCCAGCTGCGGCGGGGCCCGCCCCGAGCCTGAGCCCTGAGCCCCGCGCAGAGCGCCTGCCCTGCCCGCGGGGCCACACGGCCCTGCCCCGGCGCCCCCGGGCAGGGGGTGCGGGACACCCGAGACCTGCGGCGATGCGATTCCTGCGAGCGGTCCCCGAGCGCCGCCGGCTGCAGCGGCCGGCTCTGTCCTGAGGTTGGCGGGGACTCGAGTGCCCGGGAGTTTCTGCATCCCCTGCTCCCGCGGCCGGAGGTGCGAAGTCCGGTCTTCGAGCGGATAACGAGCGATGCTGCGGGGCCATTGGGGTTTGCTCCGGGAGGCGCTCACGGCGCTCCAGCACTCGAGCGATCGCCAGCGGACAGCCCGGGTGGGAGCCGAGACTCGGGGGCGAACGCCGCTTGCGAGAGGATTATTGTGATCGCTGCCGAGAGCGACTGCGGCCGGCGCTTCGCGGAGCGGGGCTAACTCGCAGACCAGACCCGCGGCCCCGTCTCTCCGCGGCTCACGGAGCCCGCACAGCCGGGTGAAGGGAGGCAGGGCACGGAGCCCGGCGGCAGAGGCGGCTGCGGGGCTCCCGCCGCGTCCCGGGGCCCGGCGGCAGGACCGGGACACCGCCGTGCCCTGCGGGTCCCTCCCGGCCCCAGGCGGGACGCGTTCCAGGCCCATTCCCTGCTGGCAGGCGGCGCGGCCGCTCCGGGCTCGCCCTGCCCGCGCGAAGCCGCTTTGCATAAATGAATGTTAAAAGCAATTACTCTGGGAGCTTCGCCTAAACGTGTCAATTAGAAGTTGGCACCTTCGCCGTATCCGAGCCCGAGAGCCGATTCCGACGAGCGCTCTGGTTGCGTGAAATTCGGCTGACTTCCAGCCCGACCTCTGCCAGCTCTGAGGAAATCTATTTACAGTTTAGAGAAAACAGGATCCGTATTAAAAATGCCCCTTCCCCAGAGAAGCTGTATTTCACAGATCTTTCTGTTCAACCCGCCTGGTTTGAATAAGGGATACAACCCTCTTAAAGGTCAGGCTGTGCCATTGATTTACCATCGATGACAAGATACGGCCCTCGCTAGCCAAGATAGCAGAGAAAAGACATGTATTTAGAAACACCGAAAAATCTTTTGGAAGCAGTAAACCTTAAATCGTTGGTGTGGTGGTATATTTTTTCCCCTATCATCCCTATATGTTTCATTTCGGTAAAACATTTTGAAAAATTGGCAGCCGTGTGCTGAGCATCAGGGGAGGTGCAGCTCTCTACAGGACTCCCCTATCACCGTTAGCCAAGCTTAACCCGTAAATATTTCCTGCTGATATGGAGAATTTTATTTTAACTGAAGTGGTTCAGGTAAATTCCCTCCTCGATATTTCCACTGCTGTTTGCAGTGCAGGATGGATTCAGCCCGGCAGCACTGCAATCCACTGCAGCCAGCAAAGCCTCGCAGGGGATGAAATCTAAAAATCTGCATTTGCCAGTGCTTGGACCATCGCGCTAGCAGGCAGGCATCAAGAGCTTGCAGGAACTACCACCGACAAAAAATTGATTGTGTCAGTGTGAAGCAGCAGTGTCTGGAAAACCAGTAACAATTTAGAAACTAAAATTAGCTGATAGTTCGTGAGGAAGGACAGGCATTTCTGCTCCCATAAAGCAAGTCTTGCTCTCCTTAGCAAGTCACAGATGCGTTTTATAGGGGTGGTTATTGCTGACCACGGGGTTTGTTAAAGCTCATTCCAGTTGCTACACGTCGCTGTGCAAACGTGCACCGTCAAACCTGTTAAAATCGGTGCGAAGTGTGAGCATCCACACCGCGATCCTGCGACACGTGTACAGGAGGAGGCTCATCGTGGGCTCGGTAATACAAAGCGACGTTTAGGCAGTGCTTGATAAACTCATTTTGTAGAAGTGGAAAGCTCGTGCATGGGAAGTGCCTCATCCCATCTGCTCACTAACTAATTACAATTAAGGTTGTGGAGAACGGGAAACCTGATACATTTTTGGGACTAGACAGGGAATCGAAGCTTTCTTTGTATGAAGTAAAATTTTTTCAGAGGTCAGTGAAGCTTTCAGTTCCTAGCCATGGAAAGAGCTTCTCGTAGCTGTGTAATATACCCAGACAAACCAGCCGGTTCTTGCCTTAATCCATTTATCTATATGCAGTCTAGGATAAACGCTGTTCTTAATGTAGTGAAGGACTGCACCGTCTGATGCTTTTAGGAAAAAGACTTGACATAGTCAAAGTGACCTCTTAACCAACACCGAGATAAATTCCAGAGTAAGTACTTCCAACCTATATTCCAAGCAATTTCTAAGGCAGCTGGGGAAGACTCGCCGTTAAGACGTTCGGGAGAACCCAGATCCATCGGACCGCCGGCTGTCTCAACCTGGCATCACCAGCGCCTGGATAAACCCCAGCAACCCGCAACGCGCCGCGGCTCTTTGTTAGCACGGCGATGGGACGGGGACGCGGGGCTGAGGGCGGCCGGTGGCTCGGACTGGGGACAGAGGGGACAGTTCTGCCGCGGTCCCCCGCCTCGGGGAGAGCCCGGGGGCTCCGCTCTCGGCGGAGGGGGAGCCGCCGCC